>CM049416.1:19495000-19790000 GCA_026929865.2 Hyperoplus lanceolatus
TCACAGTGGCATGAAGGCAGGACTGACGAGTCTGCAGAATACGTCTGAAATTGTCAGTTTTTGTCTTGTTTTAGGCGAGGGGGTAGAGGACAGTTGATTTGAACGCTTCGATCTTTCACCCTTAAGCTTTCACTCACTCACTCACTCACTCACTCACTCACTCACTCACTCACTCACTCACTCACTCACTCACTCACTCACTCACTCACTCACTCACTCACTCACTCACTCACTCACTCACTCACTCACTCACTCACTTACATTCGCTCCTGTTGCACTCTCTGCTGCAAACGCAATACCTTTAACATTTAACAAGCGGTGCAGCTGGCCCTCAATTCACCCTGAGACGCTTTTTGCTCGTCTTGCAAAGAATGTCTGAATCCTGTGAAAGCCGCTAAAGCATTAGATTTGCAAGGGTACACATTTTCCTTTTACCCCTGGAGGAAAATATGGATATAAACAGTTAGGTATAATACCCGGCAGTTATTACATCTACACCCCCTTAAGCAGGTGTTATGTATGCACACACCTTTATGTGCACACACACACACACACACACACACACACACACACACACACACACACACAATTTCCCTTTGGCGAGGGGAATGACAGAGTTTCACAGGAGTAAGCTCAAGGCGGATCTCAAAGCAGCAGACACACACACACACACACACACACACACACACACACACACACACACACACACACACACACACTCACACATCCATCATCAAAGCCGCACTGTTGACAGGCTTATTTACTCAATAGGACAAAAAACCTCAGTCCTCCATCTATCTATATATATCCCTCTGTTGCATACTTTCTTTCTTCTGCCTATCTCTCGTTTTTCCCAGTTTCTATTTACGCCCACGTTAAATCATGGATACAGCTCGAGGCAGCTCTCAAGGATGTGTGTCTATGTGTCTGCAGCGGTGTGTATACTTGGCTTGCACAACCCCTAAGTCAAATCTAGAGAGTACATCTGTGTCTGTGTTTGCATGTGGGTGTTTGTGCACACACACACATGAAGCCTGGTGTTTGATAGACATGAAAGCATCCGTGTGAAGCTGTGTCACTCTCCCTGAAGGACTGGTGTGTGTGTGTGTGTGTGTGTGTGTGTGTGTGTGTGTGTGTGTGTGTGTGTGTGTGTGTGTGTGTGTGTGTGTGTGTGTGAGTGAGTCAGTGTTGGTAAGGGATGTTTCTAGACTATCTTTTAAAATGTGCTACACTTCACATCTAAACTGTCTAATAAAAACCATAAAAATGCCCCAAAAATAATCTTTAGAAAAAAAAGATAACTTTTTCCAACTTGTAAATCTGCCCCAGCTTTGTCAAAATCCTGGTGAATTAAAAGTAAATCGCATTAAATCACAGAATACGGATCCATTATCGCTGTCATTATCCAAAACATTATCACACAGGTCCCATATGGAATGCTATTCCCCTGTGTGGCTTTTGTTATTTTTGTGATGATTTGTGGGAGGTATGTGAAAAATAACCTCAGCTCCATTCATTGTTACGAGGAAGGCCAAACAACAATGAGTACTGCTTTATTTTCAATTTTTCTTTTAAATATCAAGTGGTGATAATGGCCAATTTTTTTTAAGCGACAATCGCTCCACAGCAAATATGTGACTCTGCTTTTACTGATAGTGAATGTGTGTGTGTGTGTGTGTGTGTGTGTGCCTGTGTGTGTGCCTGTGTGTGTGCCTGTGCCTGTGCATATGTGTGTGGAAAGCAGAGATAGACATCAAATTGCAGTGGGCGGCTGTCATATTTTTCATGCTCTGGCTGGTGCTGAGGCTTTATCAGTTTACAAAATACACACTTCTCATCACCGCTCCTCTCTTTCTAACACATCTATGTGATTGTAAGATGTTTAATTCACCCTCTTTATGACAATGAGTTGGAAATTCTCACTTTTGCACATATATGGTTTTGAGCGAAACCCTCTTTTTCATTTTCCACTCGAGCTGTAAATTGCACCAAGGATTGTGCATCATTTTTATGCCGATTATAAAAGTTAGATGATGGTGCAGTCCTACCGTAGCTCAAAACACTCCCCTTAGCCGAATGACCGGGAGCAGTTTCAAAAGTATAATTAGCAGTTAGCAGGAATCACACTAGCAATGTTGCTTAAGATTTACTGTCCGTTTCGTGTCTTATTTTGAAACTCAAAAAAAGATTTTCAGCAACTCCAGTAGTTTGGAGAAGCCTAAAATGAAGCTATGCCTGGTAGATCAGTCTAGTCCAAAAGTAACTGTGGTTACTGGTTGTGTTACTGAGTAGTTGATGAACTAAAACCTATAATTTATTATAAATAAATGTAAAACTCAGAATTCAAAATTGCATATTCATAACATAGATGGACTAGTTTGAAGAGCTTCTTTTTCAAGAATACTGGTGACTATAAGTATTTTGAGAAAGATTGTTTGTAAACCGAACTGTGGGCCCTGCTGCTGTAAACGACAACAGTGAAACAGTAACTTTTCATGTAGCATCATACCTTCAAACGGTGTTCCAGGTATCCAATTTTCCTGTGAGGAAAGTATGTGAGAATATACCTTAAGAAATGTTCACTTCTCTGACGCACCCCAAATTGCTCCCGATACTTAGCTCGCACCCTGAGTGGCAGCTGCTGCTATAAGTATATGAGTGTGTGTGATTGGGTGAAAGCAAAACAATGTAGAGCTCTTTGGGTCTGTGAATAAAACAGGGGAAAAGTGCCATATAAGTGGAGTCCATTTAACATTTTGCTTCACCTTGGCTAGGAAGATGATGGTTTAAAAAAAGATTGCACTTACATGTAGCACTTTGAAGTTTGGGCCTATTTGAAGCTAATGTACTTGAGTGATTCTTGCTTTTCTGGGTTTTGTTCCATCATGGATGAGTGCACTTATTGGAAGTCTCTTTGGGTAAAAGGAGCTGCCAGCTAAGTGAAATGTCATTTCATGTAATGTTAAAAAGTTCTTCACGATGCAATGGTTTTTGATGGTTTTGAAGTCCCTCTCTTTGCGTTTATTTGCATGACAAAGAATAAAAATAAATAAAAATGTCTCTCTCTCTCTTTCTCCAAGGTCACCCGTCCCATGCAACGGTGAGTGAGGGGGAGCACGGTAACCATGGCAACTGCTCGACAGGCCCAACTCCAGACTGCTCGCCCCCCTCCCCGGACACGGCCCTGAAGAGCATAGAGAGAGTCATCCGCCCACAGGTACAGCCCACTAAAGTCTATTATATTGAAAAAAAATTGCTTTATTTTGAAAAGGAATTTGAGAGCATGTATGTTCCTATGAATTGGTGTGGACAGTGCACACGGGCATTGCAGGGTCGGTGGTTCGAATCCCCCGTCTCTCCCCGCCACATGTCGAAGTGTCCCTGGGCAAGACACTGAACCCTAAATTGCTCCCGATAGTTAGCTTGCACCCCTGGTGTATGAATGTGTGTGTGATTGGGTGAATGTAACGCGCTCTTGGTCTGTGAAAAACCAGAGAAAAGCACTAAATAAGTGGAGTCCATTTACCATTTACAGAACAGAAAGTTTAAATCCAGCAGACCTTTCATATCCAGTGTCCAGGTTAGCCCGAGGCTGAGGTAGGTTCATCATCCACTGCTGAAATTATTAGACAGAAATGACTCATCCGTGTGCGTGTGGAATCTAATGAAAGTGCTACACAAGGGTTATTATTTCCAGGAAGGGGCCTTAAAGGAATATGCAATAAATGTGTTTAAATATCATATCTATGGCCAACATTGGCTTCATTCTAAAGCATGTTGTAGGGGCGACTGTGGTGGAGCGGATAGGGCGGTCGTCCACTGGATTGTAGGGTCGGTGGTCCGATTCCCTGTCTCCCCCCTAGTTTCCCTTGGCAAGACACTGAACCCTAAGTGGCTCCAGATAGTTAGCTTGCATCCTGCCTGGTAACTGCTGTTATTGATATTGATGTATGAATGGGTGAATGTGTACAAAACAATGTAAAGCGCTTTGGGCCGGTGAAAAACCAGGGAAAAGGCGCTATATATATATAAGCTATAAGTCGATTTACCTTTAACCATGTTGTTTGCTCCTGCCTGGAAAACTTCCCTGTCTTTGTTACTTCTTCAACAGACTCCTACAGCAAAAACAGAGTAGATAAAAAACATGTCATCGATCATGAAGAACTTCCAATCAACAGTCTGCAATTGGAATGCAATAACAAATCCTCCTCATTAGTGAATAGAGAGTAATGCATTCGTCTTGCCTGTGAAGATAGTATCAGACACGAGGCCTCGGCGCAACCATTCGTACACCACTAATTAAAAGCAATTGTTTTCTCGGTCTGTTGATGTTGTGTGACAACGCTGAAAGAAATATCCCTGCTCTGAACTGCTTGATTAGTCTAGTGATGAATCATATTATTAATGTTACCCCGAGCACAAGCGATGCACTTTAAAGCTACTGGGCGTAACTTTTTCATATAAATGAAAAGTTGGTTACATTCAAGCCATTGCACAATGAATTTGCACAAAGTTGATTGAGCCTACCAGCTCCACAAAACTCTCTCTGTATTTCTCAGTATGGCAGCGTTTACAAACTGGTGTTGCGCCCCCTGACAAAAAATGTTTCAGTAGTTGATTCTACTGCTAAGAAAAAACCTGGACGTACAGCAGAAGGAATAAAATCCATGCACCATCACCTAAGGCTTACCCCATGTGTTTGCGCCGACAGTGTTGTTGACTTCACTCAGAATTCCTCATGTGGGAGACAGAAGCTACACACTATAGCTTTAAACACAGAAGTGCAGAAAAAATTTCCCCGTCATAGGCCTATCTTTGGCAATGGTAACTAATGTGTGCATGGAGGGATGGCATGCGGAGCTCAGCGGGCCTCCACCCAGCTTGAAGTGCACATAATCAAGGAGCACGAGAGTTCTATTTTATAGCTTATAATTAATTCTGTAGAATTCATTTCATTCTGATGCTCCCGCAGGCTCTTTCATCAGCACACACCGTTTGCCAAACAGTCCACTGCAGAAAATCAGAAAAAGGTGACAGCCATGCTTTTCTTATTAATTTATTTTTAATATAGAGCCCTAGGGCATTTTTGTTTATGAGAAGAATAATTACAAATGTTTGGAATTTTCGATAAGAGGCTACAGCCAGCAGCCTGTTAGCTTAGCTTAGCTGGTGGACCACAAAGAGACAAATGACTCGCTACTTTCTGATGTAACTGAGACTCAAAGTGCAGTAGTCCTTGCCATTAAAAAGTTATGCATACGTACAACACCCACATAGAACCACATGGTGCCAGTTTTTTCTCCCCTGGATTAAATATCATAATCAGGCTGCATTCACAAAACAAGGGTTTTCCTCTTTTTGGTTTACATTTTGGTGTAGGCCTTTGATGGATGGATGGATGGATGGATGGATGGATAGATAGATAGATAGATAGATAGATAGATAGATAGATAGATAGATAGATAGATAGATAGATATTAGCTCATGAAGACTAGTGTGAGGCTCACTGACTTCATTCTTCATTTTTTTTTTACAATGTGTAAATCTTGAAACTCAAGGCTCCCCAAGGCTGTTGCTGACGTTAATACAAAATGTGTAAAAAGTCAAAAGTAATTTATCTTCTCAAATCCAGATTTAGAAGGAAAATAATTGATTTAAAGAAAAACTAAAAAAAAATAAAAAACACGTCATCAATTTGTTACAAGCGTGAAGAGATCACACAGGCCAATGCAATAGTAGCTCAATGTTGAGGCGTTTTTGAATCCCTCTATAAAATACTTTTTAGATCCACGCAAGCTCTTGATCACACTCCGAGGCAGATGGGATGTGAACAGAGACAATGAGAGAGCAATCCAAAAAGAAAAGTAACAGAAAAGAGGGAAATAAAAGAAGGGAGATACACAAGGCTGCATTGGGGTTATCAGTTTCATGCCCACTGGCGCCATTGGTGGCCTACTTTGCTGCTTTTGTGTGTGTGTGTGTGTGTGTGTGTGTGTGTGTGTGTGTGTGTGTGTGTGTGTGTGTGTGTGTGTGTGTGTGTGTGTGTGTGTGTGTGTGTGTGTGTGTGTGTGTGTGTGTGTGTGTGTGTGTGTGTCCGAATGTCTATGTGCGTGTGTGTCTATTAATAGTACATTTTTGGAAAAAACAACATTACTTGTGAGATTCTGCATGTGATTTCTTGATAAAATCAACCCCATGATAGAACTCGTGTTTGCATCCATTAAAGGCTGTATCTGGATTCTTAGACAGTCACATGTGCATCATGATTAGACACTGCACTCTGAAACATTTATAAACAATCTGCACAGCCTCTCATGTATGTCTGTGAGGAAACGGTAGATTTCAGCCCAGTGAGTCCACGGAATCTTTCGCCTCCGTGAGAATGGTGACTGATTTCCTCACTGCAATCAGGTGTGTGTGCACTGATTGGCTGATTGAACCCAGGTGTGAAGAGATTATATATGCCCTGAGACCCCAGTGCTCTGTGCTGCTCATTGTCTCTCCTTAAGAGGTAGTGAGAGGTTGTCTCTGAGTGCTCTCTGTGTTAAGTGTTGCAAAGTCAACTGTTTTACTTGTGTATGTCTTCAGCTGCTTGGCAGCGGTGGTTTTGTTGTCGCTTTAGTTTGTATTATTAAAGGTAGCCTGTGTGGCCCTTAACAGCTTTGTGCATTTTTGTTTTCTCCCCTTCCTTGTAGTCACTTTGCGATTTCTTTCAGACACCCCTTGGTCCGCTCCTGTGTCCCAAACCCCCCCCCTCCGTCATTACATATGTCTATATGTCTCAGGACCGATTTTTCACTCAATGTTACAGTCTAGTCTAGACATTTCTGAAAAGAATTGTTTAAAAAAAGCAGCCCACTTCAATCACTTCAGTAAGGCCATTAGAGCGACATTACATCCCCACCAAGTGCATCGCATAAGAGAGCATCACCTTTGTTTGCAGATAGCTGATTATGAATAACCCAGATACAGTTGATGCAGGTGTTTCCAAAAAAATTGTCAGACTCTTCAAGCCATTTTGATTCAAAACAAAGCAGGTCCAGTCAATACACTGTCAGAGGGTCGTGTACCATTATAGATGATAGGGGCTCATTTTGTTCCCAAATACATTGCTGTGTTCTAAGGCAGTACTGAGAAGAATGTTCTGTACTGCAGCCTTCAACATCACCACATAAGAACAAGTGTGAACTTCAGCTCCATTTTCAATTTAGAACAGCTAAACGGTTTGCACATGTGGCCCAGCAGTGTAATTTTAAAATATATGTATGAGCCTTTTGAGAGAATCTTTTTACTGTCCTTTTTGCTTACAATAACTATACTGTCGCTTCAAAACAACAGTGTTAAAATGATATTTTTCACTTGATTTGTGTTCGTCAAAAAAAAATCTTGAACTTCAAAAATCACTTAAATCTATCCACTGTTTTCACTGAAGTGCAATAAATTGAGTATAAATGTTGATTAAGTGCTCTGCTTAAGAGCAACTTGTCCGCAGTAGATTGGTCTCTCATAGTAAAAAGGATTCAGTTTACTGAAGCTGATCCTCCAACACACAGGCCTGGCTGCTTCTTTAAGCTCATATACCATCTCCTGTGTGACAGTTGTGTTCTATTCCATGCATTTACCCTTGAGCGCTCCATCCTCTCAACCTCTGCAGAGAAAATATCTATTACGTCTGTCAAGCCTTTAGAGTTAAAGAGTTAAACTTCCATATCTGCTCTCTGCTTTGAGGATATGTATGAGCTGAGGGAAGCTATCAGCTCTATCAGACAGTGTGTGTGTGTGTGTGTGTGTGTGTGCGCGCATTTGCGTGTATGTGTGTGTATGGAGTCCTTTCTGTGTTTGTGTGTATTCAACAATGTTTTCATGTGTGACTGTAGATTTCAAAGCACGCAACGCATGCTATACCGTATGTTTTTAAAATCATGCAACATATGTATGGACCTTCTATGACTTGCTGTCACACAATACACAGCTCCTAGCCATAATGGATTATTGAGCGATGCCCTATACATTTATTTTGGTCCTAACAAATACACTGTCACTGCACGATTATTGTCAATATAAACATTGATCAAATGATTCATATCATAAAATAAAATTGCTAGTTCCGATCAGTCCTACTGGCTAAAAATGAAAAGCTCCATTTGAGGAACTTGTGGAGCTGGCAAATGAGATTCAGAAAAATCTCTGGAATTTTTTTTTTAATACAACACACACAGGCACACGGACAGATCGCTAATCACTTTGGCATTTGGAGCTCATTAATCTATTCTCACTCGTCAATCAGTTGGTCACTGAGGCCGTGTTTGTGCTGAATACACACGCACACACACACACACACACACACACACACACACACACACACACACAGTCACTGGCTCATTCTGACAGTGTTGCTTCTGCAGTTGGTTAATCTTCTAGCAAATTTGCAGTTTCTTTGAGCAGGACTCTGCATATGTTGCGGCTCTTAATCTGGCCAATATTGTGCAGGCTGTGCAAAGAGCGATTATGTTAAATAGACACACGGTCAATAAGCAATCAAAATCATGTCAGCTGGCTTTACTGTGCTGGGCAAGAAAGGAGGGTGGCTGGAAAGTGAAACAACTAGTGAAAATAGAAAGGAGAACAAAGAAGGCAGTGGGGAAGTGGGTAGGGAGGTCGTCCACTCGGTTCAGTTTCAGGGTCGGTGGTTCGATCCCCCGTCTCCCCCGCCACATGTCCAACTGTCCCTGGGCAAGACACTGAACCCTAAATTGTTCTCAATAGTTAGCTTCCACTTCCAATTAGCTTCCACTTCCAATAGATAGCTGCTGCTATCCGTGTATAAATGTGTGTGTGAATAAAAAACATGAAAAAGCGCTATGTAAGTGGAGTCCATTTACCGTTAAAGGCTTAGATTTTGCTAGGTTGAGTAGAAGATCTTTATGTGTGTGTGTGTGTGTGTGTGTGTGTGTGTGTGTGTGTGTGTGTGTGTGTGTGTGTGTGTGTGTGTGTGTGTGTGTGTGTGTGTGTGTGTGTGTGTGTGCGCGCACGCGTGATTATAAAAATAGATTTGCTTTCCCCGGCTGCAGCAGAATGCCTGTGGCCCCAGTCGGAGGAGAGGCGTGGGTCATTCGCTGCTAATTGTAGTGATTCATGCTAATGCTAAAAGCTCTCCAGAGGGACTAACTAACACCTCTCCTACCTGGTGTTCTGCGACCTGTATTAAAGGATTAGTACACAGCGGTTTGATTATTTCAATAAATCAAGGAGTTCGGGGCGCCCTTAGCTCAGTTGGTAGGGCATCCCCCCCCTGGGCCGGGCCCAGCAGCGGACCCAGGTTTGATTCCCTCCCGCGGTCGTTCTCTGCATGTCACTCCCCTCACTGCCCCATTTCACCACTGTCTCTCTGCACTGTCAAAATAAAGCATAAAAATGCCAAAAATATCTTAAAAAAAAAAAAATCAAGGAGTTCATTCACTCCATTAGTTGAAGGCCGAGTGGAATGCTATAGCTTTCTCCAGACCATTTGGGTTTTAAAAATTACATTTTTAAACAATCTCTATACAAGCCAACATTTCTGTCAGCATTCAAAAACAGCTTTCTTGATGAACGAAGAGGGATTAGAGCAGCACCAAGTACCATAGCAGACAGAGCATGTCCATAGGCACGGTCAGAGCGGGGCACTATATGTTAATTTCACTGAAATCGTCTAAAAAAGTGTGTCAGTGCCTGAGAGACTCACCCGAGTGAAACCTTCTAAACATGTTTCTGGAGGAGAGTTGTAAGAATAAATAAATAAATATATATTCGCTAGATCATCAGAAGGGTGGTATTTGCCCTGAAGGAAGAGGGCCGACCAGTAACCAGGTCTTTGCTTTGATCCCGACACCAGACAGGAGGGTGTTACTACTAAAACTAGTGGTGGCTGGTATTATATCTACGGTGCCCACCATCTCTACCATTGTGTCCTTGAGCAAGACACTTAACCCCAAACTGTTATGTTAATCGCCATTCAGTCCCATGCTCCTGTTATATTACTTTCATAGTTTTACACACAGTGCGTGCAAGCAATACTAAACTGCGAAGCATGTCTTACCTTGTTGTAGGTGAGTAATTTGATTATTTTAAAGCTAATGGTGGAGTTATTTGTCCACGCCCGAATACACACACACACACACACACACACACACACACACACACACACACACACACACACACACACACACACACACACACACACACACACACACACATTAGTGATGTTTTAAAATTGCATGTTTTCCCCTTGGGATGCTGTTCCAGGTGGGCTTAATGTCTTATACTCTGGTTAAGTGAGGCTTGAAGGACATGCCAGCTTGTGTGTGTGTGTGTGAGAGAGAGAGACTGTGCTTCTGTGCTCATTAATTCCCTTCCAATCAGCCATGACATGTTCATTAGCCTGCTGCCCGTTTGTATTGTTAACGCTTAGCCTCAGCTGGGATGTGTGCATGTTTTCTTTGTAAAGGTGTCAGTGTGTGTGTGTGTGTGTGTGTGTTTGATTGAAGGATGAATGAGAGAACCATCGATGCAAAGAATGCCATATTTTATATAGTTTTTCTCAATGCCTTTGTCATGGGTACGCTCACCCAGGAACAACAGCTGGCATAGTAAAACACTACCACTTTTTTCCAAAGGGGGTGCATGAATTAACACAAACTGAAAATGATGAAAAATAAATTCTATATATCGGTATCGATATCTGTTATCAGCTGAATGAGTTTAACTATAACGGATATCGGCAAGAAAAATCCAAAATCGTGCATCCCTAGTTCAAAGTATTTCGCCTCTCCTCTGTTGCTTTTGTGTTTCATCTCCGTTTGGTCTAGTTGATCTGAAGGCTCTTAAAAGCCCAATATGAGTGAGACCTGCATTTTAAAGAGCCTTCTCTCTTTCTTTCTTTCTTTCTTTCTTTCTCTCTCTCTCTCTCTCTCTCTCTCTCTCTCTCTCTCTCTCTCTCTCCCTCTCTCGTCCTCCTCCTCCTGCATATTATTTCACCTCCTCTAGCCCCAATCCACCTCTCCTTCAAGGTTCACTTTTTGTGCCTTGAGTGACACACGCAAGCCACCGGTGAAGGTCTGATGAAGGTTGGCCCTGCATTTCCAGGATGTTATTTTGCCTTCATGTTTCACAGTATTGATTCACTTTGCCTACATCCTCCCACTCCAATGCTCACACACATATTATACACACACACACACACACACACACACACACACACACACACACACACACACACACACACACACACACACACACACACACACACACACACACACACACACACACACACACACTAGCAGGGTTTTGACTAAGCTGAGCTGCTTGTGAAGCGTAGCAGCAGGTTATTGAGAGCTGCAAAATGCCTCATTGTGTAAGATTTGTTAACCAGATGCCAATCTACAGCTTCACTTGTCCTCTGTCTTGCTCGCTCTGAGCTATCATTACGACGCTGTCTCTCGCTCTCTCTCTCTATCCCCTATTTACATCTATCCCTCTGTCTCTCTTTCTCACATTAAATGTAATCTTACAAATCAGTGAGTCTGAATATCAAAGCGGTGTACAGTGGCAAGCAGACATAACATAAATGATTCTTTAATTTAGGATGAGAAAATATTGAGTTGCAGTGTATTGACCTGTGAATGGACTCCACTTATTTAGCACTTTTCCCTGGTTTTTCCTAGCCTGGCTCCGCCCGCCCGCCTACTTCCGGCCAAATTTTATTTTCCCTTCAGTAGTCAGTCTGGGTGTACAGCCCATTTCCCAGTTTTGCTGGAGATTCGACAGCCGGTCCAATCAGCGAACAGAGCGAGTGGCTGAGAACGATGACGTCGAAGTCGCGCTCCAGTTTCATTTGCCAGAAGCCGGCTCATGACACACGTGACGACCAAACGTTTTGCGATTGGTTGGCTAATCCAGAGTGGCACTGGGCAGATCCAATAGTTTTAAACTTTAACAGACACCCGCCTCCATGAGTTAACGTTTGCCAATTAAAGCACTGCCAGACCTTCTGTACAAATGAAATGAAGTAAGATGGTCTGGTAGCACCAGGCTAGGTTTTTCCCACATCCAAAGCGCTTTACATTGTTTTGTACACTTTCTCCCAATCACACACACACACATTCATACACCGATAGCAGCAGCTACCAAGCAGGGTGCAAGCTAACTATCGGGAGCATTTCTGGGTTCAGTGTCTTGGCCAGGGACACTTCGACATGTGGCGGGGAGACGGGGGATCGAATCACCGACCCTGCAACCTAAGTGGACGACCGCCCTACCCACTTCCCCTCAGCGGTCCCCCTTAGACTTTTGCTGGGATAAAACTTCACAGTACTTTGACATTTCCAGGTGATCAATGGTCATGAAGGCCTATATTCTTTACATGGCGTGAAAGGAAGAGCAAAGAACAAAAACGAATAACCATAAATATCAGTTCCATAAGAGATAATTTAGTTGGTTACTTTATATACAAGTACTTTAAAAACAATATAGAAGTTCATTTTTCTAACCCCTCTCTGCATCTCTTCTGCCTGTCTTGTCATCCAGCCCAAGCAGCGCACTTCCCTGTCTTCCTCCTTGGATGTCCAGAGGCCGGTCAATCACAGCTGTGAGCCCAGCGAGGTGAGCTCATCCCTGGGTTACGCCAGCTACAGCACCAGCCCCCCCGCCAGCCCTCCACTCAGCCCCAACCAGGAGGACTCTGCAGGCTCCAACGACGACTGTCCACTCACAGGTAAGACGCAAGAGACGATCGGGCATTTAAAAAAAACACAATTTCATCAAAAAGGTTGCAGAAAATTTCTTTTTGGAAACTATACTAATAGACTAATGGACAAATCGAGCTTGAGCATCACTAACGGTTAGAAAAGTGGTTTAAGATACATGCTCTATATTGTAGGTCTTTGGAATACAATAGTCCTACAATATAGTGTCTATGGACATATACTGCAATTATATATACTGGAACGACTGCATTCAAACTGTACTACTTAGATGAGTATTACAATGGTTTTGCTCCAGCCATTTTTTTTATATACCTTTGTTGCGTCAGTTCAGATGTTGTTCAAACTCTCTCAGCCTGGAAACCAAATGGAACTTTAATCCTCTCGCCCTGGGTCCCCGGAAAATGAAATCATATTTTATACCGCTGTCATGCTTGAGAACATAATATAGACGAGAGGGAAAATACAGCTCAGAGGGCTCACTACAGATCTTTAGAAAGGACGGCTGGACTGTGTAGAGTGGAGGGGAGAGCGCACCATGAATGCTGCAACGCTTTATAGCAAAGGGGGTGTTTGACCTTTAAACAAAGTTGTGTGTGGGTTGAACAAATATCTGGCTTCACTACATGATTTATTAATGACACACATACTGGTGGTGTGTTTGCCTGGCTGAAGAGGCCATGAAGAGAATTTCACTGTAACATTAAGAAGTGCCAAAGCAAACTTCATATGAAAAGGTGATGCTGTGTCTACTCTGGCGGCAGTGGTGAAGCTGGTAGGGTGGTCATCCACTGGGTTGCGGGGTCGGTGGTTCGATCCCCCGTCTCCCCGCCACATGTCGAAGTTTCCCTGGGCAAGACACTGAACCCTAAATTTGTCTTGATAGTTAGTTTGCACCCTGCATGGTAGCTGCTGCTATTTGTGTATGAATGTGCGTGTGATCGGGTGAATGTGTACAAAACAATGTAAAGCGCGTTGGGTCTTTGAAAAACCAGGGAAAAGCACGACATAAGTGGAGTACATTTACCATTTACTCGTAGGGCTCAGCTGAACTACTGTAGCTGGTGTTCCAGCCAATAACATATAGTAGACATGTGTTTTCTATCAATCAGAATAGCTAGGAGGACAGTGATTTAAAAGTTGGTAGTTGAACTTAAAAAATATTTTGAAAAATGTTTTTAAAAAATCTGAAGATTAAAAAATTAAAAACAACTAATCAACAATACCTTGACTTCCAAGAGTGAATCCAATCATCACGGGGAAATAAATTGATTACCGTGGCGTAACAGGGCATTAACAATATATTGTTATTTGAAATGTATTCATTAATATTAAATGCATTCACTTGTTTTTATCAAGTTTTAGCTTTAAAAAAAGGGGGACATTT
Organism: Hyperoplus lanceolatus; assembly: GCA_026929865.2. Lineage (NCBI taxonomy): Eukaryota > Metazoa > Chordata > Actinopteri > Uranoscopiformes > Ammodytidae > Hyperoplus > Hyperoplus lanceolatus. The sequence goes on from CM049416.1 coordinate 19,509,128, forward strand.
TAGAGGTTTCCTGAGGTGGAAGAAGCTATTCTTACCTTGTATACCAATTATACAAGTGTAGCATATAGCTGTAGATTAGTATGCAAACAAGCACGTTCGGGGGAAACTACCGGATGTCTTCAATACAATACATGTCTTGGATACAACTAATTGTGTATCCCAGGTATGTGTACTTACTATACGCATCTCTCTCTCTCTCTCTCTCTCTCTTAGCCTGGAGGCTCCGACACCAGGAATAGATTGGCAGCCATTTGTATTATCATTTAGTTTTTTTCCTCCTCCTCCGTCTTCTCCTGCTACTGCTCATCCCTCCTGCTCTCTCTACTTATTAGCTTTGTAAGGCCCATTGTAGCGTTGCCATGGTAACAAGTGGCTTACAGAGAGAGAGAGAGAGAGAGAGAGAGAGAGAGAGTATGTATGTGTATGTGGATATAGAAGGCAAAGAGTCAGAGAATTCAAAGGATGCCAGTGAAGAAGAGTGTGGGTGAGGGAGAGAAAGAGAGTCAGAGAGAGGGAGAGGGAGATAGTCTAACTTTGCAGGGGGGAGGAAGAAGAGAGGTGTTAGTGTGTGTGTGTGGGGGGGGGGGGTGGAAATTGGGTAAATTGAGAGAATGAAAAGTGAGTTTGCAGGCTGTTGTATTGGGAAACGAGGACAAGAGAGTGAAGGGAACTCTTTCTCTCCACCCACCTTCTGTGCATCATATAGGCCTTTCACTCCAAAAAGAACCATGAGCCAGTTCCGGGCTGGTGCTGGGGCCAGTTCAAAACTGGTTACAGCCTTATCCCAGTTATGAACCGGTTGGTTTCACAACGACCAGAGCCAGCCATGGAGCCGGCAAGAGAGCAACGTCATGACGTCACTGTACACGTGTGTGTACGTCGCCCGACGCCGCTGCTCTTGTGGCTAACGCTAAAGCTACCGCTAGCTTTAAGCACAACAACAGCGTTTACTTTCATGTTACTTCAAAATAAAAGCCAACTCACGTTTGTCCAATGAAATGCTAATGTGAAGCCAGTGAAATGCTTTTAATGTGAAGCCGCAGCCTTAATGCTTTATTTGTTTAACAGTTGCTAACTTAACTGCTGCGCGCTGATCTAAAGATAGTGTTTTTTAATATAGAAAGCCGTGTCTCTGGCATTACCGGTGGTGACACAAGTTTATTTTGCTAAAAAAAACGGCACATTGTCCCGCACAAACGTAGTCTTTGTCCCACATCTGGTGAATTGGGATCTGGTCACCCTACTTTGCAAACAGGACCCATACAGCGTATTTTTGCCAGTCAATTTGATCGCTACGTTCGGTAATTATGTTAAGTTTACGTCTCGTAGTAGCGGTGTTTTTAAATATGGCGGGCATGAGGTTTGAGTTGGTCTGGTTGGTCAGGATAATCCCTCCCCCGGCCGCTGGCGCAAGCAGTTCTTACCTCAAACCCTGCTCAATCCTGGGGTTTGAGTTGAACCGGTTTTTACAGGCCGGAGCCGGTTCTCTGGCGTTGTGAAACCAAAACACTGGTTCTAGCTCCGAACTAGCCCGGAACCGGCTCCGATTTTGCTGCGGTGTGAAAGGCCTAATATAAGGTCTTGCCTTCCCCTCTCTTCTTTCTCCTGTCTCTCTGTCTCTCTCTCTCTGTCTCTCTCTCTCTCTCTCTCTCTTTCTCTCTCTCTCTTCTTATGCATCTCATTTCCTTCCTAAAACAAATCCTGAACTGTTCTTCTCTCTACGCCAACTTAACAATTATACAATCCATCTCCGGCCCTGCAGCAGTGTCAGCCACCTGCGTGGGCCGTTGGATAAGAAGGAAAGGCCTATTAATAACCTTACTGGTAGATCCCTGGCACCGGACAGAAGGGTGTTAGCAGTAAAACTAGTGGTAGCTGGTATTACATCTACGGTGACCATCATCTCTACCTTTGTGTCCTTGAACAAGACACTTAACCCTAAAACTGCTCCAGGGGCACCGTTCTATGGCTGACCCTGCACTCTGACCCCCGCTGAAGAGGGGTAACTTGAGTGGGGATATGGGAAAAGATGAATTTCAATGTGCCTTGTGTAAATTGACTGCAGAGTGCAATGCAGTGGTTTTGGAAGAAGCTGTGTGCAACTGTCGACGCATTTGTCTTTAATGAATTATGCAGTTTCTCCCCCTGCGACAAGTCGGCATAAATCTGCAGGTCTGTGTTTATTCAACACAACAAAATCCATTTATACAGCGCTTCTCCTTGGTTTTTTCACAGACCCAAAGCGCTTTACATTGTTTTGTACACAGCAGCTACTACAAAGGGTGCAAGTTAACTATCTGGAGCAATTTAGGGTTCAGTGTCTTGCCCAGGGACACTTTGACATGTGGTGGGGAAACGGGGAATCGAACCAGCAACCCTGCAACCTAGATGACAACTGCCCTAACAGCTTCGCCACAGCCACCCTAAAGTAATTTAAAGGGAGATATCTGTGTAAGCCAACCGTCCTATTATGATTATGCTTTGGCCTTTGGCTTTTGGTAAACTGTTAGCTGTTCAGCTCAGTCACAAGCTAAATGAAAAGCGAGCCACAGTTTCACACTAATGTTAATAACCTTACAAAAATCATCTCCTATGCAGTTCATTTTGCTACATTAACTAAGTTGTTGCCCCTGGCCCCGATCAACATTCATCATCATTATTCTTGCCAGAGAACAGGCTTCCCAAATCACTAACTGTGTTTAATCTGCTCTATTAATGTTTGGAGCTCAAGGATGACAAACCTTTCTTGCTCTCTGACTTACTCGCTTAATAGTCTCACTTTATGAAATGCTCTCAGTTCTACATAAATGAAACATTGCGTTTCCCGTGTGTGTTTTTCTTCCAATTAACAATAAGAAAATGAAACTCTCTAGAGTCGTCTTGGTCAGTGGTGAAAAACAATTAAGTTAAATAACAAAAACAAGACTCCATTTTCTTTCATAATGTGAGCGTCTGAGAGTGATCGATGAGCCCTTTCAGTTAATCAGCCGCAAATGGCAAAATGATCAACCACGCTGTGTGTGTGTGTGTGTGTGTGTGTGTGTGTGTGTGTGTGTGTGTGTGTGTGTGTGTGTGTGTGTGTGTGTGTGTGTGTGTGTGTGTGTGTGTGTGTGTGTGTGTGTGTGTAATATTTGAGAGCAACGGACTGAATGAACTCGAGTCCTTTCAGTAAACACACAGACAGCTGCGCACTCTCTCTGACACACACTCACTCACTCACTCACTCACTCTTTATTTTGCTCTCTGTTATACCCAATAATTTCCATTTACATATTAAATTATAATTACGTTACATTCAAAGTTGAACAGAAACAAGCACGCAGCGCACACTATGTAGTTTCCATTCAATCCACCACATTATGCAATGATGCAGAAAAGCAGACTCACTCTCCTCCTATGTAAAATGACACCAATTTGCCCCGCTGTTCCACACAGGTTAAATGTGCTAAATGTGTGCACCCCCTGTCATGTGGCAGGAGGCAGATGTGACACAATTATAGGTCTTCACTCCCGCACACTCAATCAACAGAAAACCATTTGCCATTTTCTTTTCTATGCAGTGTTTTTTCTCTGTTGAATATATGGTAAAATGGTAAATGGACTCCCACTTATAGAGCACTTTTCCCTGTTTTTTTTCACAGACCCAAAGCGCTTTACGTTGTTTTGTACACATTCACACACCGATAGCAGCAGCTACCACGCAGGGTGCAAGCTAACTATCCGGAGCAATTTAGAGTTCAGTGTCTCACCCAGGGACACTTGGACATGTGGCGGTGGAGACAGGCGATCGAACCACCGACCCTGCTAACAGTGGACAACCACCAGCCGCCCCGCCCCCCAAGGTTTAGTGCGGTTTTACACTACTCATGCAACACTTACTTTGAGTTTATTGGGCACATTCGCAATCTGATACAAATCCTTGCAACATGCCTTTAGTATCTTATTAAACTCGATTCAACTCTTGGTATTTTTTTGAAGCCATATTTAGTTGAGCTATAGATCATACTGAAATGTGTCCCTAATGTCCTCCTCATGTACTGAAAGTGACTACAGACAGAGCTGTATCAACATCTCACTGACAGACAGTCGGCTTGTATAGTCTTGGTGCCTTTGGACTCTGCCAGGCTTTACGTAGTAAAATGTCATCAGCAAAATTGAAGTGCCCTCAGAGATGTAGCGCTCTAATTAACACCACAAGATCATTAATGAGTGTAGGACGCTTTTGATCACACATTATGAGTGCTAGTTTCATTTAGTTTTCACCTCTGGCAGTTGTGCTATCAAATAACGTTAAGATGGGAAAGCTTTGTCGGGGTGTGTATGTTAATAGCGCTCTAAAACAGACTGAAATATTTGAATGGATGAATTGATAAACTTTGTTCAGACATAAAGGGCCGGTTTTGCAGACATGGTATGAGCCTAGTTCTGGACTAAATTGTACCTTCAATGGACAATCTCCATTCACAATTCCATTTAGTCCAGGACTAGGCTTAATCCATGTCTGTGAAACAGGCCCTTAAAGTCAGAAATGTAATGTGTTGCATGCTAAATATGTGTAAATCAGTCATTTTCAGTATTTGTATGACAAAATTCTCTCTCCTCTTCCTTTGAAACATAAAAGATCATTTTGAGGCCTCATCCTGAACTCAGGTGTGGTAATGGATCCAGTCAATTGTGATTTGGGGGACCATGTTCATCCCCGTTTCCAACCAAATTTCAAGGATTTGATTTGACCCTGTGCACAAATTCTGTTTTATTAAGGAATTTAAAGCATTACAGAAGGACATTATAAATTGCTTCACTGCGGATTTCAATTGTTATTGTCTGCTCTTATTATAATTTTCAGTTCATAATTTACAATGGTAATATACTTACACATTGGTCACACATGGATTGCCTATCTTTTTATTGGTCAGCTTTTTATTACAACACAGGGGAAATAATGTGATATGAACCCAGGACTTGTTATGCATGAAAAAGTCTAATGTGTTGTATTTCATGAAGGAATTATTATCAATGAACAAAACCAGACCAAAGCAAAACACACACACACACACACACACACACACACACACACACACACACACACACACACACACACACACACACACACACACACACACACACCTATTTGGGCATTTCTCCGTGAATGAAAGAAAGTGTGAATGTATTATCTGCTGCCTGGCCCCCCTTGATGCCTGAAGGCTGGGTTTAGATCCTACACACACACACACACACACACACACACACACACACACACACACACACACACACACAGGCTATCAGACAGGAAGTAATGCTCTCTCAGCAGGGAGCCTTGTGTCTCTGTGTGTCTGCCTCCCACTGCGGGGAGTTAAGAACGACCTGCTTTCTTTGGTGCACCGTCACTCACACATTGGGTAAAGTCATTGACGTCATGGTTTAAAGCTATAGTGCGTAATTTTTTCATATAAATAAATATCGGTTAGTTTCAAGCCATGATACAAAGTTGATTAAGCCTATCAGCTCCACAAAACTATCTCTGTATTTCTCAGTATGGCAGCGTTTGCAAACTATCAGCTGTAACTAACTCAAAGGTGCGACGAGGAACTTTTAGATATTTCTGAAACGGTCTAATTTTTTTCTCTGATGATCATGAATGACATATAACAGCAAACGAGACCATCAGTGCAAAGAATGCTACTTTTATATAGTTTTTCTTATTGCCTTTGTCATGGGTATGTGCACCCAGGAACTACAGCTGGCGTAAAAACACTACCCCTTCTGTCTAAATGGGGTGCAAGAATGAACACAAACAGAAAGCTCCTTGTAGCACCTTTCATATCTCGTTTTAACACTTCTTCAAATCAAGGATCCAGACATAATTACAGGCAGCAGGACTCCTATACAGTAACATATTGATGTGTGTTTGTTAGCGTATATCCTGGTGGTAGCTTACCACCTGCGGCTAAGGGGGAGATGATAACGATTTATCCAGGCCTGTGGCGTAGGAAGTAAAGCTCAGTGTTAAATCTCTGGGATGAAGGACAGCTCAGATATTGCTCTGTAGTTTTTAATAACAGTCAGACACGGCGCCACAAGAGACGGACCACGAACACAGTGCTATCGGATGTTTGATCATATCACACAGCCCCGTCCTGCTCTCTCTCACACACACACACACACACACACACACACACACACACACACACACAGACACAGAGGAAAACACACACACACACACATGCACGCACACATACAGAGACAGAGGAAAACACACACACAAAGAGAGAGAGAGAGAGAGACATAGGATAGCTTGTGTTGTATTAGTATGTTTGTGCGTCCGTCTGAATCTATACACTCAGTTCATTTTGGTGCCCGGCAGGAAAAACAAAAGTCCTATTGGGGAGATGGTAGAAGTGGGGCAACGACTCCTGACTGTCCTGGGTTGATTTAAATGATGCTAGTTCCAATTGCTGCAGTGAAGCTTCGTTAAGTTAACTTTATTAGTCAATTTACACAAGGCACATTGAAATTAATTTCTTCACATCTCCCCTCTCAAGTTACCACACTTCGGAGGGGTTCACAGCGAAGGGTCAGCCATAGTACAGCGCCCCTGGAGCAGTTTGGGGTTAAGTGTCTTGCTCAAGGACACAATGGTAGAGATGGTGGGCACCGTAGATAATACCAACCACCACTAGTTTTACAGGTAACACCCTCCTGTCCGGTGTGGGGGATAGAACCAGCGACCTCATGGTTACTGGTCGGCCCCTCTTTTCCTCTAGGCCATCCTACCAACCCTTAGTGTGGAGCTTAGTGTCAGCCGATAGCACCACATCCTTAGGCTCTGATCTAGTTTGATAGAGATATCCCAAAGAGTGGGGTACTGAGGAGGCAAGCTGCTGGTGATCTTGCTGGTCTTATCAGGCAGGTTAGAGCTGTTCTTTCTTTCCGTTGTCTCACTTTATCTTATCTGCAGAGACGTTATAACATACTGTGCTTGGTTGGGGTGCCAGTGTTACCCAGCGGTTCCATCAGTGAATCCCAAAAGTGGGTGAGGCAGGAGAGAGGGGAGAGAAAAGAAAGAAGGATTTAAAGGTGCAGTGTGTTAAAAAAAAAGGAATTCAGTGAGTCATCTCTTCACATCTTCTTGCAGAAGTTTGTTAATGTTACTGTCATTTGGTAGCATGGGACTATCATTTTTATTTTAATGGGAATTTCAATCATTTCATGAGTTTCGGCTTTTCAAAAGGTTTTATTCGGTTTTTGATATAACTTGTGGTTGTAGTGGACCGCTTTGCTACTGTGATGACTTAAATGGCTTTCCTCTGACAGATCAAGCCTTTACCCCCTCATCCCAGTTTCTTTTCCCTCCAATTCTGAGATACAACCTCCAGCTTTGTATCCATACACTCTCAATTCTCTCCCATCTGCAGTCATTCAATCCTTCATTCTGTCATTCCCTTATTTCTCTAGCCACTTTCCCCTCCCTCCCTCCCTCTCCATCTCTCTCTCTCTCTCTTACTCTCTGTCTCCCTCTCTCCCTCTCCCTTCTCTCTCCCCCTTTCCCTTTCTGTCTCTCTCTCTTTCCCTCTCTCTCTCTCTCTCTCTACCTGCCTGTCAGTCAATGCTATACGCTCCCGGCTCGCCCACTCACTTTCCCCGAGCCTCTTTGCCATTCGTCAAGCCTTTTCCACTTTTTCCGCTCCTGCTGTATATTGCTACAGTTTTTCCTGTCCCTAACTCATTTGCTCCTCCACTTCAACTCTGTTTTCCCACTCAGTCAGATCGCCTCATTCAAACTCTACATTCGCTTCCTCATGTGTCTGACTATTGGCTCTCTCACACACACACACACACACACACACACACACACACACACACACACACACACACACACACACACACACACACACACACACACACACACACACACACACACGCACACACCACACACACACAAAATACAAATATAAATACACAAATATGTTTTCCTTCAGACATCCTTGACGCTGGCCAAGAAGCCATTGGTGTTGGCCCACTGGCGTATCAAACATTAATTTAACATGCCTTTAAATCTCCTGCGAAAGCAAAAGAAGGGACAGCAGATTTAGCCTTCTCCCTTTAAAGATAGAAATACAGTATGAATTGCATCTCACCTCAGCGCTTTTAACTGTGATGACATGTCATTTCGCCTTCCACCAGATTAATCTTTTCATGGATTTAGACGCTGAGCGAAGTTTTTCATTTGTTATTGAGTCGCCTTATCTGCCACACTACCGAAATAAGTAGTACACTCAAAATAGACAGTATTGGCTCCCAAAAACATGTCCCAGCAGGATAAGTACCAGAGTAAATAGTGTTAATAATGCCTCAAAGGTCCAGGCCTTTGATCCTTTGTCCTACTTTAAGTTATTAGTTACACTTGCTGCAGTATCCAGTTAAAAAACTGTCTGCCGGGAAAAAGGTTTGTGACACCAAATGCCTATTTGTACAAAACAGTTAGGTAAGCGATATATAAATGTAGTCCATTTACCATTTTACCTTCTGCATTTAATGGACACCCCATCTCCTGCCTGTGTTCCACTAACAGGAGGGTGTAGGGAGGATGTACACAGCTGAAGTTTGGACTCTTGACACTTCATCAACTTGAGGGAGTGACAACTTGACACACCATTGCATCAGTCACTCGATCAATAGTGTGAATTGAGTTGTTGCCTTTACTGGAAGCCTTCTGGTGACAATGAATGATGATCCAGAGACACTCATTGATCATTTTACTATTAAAGGTGCAGTGTGTAACTTCTGGGTCATTCAGGAGAAGTGAACATGTTCTAAGGTATATTCTCAGAAGTGAATAAACAAACTGTACTCGCAGGAAAATGGGATCCCTGGAAAACTGTTTGAAGTTCGAAAGCTTCCTGAACAGTTATGTTTCACTGTTGTTGTTTACATCAGCAGGGTCCACACTGTTGTTTACAAGCATATTCTACAGCAGTCTTACATTTGGTTAAAGGGCTCCCAAAATAATGTAGTTTTTAATTTACGATGATAGAACTATTCAATTCTAAGATTTTATGAACTATCTGCTCTCCAAATGTAAACAAATGCCCCGCCCCTGAAACTGCATAGTGCACCTTTAAATAATTAATTCTATACCTTTTAAACAGACAAGTATCGAAGAAAAATGTGTATTTTTATCTGTTGCACAAACACAGGCATTCATTGCTATGGTGGTTTGTCCTGAGGTGAACACAACTTATCCAAATACCGTTCCCTTTCTCAGTTGAGCTTTTGCATGCCACGACTTGAGTCACTTACGTGTGTGTGTGTGTGTGTGTGTGTGTGTCTTTATATTGCGTAAGAGTCTCGCCATACAAATGCAGGCACGTATGCAGAGTGAAGCAGCAGCTTTTTCGTCAGCTGATTCATTCGCGGCATTTCAGCAGAAGTAGTGATATACTGTGTGTGTGTGTGTGTGTGCACAATACGTCCTTAGTTTGAGCAGATATTGACTTGGATGCCCAGGTAAGAAGCACACACACACACACGCACACGCACACGCACACACACACACACACACACACACACACACACACACACACACACACACACACACACACACACACACACACACACACGTAAACACAGCCATACACACAATCAAACACACACACAAAGAGGAGAGTATTGATATTGATTGTTTTCACTAGAAGCAGAAAGGCAGCCTACGTGAGTGTCTGTCCTCTAATTAGGCTGATACAAGCCGTGTGTCAGTATTCTCATCATGGGCTCATCTGACTGTCTGGGTTATTTCTCTATCTTTACCTCAAATATGTTTCAAGAAATATTGCATGTAACTTTCCCTATGGCCTCTTATCTCCTCATACCTTTTCGTTCTGCCTCGGCGATTTCATTTTTTTGTTGCTTACAAAAACAAAAAACAAACCTGCAGATTTGATTGCTGTGTTTATCAACCGCAAAATGTCTGTGCCCGCTTTCCTGAAGGCCAATGACACTCAGCGGCCCCCTCCTCACATTTCCTTTTGAAATGACAAGAGATGCTGGCACTCTGTTGCCATAGCGACCTACGGGCTCACCTGTTCAAACGGTTCTCATCTTAAAAAAAGAAAAAAGTTAATAAAAAGTCAAAAGCAAAGACGCCGTGATTAAGGAGTACAAAAAGAGGCAGGGCTGCTGGGTGTAAATGAAACATTCACTGCTGCGAGTCAGCGATGCCTTCATGGCCACAGTCAAAATGTAGGAATTGTTTGTGTTATCTCATCTATCCATGCTATACATTGCTTAAAATTATCTCCAAAAATGCTCCTTGTGTGTTTATTCTGACTTAAAAAAAAAGATTTAAGGTATATTTTTGAATAGCAAGTGTAGCATAATTGACCATTTTATTTTTGTTGTAAAGCCAATCCATATATCACGGAATTGATTGACATTTCCATATATGTCAATGGTCAGGTCTATTGAGTATGATCAAAGTGTACTAGTCACCTAGGAGACAAGGCAAAAGCAAGAGAAGAGAAGTAAAGAACTGTGTGGACAGAGGTGGACATGCTGTGTATTTATCTTTCAGCCACTTAGCCCCCTCCCTTCATTCTGCGATTATGTTTGAGGTTTAGTCATCAGAGCTTTTGGGAATTAATGGCATGTTTTAGTCCGTGTACAGCTGGAGCTTGAGTCATGTTTTTAAGGCTGTTAAAGACTTTTTATGTATGTTCCTTTTGAACCCAGCATAAAGCATGAGGCGCTATACAATTGAAGAAAAGGCAAGTTTATTTCTATTGCACAATTCAGACACAAGGCCATTCAAAGTGCTTTACAGGGGCATACAACACATCAAGATTAGACATTAGAAATTGCATTGAAGAGATAGTGAAAAGAAAGAAAATACATCAAGATTCAAGATTTGACATTAAACATTTAGACAGCGTGTAGAATGGCTGCAATAAAAATTACGTGACTGACAGTATAGTTATTTTCGACAGTATATAGCCTATTTGGGCGGCAGTGGCGAAGTGGGTAGGGAGATCGCCTCTGGAGTGCAGGGTCGGAGGTTCGATCCCCTGTCTCCCCGCCACATGTCGAAGTGTCCCTGAGCAAGACACTGAAAACACCCCAAATTGCTCCGGATGGTTCAGAGAGCGCCTTGCATGGCAGCTAATGCCATCGGTGTATGAATGGGTGAATGTGGTAAGATATGTAGAGCGCTTTGGGGCTGAAAAAATCGTCTAGAAGGCGCTATATAAGTCAAGTCCATTTACCATTTAAATAAATTACTCTTTCATAATTTTAACTAATTTAAAAATATTGGGGAATCTGTATTCACAAAACCAAATAGAATGTATTTCGAGGCAATCTTCGCCTGAAGTCTCTTTCCCCAAATTGGAGTGTGGGTGAGAGTGGGCAATTAAATAGCAGTCGACACAATATTCAAGTTTTCAAGTAGACCCTTTGTGTGTGTCCCAGGCTCTTAAATACAGGGTTTAATCTATTCTATCCGACATTATTTGGCCTTCGATTAATTTGTCCAACAGCATTGAAGCGTTCCCAATCCAAACAACACCATATGGGCTCTCCATTAGAAATACCCATGTTCATACATTACAACTTATCGAGAGATTTTTCACCACGAGAGGAGCTTGAGCGTCTTCTGTTTTCAAAAGCCATGACAGATTCATAGTTCATCACTCTTCCGGGATTTTCTCACAAAAGCCAGCCAAGTGACATTTTGCAGATTAATTTTTTTTTCTCGCCGCACATCATGTAAATGTGTCATATGTGAAATGTGGCCAGACGGATGAGCTGAGGATGATTTGTAAATTCAGTGTGTGTCAGGGGAATGGGGGTGGGGGTGCATGCAAACAATTGGTGTGACAGTTTTTTGATGACTAGACAGTGAAGTATGGGTTCATTCAAGGGATTGTGACACTGTTGAGAGAGACTGTGCGTGTGTGTGTGTGTGTGTGTGTGTGTGTGTGTGTGCGTGTGTGTATGTATATGTGTGTGTGAAAAGCTGTATTACAAAACGTGGCATTAAAGAGCTTCTAGTGAATTGCATACTAATCAAATACACTTGAATGTTCTGTGTGTAAAATTAGAACTGTCTCCCAGACTGTATAGTATCTATACAAAATAAATACTATAGAATGAACAACTAAATACCTCTTCACATCATCACTTGATATAGTGGAAAGACTTGAGGCAGTGGTGGATGATGCCATCTTTACTAACTAGCTTGTCCTTGAAGGCCACCGTAGCTTCTATAAATAAAAAGTGGAAAGATACATTGCAAACAAGACATTTCACCACTTGATGCCACAACGTACATACTCTGATATTGCACATTACAAATCAGCTGCGTTGTACAACGCTGAAGATGTATCATAATGAGTCACTCTGAGGGTGTCTCTCTGCTCTGCTGAAGTGTGATAAATAATCATGGTAGGATTACAATAAATAATGCAACTATTAGTTTGCATCTAGTATCATGACGGCAACATCATTTTAACATGCAAGGCAATCGTTTGTGGGCCCTCAGGTGTAGCTTGTTTGGCACATGTGAACATAGGCATTCAAGCAGACACACACACACACACACACACACACACACACACACACACACACACGCACACACACACTCTCTCTCTCTCTATTTTTCTGAGAATAATTATTCTGAGAAAGTTTAAGCTTTCACCCCACTGCACGCAGACAGTGAGCGTGTCTTTAACAGGGTTATGAACTTCTGCCCCGATATGTTCACGCACACATGCACAAGGGATGCATGAACCCACACACCCAAACACACACACTCTAGCACCAGGATGATGGAGGAGCAGAGATGTAAAATCCGAGTCGTTCTTTTTATTTTTCCTCAGAACAAGAAACATCCTCTCAACAGGGAGGCAGAAGATGTATTACCCTCTTTCTTATCTTCCTAATTGCAGCTTAGGTTGTTTTGCAGAATTTTTTATTTTTCTTTTAGCCGCCTCGCTTTCTCTCTCTCTCTCTCTCTCTCTCTCTCTCTCTCTCTCTCTCCTGTTTTGTACTTAACATTTTGCTCTACACTGAAAGTAGCCTACTATTCCGATGCTTCGCTTAAAAAGTGGATTAAAGGAACACTCAGGTTGTATTGATGATGTTCTCCTTCGGATGAAAGCAGTAGTGTTTTTACCACACAACTGTTTTTTCCTGGCTGAGCGTACCCATGACAAAGGCAATAAGAAAAACTATCAAAAATAGCATTATTTGCACTGATGTCCTCGTTTGCTGATACATGTCATTTATGAGCATCAGAGGAAAAATAAGACTTTCAGAAATATTTAAAAGTTCCTTGTAGCACCTTTAAATAATCACATTCACATAAGTAAATGACTGTGTATCTTTGTTATGACAGGAGCATTTTATACAAAACGGTATGATTAAATTCTAATCAGTCAATGTTTGTGTGTGTGTGTGTGTGTGTGTGTGCGTGCGTGCGTGCGTGCGCTTGGGTCTGTCTGTGTGTGTGACCTACAGAAGAGGCGCCCCCTCCTCCCTCTTCTCTGTTGGACGTGGACCGTAGGAAGAGCCACATCCCTGAGGAGTTTGCCGGTCTGCTCCATGGATCCTCCCCAGCCTGTGAACCCCCTGACACACCTTACCACCTCTACGGCCCCAAGACACACAAATATGCCCCCACCACCACAACAGACACCCAGAGCGGCCTGCTGCAGACCCCAGAGTTAAGCATCATAATCGGGGGTAAAGGACCCGGTCAAGCCCTGTCCACTAGGCCCACAGTCACAGATAGCGATTCGTTTTTGCCTCAAACGAGCACCAGCGACCCCCAGAAACCCCCGGTGGTGTACCGGACTATCTTCCACACCAGGGTCAACCAGGACCAGGCAGCCCTACCCAGGACAAACTGCGAGAAAGCGGGTAAACAAAGTCGTGCCTGGGCTACCCTCGACCGCCCGCCATCTTCCTACAACCATTCGGGTCAAAACGGAGACGTTCCAGAGCTCCAGGGGGGGACCCAGACTACAGGTGGCGTGCCCAAGGGAGGTGCATCGGGAGGCGGGTACGAAGAGAGAGCGTGCACCCTGGGGAGGATGAGGTCCATGCCCCGCAGTGTGCTGGACCTGCAGCTCAACAAGTCTCTGTCCAAGTCTGATTCCAACCTGGTGGCAGTGTCGCCCATACAAGTAAGTCGTTGCCTGGATATTTCTGGGCTGAGATTTTCCATTTTGCTTTTTCTAAAATCTCCCCTAAAATTACTTCTATTTATGTGTATTCAAAGTGTTAAAGGTGCACTATGCAGTTTTAGGGGTGGGGGATTTGTTTAGCCTGCACTTCGTTTACATAACGTATTTACTCTACATATAATTCTTAGTATTGAATAAATATCATCGTTAATCAAAACAATATAATTTGGTTCACTTCTCTGACATTCCCAAAGATACATAGTGCACCTTTAACATGAACATGATTTATACAACGGGGCCGGCATTTATGTTGCAAAACGTCAAAACTTAAAAAAAAATCTTGATTTTCTCTTAAACTCTCTCCTATGAGACATTTAATATAAGAGGTAAAGGATGATTATAAAAGCCTCTTCTATTAAAAAGTTATAGAAAAGTTTCTCCTTTTCTAAAAGTTTTATGTAACACTGACATCTGGGTGAGCCATGAAAGCAAAGGCGATCATTGTAAATATTCAGCTGTATGCATTATGCAGCCCGTGGTGGAGGTGGTTTCTGGTGCTATCTTGCTGTATCATGCAAACTGAATTCAGAAACGGCCCAGAAACCAGTCCAACCGATTAGATAACTCACTAATCTGGGCCACAGTGCTCTCTGCTCTGCTACAACTTCTGCTTTCATTTGTAGTAAATAAATCACAAGCTAAATCCCTAGTCGGTTTGATGAGGGATGCTTCGTTATGGAGGAAACTTTAATGAGAACTGTTTTAGCATGTCCATATTATTTAGGTAAAATATTTGGAAACCTTAGTGGTTAGAGTGCCCCCCGCCCCCCATAGAGGCTCAGTCCTCAGAAGCAGCAGATCACGGGTTAGAAACCGGCCCGTGGTCGTTTTCTGAATGTCATTCCCCTCTCTGCCCCATTTCAATAAAAGCATTCAAAAAACAATCTTTAAAAACAAATTATAATTATTTTGTCTTGTCCAGGAGGAGCACGGTTGGGGGTCTGGATCTCGAGGCCAGGGGCCTGGAAGTCCCAACCCAGGAGAGGCAGCCAGCCCGGGGGGAAGACTTGAGAGAACGCCCTCCTTCACTGCTGAGTGGGAAGAGGTAAGGAGACATGTATAGATAATAGATATGCAGTATATAGATGTTAAAGGTACTTCGAGGAACTCTTGGTTTGTGTTCATTCTAGCGCCCCCTCGTAGTGTTTTTACAACACCAGCTGTTGTTTCTGGGTGAGCGTACCCATGACAAAAGCATTAAGAAAAACTATACAAAAATAAAAATGTTGCACTGATGGTCTCGTTTGCTGTTACATGTCATTTATGATCATAAGAGGAAATATTTAGTGACTGTTTCAGAAATATTTAAAAGTTCCTCGTAGCACCTTTAACAAAGTTGTTATGGTGTTTCATTTTACAGACAGCTACACACACACACGTCATCTTTTCACCGCCCAGGCTGATCACTCGCTCTACTTTGATGTCATGACACACGCACTAAAATTGATTAATAACCAATTTGCTTTTCCAAGTGAATCTTCTGTGAAGGGGGTGGAAACCTCTGCCCTCAGAGCAGTCTACTGCATCAGTTTGTTCCCGCTTTAGAAATCAACTCAGCTCCTGTGGTGCAGACGCAGGCCTGTGCTGATTCAACATGCTCCCTACATTGATTTCTCCTTCTGTAACTGGCAGTGGAGCAGCAAGGGAGATATGAAGGGAGTGATATGATGACAGACAGTGGTATTTTCTATCAGTTTTCTGTTATGGAGGGTAGAGAGAGCTGGTCAAGAGGGTGGCTGTGTGTTGCGGTCTAGCTATATTAAAGGTGGAGTCAGTGATTCTGGAGAACGCTTGTTGTCAAAATCACCCTTTGCCAAAATCAGTGAATATCTCCTCACGATCCACTACATGTCTGTACTGGTGTTCATACAAAGCCTAGGCTCTTAAAACGGGCATGTTGCTAGCTACGGTGCCCCCCCCCCCTTGTGTACATAGCCTTTGTTTGCATTAGGGCTGGGTATCGTCAAGGACTTCGCGATACGATACGTATCACGATACACTGGTCACGATACGATATATCACGATATATCACGATATATTGCGTATCTTGATATATCACGATATATTGCGATATTCCATAAACAAGTTGCCTTGTCAAACATAACAGCACAATATAGTGATAATTGTACAGACAAATGAAGTCAAAACTATTTCATTCACAACTTCCTTTACAAATAATAACAATAATAACAAATCCAATTCACTCTTGTACTAACTGTACAGGACACAATGAAAATGAAAACACATCAGTGTGCTTTTGTGACACAGTGAATCTTAAGTATTTTTATAAACAAAACTGATCCAACTTCAATAATCGGTATCCTAGAGGCTCAGGCTTGACAGCAGACACGGGTTTGAATCTGACCCGTGGTTGTTTCATTCCCTCTCTGCCCCACTTCATATCTGTATCTCTGCACTGTCAATAAAGCCTTGAAAAGCAAAAAAAAAAAAAAAAAATCGATATTTTGATATAAAAATCGATACTGATATCGGGAAACTAAGTATCGCGATATATCGATATTTCGATTTTTTGACACAGCCCTAGTTTGCATACCAGTTTACAGAGCCTAGGCTGTGTATTTTGCAGCTTTTTTTCCAGTGCACACACAGTACGGATCGGTAGCGGATTGTGAGGAGATATACAATGATTTTGACCAAAAACTGATTCGGTCAACAAGCGTTCTCCAGAATCAAACAACACAGACTTATGCAAATTTCTGCGTGTGCTGTGCACGTTTACACCCCCTGGAAATTAAGTTTATTTTTAAAGGGTGACTCCTAATTGGTCCCTCAAACAATGCTAGTGCGTGTGAGTAAGAAAAGTCCATTTGTGCACGCCTGTTCAAATCAGCATGTTCATTAATTCTAGCACGCAGCTCATAATAACTTGCTGATGGTGATGAATTACCATATGGAATTTCCCCCATAATTCCTAGCAATTAAGGTGACCTTCCCTGTTTCATTGTGTGCTTTGGAACTAGGAGATAATATGCTTTCGGGGGAGACGGTGGTTTTATATACAGTATCTCACAAAAGTGAGTACACCCCTCACATTTCTTCAAATATTTCATTATATCTTTTCATGGGACACCACTGAATAAATGACACTTTGATACAATGTAAAGTAGCGTGTGTACAGCTTATATAACAGTGTAAATTGACTGTCCCCTCAAAATAACTCGACACACAGCCATTAATGTCTAAACTGCCGGTTACAAAAGTGAGTACACCCCTGAGTTAAAATATCCAAATTGGGCCCAAAGTGTCAATATTTTGTGTGGCCACCATTATTTTCCAGCACTACCTTAACCCTCATGGGCATGGAGTTCACCAGAGCTTCACAGGTTGCCACTGGAATCCTCTTCCCCTCATTCATGACAACATCACGGAGCTGGTGGATACTGGAGACCTTGCGCTCCTCCATCTCCTGTTTTAAGAAGCCCCAAATATGCTCAATAGGGTTTAGGTCTGGGGACATGCTTGGCCAGTCCATAACCTTTACCCTCAGCTTCTTTAGCAAGCCAGTGGTCGTTAGGAGGTGTGTTTGGGGTCGTTATCATGCTGCAATACTGCCCTGCGGCCCAGTTTACGAAGGGAGGGGATCATGTTCTGCTTCAGTATGGCACAGTACATGTTGGTATTCAATGAACTGTAGATCCCCAGTGCTGGCAGCACTCATGCAGCCCCAGACCATGACACTCCAACCACCATGCTTGACTATAGGCAATACACACTTGTCTTTGTACTCCTCACCTGTTTGCTACCACACACTCTTAACACCATCTGAACCAAATAAATGTATCTTGGTCTCATCAGACCACAGGACATGGTTGCAGTCATCCATGTCCGTAGTCTGCTTGTCTTCAGCAAACTGTTTGTGGGGTTTATTTTGCATCATCTTTAGAATAGGCTTCCTTCTCGGACGACAGCCATGCAGACCAATATGATGCAGAGTGCGGTGTATGGTCTGAGCACCGACAGGTTGAATTCCAACCCCTTCAAGCCCTGCAGCAATGCTGGCAGCACTCATACGTCAATCTTCCAAAGCCAACCTCTTGGTATGACGCTGAAAACGTGCACTCAACCTTCTTAAACTGGGCTGCAGGGCAGTATTGCAACATGATAACGACCCCAAACACACCTCCAAGACGACCAGTGGTTGCTAAAGAAGCTGAGGGTAAGGTGATGGACTGGCAAGCATGTCCCCAGACCTAAACCCTATTGAGCATCTTTGGGGCTTCTTAAAACGGAGATGGAGAAGCGCAAGGTCTCTAATATCGACCAGCTTCGTGATGTTGTCATGAATGAGTGGAAGAGGATTCCAGTGGGAACTGTGAGCTCTGGTGAACTCCATGCCTAAGAGGGTTAAGGTAGTGCTGGAAAATAATGGTGGCACACAAAATATTGACACTTTGGGCAATTTGGACATTTTTCTTAGGGGTGTACTCACTTTTGTTGCCTTCAGTTTAGACATTAATGGCTGTGTGTCAAGTTATTTTGAGGCGACAGTAAATTTACACTGTAATACAAGCTGTACACTGACTACTTTACATTATATCAAAGTGTCATTTCTTCAGTGTTGTCCCATGGAAAGATATAATGAAATATTTGAAGAAATGTGAGGGGTGTACTCACTTTTGTGAGATACTGTATATATATATATATATACGTATCTCACAAAAGTGAGTACACCCCTCACATTTCTTCACATTTTTCTTTATATCTTTCCATGGGACAACACTGAAGAAAAGACACTTAGATACAATGTAAATTAGTCAGTGTACAGCTTGTATAACAGTGTAAATTTACTGTCCCCTCAAAATAACTCGACACACAGCCATTAATGTCTAAACTGCTGGCAACGAAAGTGAGTACACCCCTTAGAAAAATTTACAAATCGGGCCCAAAGTGTAAATATTTTGTGTGGCCACCATTATTTTCTATCACTGCCTTAACCCTCTTGGGCATGTAGTTCACTAGAGCTTCACAGGTTGCAACTGGAACCCTCTTCCACCCATTTATGACAGCATCACAGAGCTGGTGGATATTAAAGACCTTGCGCTCCTCCAACTTCTGTTTGAGGATGCCCCAAAGATGCTCAATAGGGTTTAGGTCTGAAGACATGCTTGGCCAGGCCATAACCTTTACCCTCAGCTTTTTAGCAAGCCACTGGTCGCTTGGAGGTGTGTTTGCGGTCGTTATCATGTTGCAATACCACCCTGCGGCCCAGTTTACGAAGGTTGAGTGCACGTGGTCAGCGTCGTACACAGAGGTTGGCTTTGGAAAATAGACGTATGAGTGCTGCCAGCATTGCTGAAAGGCTTGAAGGGGTGGGGGTCAACCTGTCAGTGCTCAGACCATACGCCGCACTCTGCATCATACTGGTCTGCATGGCTGTCGTCCCAGAAGGAAGCCTATTCTAAAGATGATGCACAAGAAACCCCACAAAAGTTTGCTGAAGACAAACAGACTACGGACATGGATTACTGCAACCATGTCCTGTGGTCTGATGAGACCAAGATACATTTATTTGGTTCAGATGGTGTTAAGAGTGTGGAGCGGCTACCAGGTGAGGAGTACAAAGACAAGTGTGTCTTGCCTAGAGTCAAGCATGGTGGTTGGAGTGTCATGGTCTGGGGCTGCATGAGTGCTGCCAGCACTGGGGATCTACAGTTCATTGAATTCTAACATGTACTGTGACATACTGAAGCAGAGCAGATCCCTTCCTTCATAAACTGGGCCGCAGGGCAGTACTGCAACATGATAATGACCCCAAACACACCTACGAACGACCACTGGCTTGCTAAAGAAGCTGAGGGTAAAGGTTATGGACTGGCCAAGCATGTCTCCAGTCTTAAACCCTATTGAGCATCTTTTGGGCATCCTCAAACGGGAGATGGAGGAGCGCAAGGACTCTAATATCCACCAGCTCCTTGATGTCGTCATGAATGGGTAGAAGAGGGTTCCAGTTGCAACCTGTGAAGCTCTAGTGAACTGCGCCAAGAGGGTTAAGGCAGTGATAGAAAATAATGATGGCAAAACAAAATATTGACACTTTGGGCCAATTTGGAAATTTTTTTTAGGGGTGTACTCACTTTTGTTGCCAGCAGTTTAGACTTAATGGCTGTGTGTCGGTTATTTTGAGGGGACAGTAAATTTACACTGTTATACAAGCTGTACACTGACTACTTGACATTGTATAAAAGTGTCATTTATTCAGTGTTGTCGCATGAAAAGATATAATGAAATATTTGAAGAAATGTTAGGGGTGATCACTTTTGTGAGATACTGTATATATATATATATATATATATATATATATATATATATATACAGGGATTTCTGAAGAAAAAAAGATAACAAAGTTGATCTACTTGCTGTTAGTCATGAGGGACGTCCAACCACCACCGATGATCTGAAGATATCCGAACTCATTAGTGCTACGGGCCGCAGTTCATGTTGTTACAAATGTGTGCTTTAAAGCAGCAACGAGTAACATTTAAATATCTTTTAAACAGCCTCATGTTTCCTCTCATAAGCATAAATTACCTTTAACAGCAAACGAGACCATCTGTGCAAAGAAATACTTTTTTATATAGTTTTTATTACTGCATTTGATCTGGTCGTACACCCAGTCCGATTTTCGGTTCACGCGTGCATGCTCTATGGTCACATATCCGTATTGGTCGCAGATTTCAGTGCGGCGCAGGAACGCGATTTGAGAAGCCTATGGCTCCAGGTGAGGGAAGGGGAGCGGGAGCCTTGTTTGAGACAGTTGTTTGTTCATAATGACTGATAACGGGGCTGAACCATCAAAGAAAAAAAAGAAAACCTAGACTGCAGTGTTTTTCCTAAATGAATGAGCGGTAGCCTACTAAAACAAAGTTTACTTTGCCTCACCAGCATCATCAGATGACCATTATTCATCTGAAATAGTCATTATTTACAACATAAACACATCACCTCATCGTGATCCAAACTAACTGCCATCTCTCGTTCATTCGCTTGGTGTGAGGACACGGACTCGTTCAGCTCCGTGAGAGGTGACAATGCATCAACTCATTGCAATCAGGTGTGTATAGCACTTACTGCCATTAGTTGATGCTGTGTCACCCGTAGACTCACAGAGCCGAAAAGAGTCCGGTGCCCTCCACATTTTCAACACACGGACACGCACCATATTGCTTCCTGATTATTTGAATCTTGCACTCCCTGCACGAGCTAGAAAACAGCTTCACGACAGCTGGCGTTGTTAAAATACTACCGCTTTTGTTCAAAGGTGTCGCCAACGTGCCGACTTACTCGTAGTGGCTTTAATCTGGCTTTTACCTTGGAAATAGCTGAGTTTCTGTGATGCTGGTTAGGCTATTTGATATTGTAATTAACAGCCCGGAAGCTAAATTTGTTTGATAATCATTCAAAAAGAGTTTTTTTTTTATATCACCACCAAAGATGTCTTTCATCTTGGAAACTACAGTCGTGTGGAGGATAGTTCCATAGGACAGCATGTATCCACATACTCTTTTAACCCATTCTATAAAATGATTTTAGTGCAGCTTTAATGATCTGTCCTACATCAACGTACAGTGAATGTTTAGCCTCCAGTTAGCCTCCATATACTTTGTACATTTGGATAGAAGTGTTTTGTCCGCTGCAGACAAATTGCTCCAAGGCCAGTGTCAGGGTTTGCCAGCTTTTGAACCAGTCTGTTTGACCTGGCCTTTAAATAAACGCTGGTCTGGAATCAGTTTGCAGCAAGTAGGTTTCTCTGACCCGTGATGAGCAGGCGGCCATGACAGTTGGATGGATAGGTCAGTGGTTAGCAGCACGATCAGGGATGACCGATCGACAGCATGCAGACAGACAGACAAGACAGACAAGACAGACAGACAGACAGACAGACAGACAGACAGACAGACAGACAGACAGACAGACAGACAGACAGACAGACGGATACACAGAATATAACGAAGCCACTATAGATTCCTTCATATCACATCCATGCTTTTCCAATTCACAGGGGGGGAATGGCTGACATTCAGCTGGCTTAATGATCATGTTATGGGGCACTTGAATCCATAAATAGTAGGGTTAGCCTTATTACTGGGAAATGACTATCCCTTGTACGTGCTGTGGATCTATCTAACTCTCTGTCTCTCCCTCTCTCTTTGTGTCTACCTTTCTCTCTCTCTTCCTCTCCTTCTCTGTCTCTGTCTCTCTCTCTCTCTTCCTCTCCCTCTCTGTGTCTCTCTCTCTCTGTGTCTCTCTCTCTCCATTCAGATTGACAAGATTATGAGCTCCATTGGGGCGGGGATAGGCAGCGGATTGGACATCAAGGAGGACACCTCAGGTAAAATACACACACAAGTTGGTACTGTATGTGTGGGCGACCGTGTGAGTGAATTTGACTTGGGAGGATTTTTAATTTTTTTCATTTAACTTTTATTTATCCTCGAGAGGCCAATTGAGGGGTGACCCTCATTTACAATGACGTCGAGTTCAAAACAAATTCAAAGGAAAAACAACAATACATAAACAATATTCAATGCAAATACATCAAATACACAACAACAGGTGAAGAGGAAAAAAAAACAATTGAAACATTTACACAGTGGTGAAGAGTGGCAGCAATTAAAATTAAATGGGTGAAAGTACAATATAGCCTAAATAAATCTATAATAAATCTA
Source organism: Hyperoplus lanceolatus (assembly GCA_026929865.2). Taxonomy (NCBI): domain Eukaryota; kingdom Metazoa; phylum Chordata; class Actinopteri; order Uranoscopiformes; family Ammodytidae; genus Hyperoplus; species Hyperoplus lanceolatus. Next base: position 19,532,055 of record CM049416.1, read on the forward strand.
ATAAATCTGGTTTATCTCAAGTTGGGTCTTATTTTGGTAGTTTTTTGCTATCATTGGTTAATATGCCAATACTGAACTCACCAGAGTTATAACAGATCAGTGAAATAAAAATAAAAAGACTTGGCAAGTGCAGTGTGTCAAATTTGAACCAATGTTTAAGTCTGGAAACTGGAATTAACAGTGATTACATTTAAAATGATTTTCGCTCTAGGAGATTCTCAGAAAGCAACAGACATTGGATTTCCTTTTTATTAGTGGAAATAGAAATATATAAATTAAAAAATGTATTTAAATAATAAAACAACTAAAATTGAAAATATTTTATTTCCGCTAATCCATTCTTTTTTTGTGTGAAAACACTGGATAATATTTATAACTGAAGGCTTGATTCCTAGTAGCCCAGACAAAGCTCTATTCATCACCATCAATAGGAATGATGGCTTAAAAAGCGACGAAAACAACATCTGTCCTAAATGATAATAAACCACAATTATCCTTTCTATTGTATGAGTTGGTGTGGCTGGGTGATTCTGCTTTATGGACTTTCTTATGCCTGTCAAATCCCTGTTGTTGTTGGGGGATTTTTCACCAATTTGTTCACCTGCGTACCTTGAATGCTCCACTGGTAACCCCTGGCTCTCTAATGGCTCCCCCATCCCCTGCCTCCCTCCCTCCCTCCCTGCCTCCCTCCCTCCCTCTCTCCCTCCCTGCCTCCCTGCCTCCCTCCCTCCCTCCCTCCCTCTCTCCCTCTCTCCCTCCCTGCCTCCCTGCCTCCCTCTCTCCCTCTCTCCCTCCCTGCCTCCCTGCCTCCTTCCCTCCCTCTCTCCCTCCCTGCCTCCCTGCCTCCCTCCCTCCCTCCATCCACCAAGGCAAAAGTCTCTGCTAACCATGGTTACCACAGGGCGAAAATCTTGTTTGTGTCAAGCCAGCTACCAACACCACCACTAACAACAACACACGCACACACGCACACACACACACACACACACACACACACACACACACACACACACACTACACAACTACAAACGTGTACATATAGATAATGCTGCACACATGCATGTGGTGTGTGTGTGTGTGGGAGCTGCATGGGCTCCTTGCAGACAAAAGAAGCAGGAGCTGTTGTGATGACTATTATCAGCAGAGCAAGGCAGATATATGTAGAGGGTGACGATCAACAAACTGAGAAAAAGATAGGGACGGGTGGTAGACGGAGGGGAGAGAGAGAGGGGGGGGAGAGACCGAGAGAAAGAGAGAGAGGGGTGGAGAGACAGAGACAGAGAGGGAATGAGGGAGGAAGGCAGTGCTCAGAGAGAGAGAGAGAGAGAGAGAGAGAGAGAGAGAGAGAGAGAGAGAGAGAGAGAGAGAGAGAGAGAGAGAGTGGAGGCTGCAGAAGCATACAGATGAGTGGGAGTACTTGATAAAAAGAAATCTCCAGCGCTGGCAGCTCTCGCTCTTTCTCTCTCTCTCTCTCTCCCCTTCTCTCTTTTCTACACACACACTTGCACACAGACACACACACACACACACGCTCCAGAGAGCAGCCAAGCAAGCGCAACAGCTGAAAAAGAAAAAGCGGCTGCTGCTGCGCTGTGCAATGCTGTGCGCAACAGAACGCTCACAGCTCGTTCGCTTCTTTTTTTGCTTTTTGCTTGCGGATCTATACCTCCACTCTCACATCGCTGACAGGATTTAACCCCCAGGACGGAAGCTTCTTTTTCTGGATACAACTTGTCTCCCCTTCCCCTTCTCTTGCTCCTCCTCTGGCTGGATTCAGAGAGCTAGAGAGAGAGAGAGAGAGGGGTGCATCATCTAGAAGCCGTATAGTCTCCCACTTAACCTGCTTGCAACCCGTCTGCATGCTGACCCCATCCATGCTCACCATGCCTCCTCGAGCCTAGCCTTCCCCCACTTCCTCCTCCTCCTGACCCTCCTTATCTCTTCACCTATCCCCCCTTCTTTACCTCTACCTGCCTCACCTCCTGTGTTGCCAAAAAAAGAGTCCCCCCTTTTGTAAAGCATGGCGGGCTCCTTTGACAGCCACTTAGCCCGCCACAACATGATGTGGCAGTGTCAGCTGTCTCAGCCTGACTGCCGGTGCTACCGCGTGGACGGCTACTCCCTGCTGAAGCGTTTGCCCCTGCACCCTCTCATAGGTCCCCGCTGCCCCATGCAGTCCGTGGGCCAGTGGCTGGACTCCATCGGCCTGGTCCAGTACGAGAACCACCTCTTGGCCAACGGATTCGACAATGTCCAGTTCATGGTAAGTCTGTTTGTTGTTTAATATATGCAAAAATGTGTGTGTGTGTGTGTGTGTGTGTGTGTGTGTGTGTGTGTGTGTGTGTTTATTCCCTTGTGATTATTTGCATTTGATGTGTTGTGTGTGTGTCCCCATCTCATTGTTATCTCTCCCTTGGGGTTTAGCTCATAATTATTGTTTTTCTTTCGCACTGATTAGCGAGATTCAATCCCCCATCCTCCCCCATGTCAAAGTGTCCCTGGGCAAGACACTGTACCCCTAAATTGCTCCCGATAGTTAGCTTGCACCCTGCGTGGTAGCTGCTGCTATCGGTGTATGAATGTGTGAGTGGGTGTGAATGGGTGAATGTGTACAAAACAATGTAAAGCGCTTTGGGTCTGTGGAAAACCAGGGAAAGAGCTATATAAGTGGGGTTCCATTTACCATTTGGTAGTATTTTCTTCTCCTTTTCTCTCTGATCCCTTTCGTTTTTACTGGATTTCCTCCGCTTTGTATCCTCTCCCCCTCACTGATGCCATGTGAGGTCCTCCCACGCACACAAGAAATCCTACGCCACATCTTTTTTGCAGCAATCGAGGCTGCACACAAATAGGCTGTACATGATGCTCACACTAGGCTTAATGTGCTCACAGAAACCATGCCTGTTTTGTGTTTTTTTTTTTATTTTTCATGCACAAATGGGACTAGAAAGGTGGCAATGCAACCCACCTGTAGCCCTGTGCAGTGGAATGTTTGATCAGACCCTGGTCCCTTCATCTCCACTGATGGAAGAGGAAAGAGAGATACACTCGCTGGTCATTTTGCATTCATTCATTCTTTTGATGTTGGTGTGTGTGTGTGTGTGTGTGTGTGTGTGTGTGTGTGTGTGTGTGTGTGTGTGTGTGTGTGTGTGTGTGTGTGTGTGTGTGTGTGTGTGTGTGTGTGTGTGTGTGTCTGTGTCTGTTTCTGTGTCTGTGTGTGTGAATGTGCATGTGTGTGCCTGCGTGACTGCTTGTGTGTATGTGTGTGTGATTGTGTGCGGTGTATGTGTGTGTGTGTGTGTGTGTGTGTGGTTTTATAAGACTTAGATCCACAGGAAGAGAGTTGGAAAAAAGAAGAGAAGTGAATTGCAGGACAATTTAGTGAAACTGCAGCAGAGGCAGAAAGGGAGAGGGATGCTGACTGGATGAGTTTATTAGAGTTGAAGATTGTTGCTCATATCTCCATGAGGGCAACACAGAGATATATATATATATATTGGGGTTTATCCTAGGGGACTTAAAAGACTGGGGATAATAGCATAAAGTATTTTACAAGACAGTAGAGGAGAATGTGTATTCTATACTGCATATTTTTCCATTGAGATAACGCTGCTAGCTGCTTTATTCCTGTACACTTGGAAAGGCAATTAAAGCTTCCTTTCTGACATGAGGTCAGCTAACAGAGTGCATAGGTTTGCATGTATGTATCTATGTAAATACATGTGAGGTCCATTCTCACTGTGACCTGCATTTGTTCATCTGGTTACCTCGGCAACAGGAGGAAATCTGTCTCCTTGTGTTTTTGGACACATTTTACAAGCATCCTTAAGTATGAGTTATATCATTTTAGAAAGACAGTAGTTGGCAGTAATTGTGTTTAACTTGCGTGTGTGTGTGTGTGTGTGTGTGTGTGTGTGATGATACAAACCACATCAGCACAATCTCCTCCTTCCTCCTTTTCTTTTCCCATCCTCCTTCCTTCTTCATTCCTTCTTTCAGCTCAATTCAATACAACGTTATATTATTTGTGCAATGTATCGATCGAAAAAATAATTGCCAGAGCATACACAAAAAAAGTCAATAATGCACATAATAAATGCATTAAACAGTGGTAATATTTAGAGCACATGGAATGTCTCCTTACAGAGTGTACGGTAATATATCAGATTCCTTACAGTTTCATATCCAGTTAACAGGTATTAAAGAATATCAATTATTCAGCCCATAATCTATATCTAGGCTAAATGTTACCTAAAAAAATGACTTTTTAACACCTTCAAACACCTACAGTAGCAGACATGAATCAACGTCAAGTGTTGTGTTTCCGGAGAAATTTTTAAAAGCATTTCTCAATGTTCACTCTTCTATTCTGATTTTTATTTTTATTTCCATTTCCCAATGAAAATATTTTGCGGTTAAACTGCTTAAATCTCTAATGTGTTCACCAGCAAATCGCTAACTGTCTGTTTTTCTGTTTTGGTGCTGGGCAGGTTGTGTACAAAAGGGATTATCAGAGCAATTTGTATGCTAACGACTGCCTACTTCAACACAATGACTACAGTCTTGAGACTGTAACAACAGTAAAACAGGAGGGCCAAAAAACAAAAACAGAGGGTGGCTTTTAAAATTATACAGTAATTCTAACCAATTGAATTGACTCCACTTATATAGCGCTTTTCCCTGGTTTTTCACAGATCCAAAGCGCCTTACAATGTTTTGTACACATTCACACACACATTCATGCACCGATAGCAGGAGCTACAACGCAGGGTTTACAAACTAACTATAGGGAGCAATTTATGGTTCAGTGTCTTGCCCAGGGACACTTAGATATGAGGCGGGGAGACCGGGGTTTGAACCACCGACCCTGGACGACCGCCCTACCTGCGGGCTGCTTCGCCACAAAATGTCATCAGATAACAACAACTACCTCAGATTTGAATTTGATATCTTATTCACACTCTAAATGACAGCTGTCGGATATGAATAAAATAAATGTGTAGATAGATGTCTTTAAAAATAACCCCTTTGCAGCAGCTCTGTGCCAGCTAATGTTGCACATACTGTCACACTGTTTGATAATCAGCATTTATTTTTAGTTAAAAATGTATTTTCTTCATTTCGCAATGGCCCCTGGTGCACCACTCACAGTCTTTCACACTCATTCCTCTTACATAAGCACACACACACACACACACACACACATGCTATCATATCAGCATACCAACGTACTTTACTCTCATTTGCTGCTATTTAACGTCCGCTAACTGATTTTGGCAGCACTTCTGAGAGACTTTGGTATTCTCTGCTCTCCTGGCCTCCGTCCCTACTTTGTCTTAAAGTGTTTCTCGGCGGATCAGTCTCCTCTCTGTAATCCCTTTGGATACAATTAATGTATAAAAGAGCTGAGATGAAACAGCGCCGCAAACATGGCGACTTCAAAGTCACTCTTTGCAGATTGGCGCTTTTAAAGCTCCGTTTAATGTTTTTATGACTCAATGGGAAGATATACAGGCTGCGTTCCTATCCCCATACTTTCTGCTATTTAGTATGGTAGAAAGAAAGATTTGGGATGTCTCAATTCTTGTGGTCAGATTAAGTATACTTAGAAATACCAGGATGTCTACTACATCCGGACATAATTTTTAGTGTTGAAATCAGCGATTCTGACCCACAATCCAGTGGGCACCGGACCTGATGTCACATCGACGGAGCCTCCTTAATGAAAACAACCGGGGATGCGACGGATATAAAAGCAAGATGCAAGGTCAAGGCGCAATGTTATGAGGAAATAAATAAGTAAATGCTAAATAGATTATGTTGATGGTCAAATCAAGAGTGTGCTATTTGGAACACAGGGTTAATGTTTTCCGACCTTGGTGAAACTCAGTAGCGTCCACAAATTGATATTAATGCGGTTGAAGAAGCAGGCAACGGTGGGATTAGATGGCGTCGGTATTTGCGACTCTCCTTTTTGATTGTTGGCTGTGGATTCCTTCAAGGAGAGGCTTGGGTCAAATTCATTTCAGAACCACTCAGAATAGGAAAGAAATATGTTTTTAGATGGCAGATTTCAGCCCATTATAAAAGATTAAATGTTGTTTTATTCATTCTTTCCATTTCAAGTCCACTTCAAGTTCATCCCTAGAATTGATTGGATTGGCCAATGAATTTGACCTCAGATCCAATCTGTTTCAGGGGACAGCTCAAAAAGGCACTATGTCCTATGTAGGAATGTATACAGACATTGCACATAAACATGGACCAATCCAATCATACCATTACCATTGGCCACTAATGGGATGGTCATTAGTGTGGGTGTGTCCATTCACCTTTAGCAGCACATAGAGGACAAGTGCTTTCTGCAAGACAGAGATGGACAGATAGCAAAAGGGGCGGACCGGTTGTTATGGAGACAGTGTTTTAATATGAAGGACACTGGACGGACACTAATCACACCCATTTTTCAATCTTACATAATAGAGAGAGAGAGAGAGAGAGAGAGAGAGAGAGAGAGAGAGAGAGAGCTGGACAAAGAAAAGTAGATATAGGACGATATTGAATGGCGATACAAATAATGCAAAAGTCTTAATCATGATAGATAGAAGCTAGTTGATAAAGACAAAGCTAGGAGCAGAGTGGGGTTGGGTACAGTGACAGATAGATAGCAGAAAAACGAAAAAGATAAAGCATGATGTCGTGTGGCGCATACTTAAGACACAGGGGTTGATAAGAGCAGCCGCGAGGGTAGTGAAATTAATTTGAATCCAACTGTAATAAAAAAACTATCCAATATCCATTCTTCATTCAAAAGGTTAGAGCCTCTAATCCTTCCCATACAGGAATGTATTACTCTAAAAGAATATAAAATGTAATTATAGAATATAAAACAATTTGATATTGATAGATACCGATACCTAGACTATGCAACAGGATCCTAGGAATCCAAAAAATCGATTGCATTTTTCCATAATAGACATTTCAAAACCCTACATTTTTCGATATTCCATGGTACTGAGGCATTTCCGTCGATACCGAAAAAGTGTTGAACCTCGATACACACCCCTATACACCAATAGGTTTGTACGGAAACAAAAATGAATTTGAAAAGACACACCGAGAGTGCAAGTGATGACAGAGAGAAGAGAGAAGAAGAGAGATATCACAATATAAACGGGTAAAGAGGACATTTTCTCTGAGCAGCACGATGAGGAATGTCCGAGATATTGGAGAGAAAAGGCGAGGGGGTTGAACACAGGCATGAAAGGAAAGAGAACTAAGAAAGAGCCAAAGATAAAGTGTGCACAGAGTGATTTGTAGTTCAATACGCCTAAGCCTGTTGGCATTTATAATGGGCCATCCGACCATCACTGAATTTCAATTGTTGCTCTCATGCACGCCTCAATCCCCTTGCCACTGTGTGTGCGTTTCAAGTCCTGCGTTCGTGACCCACACTGCAGCTGTTTTAAGAAGCGCGGTTGAACTTTCACAAGGGAATCAAAGGCCATGGCAAAATATATTTTTTTTTACATTGCGGACACTGAACACCAGTAAAATGGATCGTTAGTGATCATACTAGTGCTGCATACCAAGTATTTGGATCATACACATGCAATATACAATGACAGGGTTTACTTCTATATTACAAAATAACTAATGTAGGCATTAGGAGAACGTGCTCAGCCTAGGAAAACATTGAATCTCTCATTTAAAAAAAAAGTGTGATTAGTATGTTATTGAGTTTTCGACACTGGTAAATTATAGTCAACAGTTCAACTGACATCTGTACATACATAATACAGTGTTAATAACAAATACATTAATTCATCCAAAACAAATGCTAGAAATCAGAAAAAACACACACATGGATCAAAAGTATAGTTTGACAATAGATAATATAAAGAGTGTGTGATTTGGAAAGCAGTGATAGTGTTAAGACAGAAAGACAAATGGGAGACGATAGGGTTTGGATAAAGAAAGAACAGACCTTTATCTTATGAAAATGAACCCCATGTCTTTGTATCAGGATCTACAACAAGGAGCAATTAGTCATCCCTCTGAATCTCCCCAAAAATCTACTGAAACCTTTAAAATCTACTCCAGGCTGACACTAGCAGTCATTACTCCTGCTCTGGCTTTGCTCTGCACTCTATTAATCATCCTGGGAGCTGACCTGTGATCTGCACTCTTCTCACAGTTTCCCTGACAAACCGGTTGGTGAGGGGAATGTGGAAAGAATAAGGCTGAGTTCCAAATCGCATACTCTTTCCTTTCTCTATACATACTACATCTGACCATACAAAGTATCTAGTTAGCATGCAGTATAGGCATACAATTGGGATATACTTTTACTTATTTATTTGATCATAACATTGCGCTTTGATCTTGCCTCTTGCTTTTATATCCGTCGCATCCCGGGGTTGTTTTCATACAGAGGCTCCGTCGATGTGACGTCACTTCCGGTGCTCACCGGATTGTGGGACAGAATCGCCCAAATAGCATGCTGATTTCAACACTAAAAATCTGGGCAGGATGTAGTGGTCGACATCCAGGTATTTTATAAGCACACAAAATCTGACCACAAGAATTGGGGCTTCCTACATCTTTTTACTGTCATACTAAATAGCAGAAAGTATGGGGATTGGAACACAGGGTAAGTTTAGCCACACAGCGAGCCCAATATACTGCTGCTGCCTTCGGTTTCACTGTCGGTACAGGGTCAGACTATAATAGAGCCCTGCTGGAGATAGAGTCGCACAAAGAATCCTGCTGCAGCAACATCACTCACTTGTTATGGGGCGTTTGGGACCAAAGTATCTTGACATTTTAAACTTTCATTCATCATGTTGAAGAGCCTGCCGGGGGGCATAAGGTTCAGCAGAAACAAACTGAAAACTGATTGGAGTGCATGGATCAATAGAATAAGAAGCTTGGATGACTAGACCATGTGTTTAATTTAACAAAGTGTAAGCAGCAGAGTAATGATTCATGGATTGAAATGTGTAGTTTAGTTGATGTTAGGTTGATTATGCATATTTGGACGTGAAGATGAAGTACAGGCAAGGCTGCTGCTACCTGTTTTTTAAGGTTTAATTTGTTGTGTGTGGGTGTTCTCTTCCACCACCTCTCTTGTATTAATTCCAGCCACAAAAATAAGCACTGTTTTTCAGCGCTCGTTGGTCCTATAATTGAAGTCCTGTCTGGATGCAATGTCTGTCAGTGGTATCGCTCCATCTGTTAAGGGCTCAAGAGTGCACATTTCCAGTACTGGAGCCTTCATGGAGAAAACTTTAATATAAGAAACTTCTTAGTTTTGATGGATATGGATAATAAACTGTATGAATGCTTATTCGGACATAGCAGCCTATAAGAGAATGTCATTAAATAAATCCATGAAATCCAGTACCACAAACTATAAGAATGGGCCATTGTAATAGTTGGCCGTTAATGTCAGCTAAAGGTGAAGCAATGGGCAGCCAGGACAGAATGGCAAATGGCTTTCATTTGTACACAGTGTCTGTACATTGGGCTGAAGAGATGTTGTACAGCACTAACGTTGTTAATGGCCGGTAGGGCGGTCGCCCACTCGGTTGCAGGGTCGGTGGTTCGATCCCCCCGTCACATGTCAAAATGTCCCTGGGCAAGACACTGAACCCCAAATTATTACCGACCCTGTGCTGCTCTCGGTGTATGAATGTGTGTGTGATTGGGTGAATGTGTCCAAAACAATGTAAAACACTTTGGGTCTTTGAGAAACCAGTGAAAAGCGAGAAGTCCATTAACCATTTAACAAACTTGGTTTCATTCCACAGTATAGCCACATTTCCCTGAACAACCTGACATTTCCCATCACCTTTCCTTCCACGTTTGACATTTAAGTAGCTTGTCAGGTCTCGACAACTTTTGTAGCGGTGAAAACTAGCAGACTGCAATCTCCCACCTAGCATTAAAATGTCTTGATCTCCGGGCAAAATGTCTCTTTCCAGGGACACAGCGGTCCCCAGAGTCCACTATAGAGCTGAGGGAGCAATAAAATATACATCTGTTATCTACCTGCTTTTCCTCTGCCCGTCTTTGTGATGTTTATCATTGTTATTAAAGTTTGACTGGAAGGTGATGTGGAGGGACTGACAAGTGTTATCCTTCAATCCTACAGCACACAGGGTATGGACTGTGTGTGTGTGTGTGTGTGTGTGTCTGTGTCTGTGGTCACTGCCTCCAGGCTGCTCACACACAGTCCCTCTCCTCTCCTCTCCTCTCCTCTGCTCTCCTCTCCTCTCCTCTCGCCAATTCTTTATGATTATTTGGGTGATTGCCTTGCTCTACTTCTCCCTGCTGTCAGTATATAGGATATATTTCTGGCTGAGTTGGCCTTTCTTTCTGCTGAGAATGTCTCCAAGCTCACCACAATTCTTCCCCTCCCTCTCTCTCACTGTCTCATCCTCTCATTCCACCTTTACCCCTTTGTTATCTGTCTGCAGTCTCTTTCTTACCCTCCAGAGACAGGTTTGACCGATAGGGCTCTTAAGGTTTCCTATTTGAGTCATTAAAGGTGAAAGTCTGAACTATACCCATACATTGTGTGTGTGTGTGTGTGTGTGTGTGTGTGTGTGTGTGTGTGTGTGTGTGTGTGCACACAGCAGAGTCTCAATGAATACTTGCGGTCTCCTACTGGTTGCAAATCAATGATGTTTATTAATTGCCTGACTTTTCTACAGACTTGCTGTTTGTTCATCTTTTTATGGAGTGCAGTACCTGACACATTTGTTTTAGCTCTGGGATAATCCTGTATATATGCTCACTAACCTTGTCTCTGTCTCTCTGCCTCTTCAGGGCAGCAATGTGGTGGAGGACCAAGATCTGCTGGAGATCGGGATCCTCAACTCAGCCCACCGACAGCGCCTCCTTCAGGCCATTCGGCTGCTGCCCAGGGTCAGTACAGCAACACTCAGAGCTTTAAAGGTGCTCCAAGGAACTTTCAGGTTGTTTTCATTCTTGCGCCCCCTTTAGACAAAAGCGGTAGTGTTTTTACTATGCCAGCTGTTGTTCCTGGGTGAGCGTATACCCATGACAGAGGTATTAAGAAAAACTATATTAAAAATAGCATTCTTTGCACTGATGGTCTCATTTGCTGTTACATGTAATTTATGATCATAAAATATGAGACTGTTTCAGAAATTTTTCAAGGTCCTCGTAGCACCTTTAAGCAAGTCACAGTGACCTAATCTGTGTTCATTGTAAAGGTGCTTAATACGTCTTTATTACCAGTTTCAATTACAAGGTGATCATAATGCAAATGGGAGCCTCTGTCTTTTATCTAGCTTTTGGCCAATCCGTTTTTTTAGTATAAAATTTGCAAGCCTCCATCCTCCATATGCGTGTCCATGTTATATAACTCTCTGTGGGTGGTGAGGTTCCTTTCTGCTTGTTCTGCAGAATATTTTAACAAGGCACACAGAGGAGTTTCAGGGATTCAGGAAAGAGATGCACTAAGCAGCATTACTGGAGATCACAGCAGCCACACTATATCAAATTGAAATGAACTGAACTGCTCACACTTTAATCTACATATGGATAAGACAAAGAATATTCTGTGTGTGTGTGCGCGTGTGTGACAGAAAGATAGAAAGAAACATCAAAGCTGTAGGACTGCATAAGAGCTCAGGAATAAGCAGGTTTCCGACTGACACCCAGAAAACTTTGTTCTCCAGTCGGCACTGTCCTCCTATCACCCCCCAAACTTTTTTACACACACACACACACACACACACACACACACACACACACACACACACACGTAGGCAAACATATGCTGGACTTAAGGAGGATGTGTGATGTTGATTTAAAGCTCGATAAACCCTGTGTGGTTGTTTTGACCGTCAGAATAAAAGTGAATGAATTACCCTGCTGCACTCACAAAGTATCTCACTGAAAGCAAAAACTCCTTGCTGTTAGTCTGCCCTTTCTCAAAAAACTTTCCTCATGTGAAAATGTGATCCCTGGAACACTGTTTGAAGTTAGAGAGCTTCCTGAAAAGTTACTGTTTCACTGTTGCTGTTAGCCTGCAGCATATTTTCCATTCATATTCTATTCTAACATTTGGTTCCAAGTACTTTGAAATATTTAGTTTGATTTATGATGATAGAATTAGGCCTATTGCATACTTAGAATTACATGTAGAGGATATATGTATATAGAGGATTTTGTAAACTAACTGCAGAGGCACCGTAAATGTAAACAAATCCCCGTCATCTGAAACTGCATAGTGCACCTTTAAGAAATATAGAAAAGTAATATAAAAAAATATAAAAGATATTAATAAAATAAAATAATAATATTTGACTTCCCCTCCCCCTCTTTCTGTACCGTAGATTCGGCCGATAGGTTACGATGGAAACAACCCGACGTCTGTGGCTGAGTGGCTGGAGTCTCTGGAGCTGGGAGACTACACCAAGTCCTTCCTCATCAACGGATACACCTCCATGGAGCTGGTCAAGAAGATCTGGGAGATGGAGCTCATCAATGTGAGTCCCATGGTTCATTTCTGTTGTCCTTTACAATGCATGTTGATTATGTTTTTTTACGCAAGCCTCACACTTTTTTGTTTGTTGCAGTGTTGCATTGTGGTAAATGTAGGATCCAAGTATTTTGGCTTGGTGGGAGATACTGGGGATACCAGGGAGTAAAAGTCAGGATATCTAGACCTCTGCTGATTCTTTTCTCAAGTCCTCTGACTCTCTGAAAGTACAACAATCACTAAACCTTTCACTTTTCATTAGGAAGGTTTAGGCTTAAGGTTGAGCCACAAAGACAGGGTAGGGGAAGTTGGAAAGTATTGCAAGATGGACACACATTATTGTCCTGTTACACATTTGGGATGAATATGTTTATCAGTGTTTTAGTGTGAAACAACTTCTCAGTTATCAGTCAAGCTATCATTCTAGTAATAGAGTCGACATACAATATATATCTTAATACAAGAAAATAAGTTTTTAGCTTAAATGATGGATACAGCCTTTGCATGTGCAGAACAACAGTGGCACTGCTGGGTATTTGTGAAGCTGTTGGCTTGTTGGTTTCTGTCCTCATCTGTCACCTTGACAACGGGCTGAATTAGTTTCTCCTGCTCAATATTTCTCCCTGGAGACACCCCCCCCCCCCCCCCCCCCCCCCCCCACACACACACACACACACACACACACACACACACACACACACACACACACACACACACACACACACACACAAGCTTTGTCCCTTTGGTTTTTTCTATCCAAAAACTATTCTGAAGTCGATGTAAGTTTTCTCTCAGTGGGAAAGATGCCGAGGCCGTACAATGCATTATTCCCATCAGGCATTTCTCCTCATTACTCTGCAATCGTGCTATGACTAACAAACCATAAGTAGTTGCATTTTAATGAATGCTGTATCATATCATCCTGACCTCATTTCACCTTTTGAGCTTGTTCTCTATTTTAAAACATGTAGTGAATTCATTGATCTATGCAGTGGATGTTTCTTATTTAAAATGATACAATGATACAAAGCGAGATTGTAGTTTTTGGCTGCCTTCTCTTGATCATATCCTATCCATTTTGTAAGTAAAAGTAATGGGCAGATGACAACAACGGTTTTAGACATCTGAGCTCCTGTGTTGTCCCAAGCAGGGCAGGTTTATACTTACATTTTTACCAACATAACATCTCTCACTACGAATGGGGTTCTGCTGCAGCCTGGTCTCGTCTGAGAGATGTGCTCACTTTGATGCTCCGAGTGCAATGAAATCACACTCGATTGCAGAGAGAGAGAGAGAGAGAGAGAGAGCGAAAGAGAGAGAGAGAGAGAGAGAGAGAGAGGGATAGCAAGAGAGAGAGAGAGACATGCAGATAGAGAGAGAGAGAGACATGTAGATAGAGAGAGAGAGAGAGAGAGAGAAAAGGGGCATTTTTCCCTCCTTCCCAGCAGAGGATAAAGTGATGAGCGATCAGCTGGAGGAGGTGGAGAGGAAGTTATATAAGCATGTGGGCTGCAAGATGTTTCACAGCGTCGGGGATGCCGCCCACATGCTGTGCTTGCTGTGTGTGTGTGTGTGTGTGTGTGTGTGTGTGCACACACGTGTGTGTGTGTGGCGGGGGGGTTCCTGGATGCATATGCAGAGAGTGCAAATACATTCAAATGTGTTTATTATATGTGTGTATTAATGTATCACTTTTCAAACAGAAGCCAAACTATATATCGATCTTCTTTCTCACACACATACGCATTATGCACACGCGCACACACAGTCACACACACGCACAAACACACACACACACACACACACACACACACACACACACACACACACACACACACACACACACACACACACACACACACACACACACACACACACCTTTAGTACTGTCATTAAGGCCTGCAGGTGCATGTAAATGCAAATACTGTGTAGCATTAGGATTCTCTCCATTTGTAGAATCACACAGCAGTTCAGAGTGCGGCCACTAGAGGCTGCACAAGAACACAATCAGACCAGAAGTATGTGAGTAATGGGAGTCAATGAAGGGAAAGCTATAGGATGCCTAATGCATTCAGCTTTGTTGTAAGAGTTTGGTGAAAGCCCTTTCCTTGTTCAACATTATAAAGTTCCTGAGCACAAGGCCAGGTGCTAAGAATTTTTTTTTCAGAACAGGGTATTTACTGGGTTTTCAAAGTTGCTACAAGGAACTTTAAATGTTTCTGAAACGGTCTAATGTGTCCTCTCATGATCATCAATTACATGTAACAGCAAACAGACCCATCAGTGCAAAGAGTAGTTTTTCTTAATGCCTTTGTCATGTGTACGCTCACCGAGGAACAACAGCTGGTGTAGTAAAAAAACTACAGTTTTTGTCCAAAGGGGGTGAAAGAATGAACACAAATTGAAAGTTTCTCGGAGTGCCTTTAACATCGTCATTTTATATTTTCACAGGATTAACATGAGAGTACATGTATAACATTTGTGTGTGTCTGCTTTCTACAAGCTGTCCTTGTGACTGCGTACCCCTGCAGTGTAGTCTTCTCCTGGGCGATAGAGAGGTCGCTCTGCACCTGAGTGAAAGGTGTGACAGAAACGGAATGGAATGTTGCCGGTGCTTTCATGTCATCACCGGATAATCGCTATGAGCAACAGATGCTGTGGTGGCCTTGGAGACGAGGCAGGTGTGTTGAGTGTTGTTGGGAGGCTTTTGAAATAGAAGTGGGACTAGAAGAAACACCTTTTAATATAGCCTACTGCCTGTCCACAGTCGCAAGATCACAACATACTGCAGGGCAGATGTGTGTGTCCCTCTCACTGTGTGTGTGTGTGTGTGTGTGTGTGTGTAGCTGTGGCTCTTTTTAAAGATTGACACACCTGAGTTACACCGGGTCCAATTATATCTAGCCCGTTTATATCACCTAAAACTGCATAGTGTACCTTTTTAAAGAGTTAAGGCTGCAACATCTCATCTTTATCTTCTAAAACATTTTTGTAAAGGAGGTTTTCAACAAGATTTTTTTTTTCTTTTTTTAAGATACTATGATTTTGTTTGAAATGGCATCACAGACATATACTTTGATCTCTGTTCTATAAGAATCTCGTCATAACACATTATATAAATTCATATAAATCACTTCGATAATCTCTGTGTTATTATAAACAGTAGGTGAAGGTTGTCATTATCCTTTTACAAGTATTTTTTGCCCCGGGAATTTCCATTGTCATTTGTTTGATTTTTTTAACCTGTGCTATTTACTGAGACAATATTTGATCGGACAAATACAGTAAATATCTGTTTTAGAGCAAAAGTAACGTTGCCAACACCATCAGTTTAACATGAATCTTGATAGGGGAAAGAGGTGCACATGAAGGGTCTGACAGTTAGTATAATTAATGTACATGCATTTATTCATGTGGCAGATGTGACATTTCAGTTTTTAAATGTCACATACGGTACCGTGTAGAGTAGAGTGGGAAGTAAAAGTCTTTAGATGTGAAAGGAAAACTTAGTTAATTAGACTTTCTATATTTGAATTATTCAATTCATATTAATAATTAACAAGAATCCATCACATTGAGTTAGTGTGCGTATATATACAGCTTATAATTGGATTTTGACATGTTTTACATTCTGCTAAGAGTTGACTAATTGCATTCCAAGTCAACTTTCTCCCACCTGCATACAGTATAGGGCTCAATTTGACAGCTAATTAATAATCATACTAATTAGAAGTAGGGGACAGTGTAAATAACATATATGCTGCATATAAACACATGCATTTACAACAGGGATGGTGAAAGTACTATTAAATATAAATATCCACATAACTCTGATGATAACGGCTCTAATTCCAAAAATCATGTTTAATGTTATGTTATTGTTAAAGGTGCACTATGCAGATATGTTGATGTAGTTAGTTTACAAAACATATTTTCTTTGTATTGAATAATTCTATCATCATAAATCAACAGAAAGTTATTTTGAAGAATCTGGAACCAAACCTAAGTCTAATAAGACCAAACTGTAGGCCCTGCTGCCTGTAAACAACAACAGTGGAACAGTAACTTTTCAGGAAGCTTTCTCACTTCAAACAGTGTTCCAGGGATCCAATTTCCCTGTGTTTGTTTATTCAGTTGAGAATATACCTTAGAAAAATGTTCACTTCTCTGACACACCCAAAGTTACATAGTGCACCATATGTTCTTGTTGTTTGAGGAGTTCGTTATCTTGTGTCTTTCTTTTAAAACCGATCAACTCGTATGCCTATTAATTTCCAAGCAGTGCAGTCCCGTGGGTGTCCACATGGTGGTGCTACTGTCTTTATGGTTAGTCAGAGCCTTACTAAGTACAAAACAAACTGCGTCAAGGCTGCACATTACTCTCATTCCTAGTGAGTCCTCAGAGAACTCCAAGCGAAGCAATTACAAATGGATCTTCGTCTTGGGGGAAAGCCACGCTGACACCGGTGGAGTGCACATTCTGGTCCTCGAGGAACGATTCCCCTAATGTTGTTTGGATGAGTGGACGCTGTGTGTGTGTGTGTGTGTGTGTGTGTGTGTGTCTAAAAAGCCGATATTGTTAGTTTCTTTTGGGCTGTAGGTCAGAAGATATGTGATTCAGCATTCAGCCGTTGAAGCCAGTTTACAGAACCTGAGCTGTTTGGTTTAGAAGCAGTTTATTGTGCTGATATTCGAGGAAAAGCTAGTTGTATGTACTTTTTTGTAGTACATTTGATCATATTGACCAAGCATAAAATGTTTGCTGCCTCTTGCGTGTGTGTGTGTGTGTGTGTGTGTGTGTGTGTGTGTGTGTGTGTGTGTGTGTGTGTGTGTGTGTGTGTGTGTGTGTGTGTGTGTGTGTGTGTGTGTGTGTGTGTGTGTGTGATTCACAGGACCTGACTTGTCCCTACATTCCCTACTGTTATTACAACATAACCATTTCCAAAGGTATTCACCCAAAAAACTGGGAGTGTGTTCTGAAAACCTCAAAATGACTCATTGTGTGTGTGTGTGTGTATATATAACTGCTCGCGGTGTCCAAAATAAATTGAGGACAGTCATGAGAGTTCATCCTTTCTTCTAACACTTGTACTCGGTTGCCATGACGGCTACTAGCTAGTTACCATAGAGACTAGAGATATGTGCTCTTGGTATAAATGAAATGTGTTTTGTTTTGCATTTGTGTACTGGATTGCCTTTTCCTGACACTATTCCAAAATACTGTGGGTGTGGGTCTGTTCCTGCATGTGTTTGTGTGTGTGTCTGTGTGCTCCTGCATAAGTGTGTTTCTGTATGAGTGTGTGTGTGTTCCTGAATGAGTGTGTGTGTGTGTGTGTGTGTGTTCCTGAATGAGTGTCTCCTGAATGAGTGTATTTTCCTGCATGAGTGTGTGTTCCTGTATGAGTGTGTGTTCCTGTATGAGTGTGTGTTCCTGTGTGTGTCCCTGCGCTTATCACCTTCCTTGTCACCTCTCCAAATGGACAGATTGTCTCACATCCCGACAGCAGATGGTTGCTGCCTTTCGTTAGACAGTGCCGGCTTAGACCCCTATATATCATACAGACCTACATACACATGCATTTATATACCCAAGCATCCACACACTTCCACATAATTAGTTTACGCGATCACAGATACATGAGTTTTCACACCAGAAAGACGTTTACACCAGACGTATATGCACCTATCACACTTGTATCATAGAGTAGGTTTCAAGTGCGATGTGTTCAAATGTACCAGCATTTATAGGACGTTTATGTTCACATAAGTAGGTGTTAAAAAGGGAGTGAGTAGTAGCTTTAGTGTGGGTGGATTTGCCTCAGGACTGCAGTGTACTCAACTGGCCTGTCGATATATCGCTCTCCCAACCAGCACCTTATTTGCTTTCCTGTTGTAGAGCCCACCGTGTTGGAGATAGTGTGGGAGGTGTCAGGAGAGAATTTGTGTGTGACCCCCTGAACTCACCACAAACCTGTGGCACAATAGTGTTGCTGTAGTAGCTGACTGCAGATGCTGCGGGTCTCAATCGACATCCGCACTTGTTAAAGGTGCTGTGTGTAGAATTTAAAGTAGCTACGAGGAACTTTTAAATATTTATGAATGTCTAATTTTTCGTCTGATGATCATAAATGACATGTAACAGTGAATGAGACCATCAGTGCAAACAATGCTATTTTTATATAGTTTTTCTTAATGCCTTTGTCATGGGTACGCTCACCCAGGAACTACAGCTAGAGTAGTAAAAACACAACCACTTTTGTCTAAACGTGGTGCAAGAATGAACACAAAAGGAAAGTTCCTCGGAGCTCCTTTATAGTAACGTTGTTTAATAGTGTTTTCTCACAGGGGGGGAAACAAAAATAAAGGAACCATGCACTCTCGTTACTATTTCTATTTCTCATCCAAGTGGATCACATCATTGACAGACTCTTGTAAAAGACAGAAATAGTCAGAATGACATGGAGCTTTGTGGGTTGGATTTCATTTATGTGACACTTGCTCTCACACACATGCGAATATCTACCCTCATACATAGACACATGCTCATGTTTAATATTATCCACACACACACACACACACACACACACACACACACACACACACACACACACACACACACACACACACACACAGGTGCTCTGGTTGTCCCAGTTATTTCCTGTAGTCACCTGTTAGAAAGCAGTGTGTGAGTGAGTCAGGTTTTATGTTTAATTTCTTAAGGTTATTTTGGTTTTTGGTTTAGGCTAAAATGTCCCACACGCATTACTGTCACGCATTAAGTCTGCCCAGTGATGACGTTCCTCTGAGGTTTATGTCGCCTAGTAGGACATTGCATTACCAGTGTAAGTATAGGATCAGATAAATGGGGATTTTTTTGGCTCTGAGCTATTTCCTGCCAAATGTCTGAACTTGTCTTCACCGGTAGCTAGGGGAACGGCAAAATGTGAAGAAACAAGCAACTCACAACATAGAGACTGCGTTTCAAATCTTTTTTTTCTTCTATTGTACATACTACATTTGACCATAACAATAATTTAGTTAGCATGCAGTAGGCATACAACTTGGATATACTTTTACTTATTTATTTCTTGCCTCTTGATTTTATATCCGTCGCATCCCCGGTTGTTTTTATACAGAGGCTCGGTCGATGTGACGATCACTTCCGGTGCTTACTGGATTGTGGGTCAGAATTGCCCAAATAGCATGCTGATTTTAACACTAAAAATCTTGGCCGTATGTAGTAGACATCCGGGTATTTTTTAAGCATACTAAATCTGAACACAAGAATTTGGATATCCTAAATCTTTTCTCTACCATTCTAAATAGCAGCAAGTATGGGGATTGGATCACAGGGAATGTTGCTCAGCTGAAAGGTTTCTAAAGTCCCATTCATTCTCTCCCAACATAAGGTATTTGGTGACTTCCAGTTGGAGCACTTTCAGGGATATATTGGAAGGGCGCCAACCGTTGAACTACAGCGTCCCTGGCTGGTTCCCATCCAACCGGGAAAGTCCCAAGCCCATCTTTGCCTTCCATTATTGCCTATAAACTCTCCCAGTTGGGTTAAAGGTGCTACGAGGAACTTTTAAATATTTCTAACTTTTCATCTGATGATCATAAATGACATGTAACGGCAAACAAGTTTCCCCATAGCAACAGTGGCAGAGGCTAATGGATATTTTATTTCAAGCCTATCCGCGTAAAACAAAATTGACTCATATTTCTTGGATGAGGATCGCCTAAGGATATCATTAAAGGAATATATCCATGTTTTGGAAAACACACCTACCAGTAATTGTTTTTCTTGCTAAATGTTAAAGATGAGAGGACTGATAGCATTCATGTCTGTACAGGAAATATGAAGCTTTCGGTTTGTCTGAAAATAGATGGGAAAGGCTAGCCTATTACTGCCCAATTCTTTCAAATAAGGAAGCCAATCGGAAAAATTTTTGACCCTTTTTATCAGCCTATGTCAGTGAAATTTCATTAATCTTACGTACAGATTCTGTTGAACTCTGTCAACTCGTGCTGCACACAAAACAAAACACATATAAACTCTTTACTTGTGAGCCAGCATAAGCTTGTCTCTGTACGGGGCCAGTATCTCCATAGTGACGAGATGAGGAGGAGGAGGAGGAGGAGGCAATGTAAACTGGGTAGAGAGAGAGAGAGAGATAGAGAGAGTGAGTGTGTAGAGAGAGAGAAAGTGTAGAGAGAGGGAGGGAGAGAGTGTGTGTATGTAGAGAGAGAGAGAGAGAAAGTGTGTAGAGAGAAAGAGAGAGAGGAAGGGAGAGTAGCGCTCAGGCAGAGACATGCAGGAGATGTAGTCTGGCTGCCGCAAGCTGAGGGAAAGGAGGAGGAGTTGGTGAGCACTGGAAATCTGCAGAGTGAGAGAGAGAGAGAGAGAACAGGGGGAGACAGACGCTGGTGGTACGGAGGAGTGGAGGACTGAAGGAGTGGAGCTGGGAACGCGTGGATAAGAGGAGGAGAAGAAGAAGAAGGAGAGAAAGAGAGAAAACACATTTGTCTCGGACGGCAAGAAAAAGCAAAAGGCAAAATAAGACAGAAGAGAAGTGAGAAGAGAAAAGAAAAGAAAAAATACCGGAGGAGAGCAAAACTGAAGACCACTCTCCAACCTTTTTTATTTCATTTGGAATAAGTCCAGGCTTTGATCAGAGGTAGGTAAACCATGCTGCTGTACGGGGGAATGAGTGATGAAGAGAGAGAGAGAGAGAGAAGAAAGGATATCGGTTAGAATACAAGAGACGGAAGAGAAGAGATGCAGTGTTAAGCAATTGATCCTTTTGTTCATCTTGCTTTTTTTCATTATGTGCCCGGGCTCGCTCGCTGTTTTATTAATGCACCTTCCAACCTCTGTGCTTTAGAGCGATGCTGAGGTGATTACAGCCTTTACGCTTCCATGGTGCTCAATCAACACAACACTGCTGACTTGGCTAATTTACTGGCTGTGTGTGTGTGTGTGTGTGTGTGTGTGTGTGTGTGTGTGTGTGTGTGTGTGTGTGTGTGTGTGTGTGTGTGTGTGTGTGTGTGTGTGTGTGTGTGTGTGTGTGTCTGCAGGAGCTAGAGATGAATGTGCTTGTACATGTTAGTGTCCTCGATCCACCCGAGAAACAGCAAAGCATCAATTGTGCTTTGATCAAATTTGAAGTTTGCTCCACAAGTAAGAGTAACACTACAGCAAGTGACGTCTGTTATTTTTCGTATCATCCCCGTGAATTTAAAATGATACATCTTTCACAAAATATTGATCATTTTATGTATCTTGAGAGTGAGAGTTTGCCTTGATGTTGTGTTGACAATGTTGAGATGCATTTAGTCAGATGTCATCCAGAACAAGTCAATACATTTTTCTAGTCCCCCGAAAATAGCAAAAAACTTCTACTACTACAGTTTTAAACCCACTCTAGTCCAACCGCTATCCTAATTTGTGTCCTATACTCGTTTGCATGCGTTAACACACTCTTAGGGGACGGAGCGAGAGAAAAGTGTAATCTGGGATGAGACAGAGATAGAACATACAGTCGTTGCTTAAAGGAGGGTTGTTGTTTATTGGTTTGTGAGAGTGTGTGCAGGGCTGAGACCTTAGAGGCTGACTGTCAACATCTCAACTTAAAGGTGATACTCACTGTGTATGGATGGACATGAATAAGTACTAAGAAGGATTATCTTCTGTTTTATATTTTCAAGTTTTTCATCTCATGTTTCAAAACTTATTTTAAAATCATTTAAAGGAATACTTCACCCATACAGAACCGGCGTTCTATCATCGCGATTGTAATATAACGAATGAGGTTTTTCTTCCCTCAGTCTTTCCTCAGTCTTCCCTTGGCCCAGCTGTCCTGTTAATCCTAACCCTACATTGACCATGTGTGACATGGGAAAATGTACGGTGAGAAAGTGAGACCATAAAACACTTTTCTACCTTTTCTCAGGCTAGGATGAACCGATTTCTTAAAAAAAAAATGCACATTTATACGACATAGGATCTCAGAGTTCAATACACCTTCATATTTCCACCGGTGAAGTAGGGCTTTAAGGAAGCAGCAGTGTTTGCCAAATAGATATACCTCAGCGTTACTTAAAGGTGCAGTGTGTAGAATGGATTAGCATTTTTTTCAGAACAGACTTGGTAGAAATGGAATATAATATTCACAAGTGTGTTTTAAATAATGTATCATCGCTTGAAAATAAAAGTTGTTGCTGGAAATCTACTGTCAACAGAGAGCTGCAAAAAGGGCTTAAGATGATAAGTTAATATTTTATAGCCTGCATGGACTTGTTTTCCAACAACCCATTAAGGGGGAAACAGCAGGAGTGAAAAGGGAAAGAGTCTAAGTGAAGACCTGGCGGGAGGTAAATACAGAGAAAGAATGAGACAGGTCCCAGCAAGAGCACGGAAAGAGAAGTACAGGAATTTAGTCTTCTCTCAGCTGTTGGAAAAAAAATCAACCTCCCGGAAGGACAGAAAAGATTGAGTTGGAAATCCTGCCATATGCCAGCGCTCCATCTATCATAATGCTGCCTCGCTCCTGTTCATCCAATCGTCACCACGGCTTTAGATTCCCCTTCAGTGACCGGCATTAGTCAGTAGGCAGAAACCACAGCTTGATGGATAGTGCTGTGAGACACGCTTTGTGGTCAAAAGGCTTTTAAAACAGTAGCTATCAGGGGTTTACATTCAACATTTAATTTTTGATTATGATGTCATATTAGAAACATAACTTTTTTTCTAAAAAAATAATCTGTTTTTATATTTTCACAATTTTTTTATTCTTTTTTTGTTTGAAAGCTCTGAAATGGGGCAGAGAGGGGAATGACAAGCAGAGAACATGCAGTGGATTTGAACCTGTGGTCTGCTGCTTCTGAGGACTGAGCCTCATGGGGTGGATGCTGTTTTTTTTGTTTTGTTTTCAACTGTACTGTATCTTTCCTTTTCAAACAAAGACCTGGAATGACGCACACAGCTTTAACACTTGGATTTCACAACTTTTCAGTTATATAAGGGTCATGAGTAATGGAGGGTTTAGTGTTGCAATCTTATTTTGGGACTGGACTTGGTTAACCGTAAAATCAGCTGATATTTGTTGAATACATGGTTGAAACGTTTGCTATTTTGAAACAGAAAACTTTCAGCTTCATTATTAACAACGCTGGCACATATATTCTCACCCGAATTCACCAGTTATAATGTGCACACAGCATGGTCCCGTCCAAATCTGTATTCAGCAGGGTTCAGATATGCACATATGGTCATTACAAGCATCCAATTGACCTGATCTTGTATCTGTAGCCCCTAACACACACACACACACACACACACACACACACACACACACACACACACACACACACACACACACACACACACACACACACACACACACACACACACACACACACACACACACACACACACACACACACAATGCTGCATATATGATCCCCACGTCACTGACCACGAGCAGCTGTTGCATGTGAGCCCTAATGTAACTGTAAAGTAGGTAATACTAAACATCAACAACAACAACAACGTAAACATACCTCCACTAGACTCTCTCTCTCTGTTGCTATGTCAACCTTAACTGTGTTATGTCATAATGTTGATGTGCACATGGGTCACCTGATCGCCATAAGACCTTTTTGGCTTATGTGCTTCTGTAAAAGCCAAATGTTACATAACATTAATACGTTTGTAATATTGTCCTACGTTTTCTATATTTTTCTTGTCAAAAATCTAAATCCAAAACCTATTTATACTAATGTTCATATTTGCAAGTTTCAAGACCAGAGGTGGATTAACTTGTAGTCACAGCCAAATAGTAGCGCACACATATGGGATGACTGTACACACACCAGTTCAAGTTTGGTGCTTTGAAGTATTTATTGACCCATAAAAATATCATACACTATTATCTTTCCTCTCCCATCATGTTGAGAAGTCAATTCTGGAGCTCCTCTGTGTGTAGTAACGTGTGTGTGTGTGTGTGTGTGTGTGTGTGTGTGTGTGTGTGTGCGTGCGCACGCATCTGTGTGCGTGCATGCAATACTTTGAGAAAATCTTGTTTCAACCTTGATCCAGCAGCATTTGGCAATGTTTGCAATCACACGCACGCACGCACGCACGCACACACACACACACACACACACACACACACACACACACACACACACACACACACACACACACACACACACACACACACTGTGCTTCCAGTCATAGTTACAGTCGTCTTGCTCTTAATGGAGATATATCTGTCTCCGTGTAGGCTGGTCTTATAACTGCACGCTCTCATTGGCTGCCGGTTCCATCAGCTTTGTAATGAGCCTTCCTATTGGTCCCCGTTGGACATCACATTCAACCCATCAGCCTCTACTCCCTGGTTGCTAGGAAACCAGTGGTCTCTGGTTTCCCTCCATGTATTCCCTCCCACAATGTGCTATATGTGTAAAAATATATACAGTGTATGTTATAAAAAATAATGTTTGTAAGTGTGTGGGACTGGGAGTGGTTCTAAACAGAGAAGAGAGGTGAAGCTTAAGCTTGCTTTCAAATTGTTGGGGGGTGTGTGTGTGTGTGTGTGTGTGTGTGTGTGTGTGTGTGTGTGTTTGCTTTCTGAAAATATGTTGCGTGTGTGTGTGTGTGTGTGTGTGTGTAAACAATCTCTGTTGAGAGTCCAGGCGAGTCAATACTCATCAGTCCACCTCCAAACAACACACACAAATTAAGTGATGAGGAAGGAACGAGGGGAATGGCTGTGATGAAGTATTCAGGGTTAGAGAAACGTCAATAGTCGGGGTGAAAATGTTGGTACTTTCACACTGAGTGCACTGCACATTATCCACATTGCAACACAGCAAACACTATCGATCACAAGACGGAAGCTAGGTTTGACTTTTGTCTTTCCTATTTTATCTTTGTCTTGGTTGACCGATTTAGTGCTACAAGCTCGGCCATGATTATCTGCTAATGTTCGTAATTAAAAACAATTTGTTTTGCGCAAAGCCGCTTAATACGACTATGAGTTAGATAGGGATGTTTCAAGGAATTTTAAATATAAACACCAACCCATCCAAGAAACTTAAATGGATATTTTTACGGAGAAAACACTTCATGGAGTCTTTACTTGTTGCCCGTCAACTGCTCCAAGACATTAAATAGTCCGGCATCGAACGCCCGTAAAACATGAATTATCATCTTAACACTTCTGTTGTGGTACAGAAAAAAAAGTATAACATGTTCATTGGTGAGCTTTAGAGAATGCTTGTTTTTCAAAATGTGTAACCTTTAGACAAAGCCAGGCTAGTTGTTTCACCCCGCTTACGTCTTTGTTTGTGCTAAGCTTGGCCAACCAGCTGCTGCTTCCAGAGACATACAGATGGAACAAATGAGAGAATGGTCAGTCTGCCTGCTAAACTATTGGCAACCATTTAGAAAAGGCGTATTTCAATGGCAAATGATTGGCAAATTTAATTACATTTTTTACTTCTTTTACATTTTCTGTACAATTCAACCTCTAATATTATGGTACACACATTGTTTTAAGATTTTTGTACATGGACAAGAATGCGGTATGTTATTTAGATTTTTTTTAGATTGAGAAAAGTAATATTGGAAGTATCACAAATTGCAAATTGTTGTTTAAATTCCCAAAAATGCTAAAACTTAAACGCTACAACTGCCTAAGAGACATTTGACTAGACTAAACTGGACTCCTAACGATTGACTCTTTTGCCCAGAAACAGAGATATTTAGTACCGATCAGATTTAAGCCATTAAGATCTCATAACCGCAGTGTCCTCAATGATTGTAGGCACACCCCCCCCCCCCCACACACCGTACTCAAACTCTAAAATATCACTGAACCAGCCTTGTGGGGCTATTCGCTGATCAATATAACCATTCTATTGGCCTGTGATGGATATTGACCTGGGCAATTTAAGTAACCTGACTCCCAGTGATTTTTGGATTCTTGGGAGAGCAGAAATCGATTGCAGGATTGTTCCTCCAAAACGCTCCATTATCAGACGCCGCCTGAGGGGCTTCGGTGGTCTGCTGGTACCACAGAGGTCATGACCTTTAGAGTTGACTCAAGGAGAGGTGATCGCTCATATAAGAGTGAGCCTGGAGACATGTTTTGTGTTTAAAGGAAAGACAGGGCAAGTGGGCAAGTTTATTTGTATAGCACAATTCAGACACAATTCAGGCCACTCAAAGTGCTTCACAGGGTCACGAAGTGCATCAAGATTAAAATACATCAAACATAGAACACACATTAGATTAAAAAAAATAATAATATAAAAAAAAAACATTAAAGTTAAGCTATAGTGCGTAACTTCTGTCTTAGGCTACTTCATCTTTAGAAATGCAGTTTCACCAATTCATCCACACAAGGTATTTTGTTGAGGCAGTCATATGAACTGTTTAATGTAGTCTTGAAAGGAAGACTTTTTTTTTCTCAATATTGAATTTTCGTCTTTATTCTCAAAATTTCGACTTTATTCTCGAAATGCATAATGAATATGAAAAAAAATCCCTGTCTTTTTGGCCCTAATACCCTTCCGTATATAAATGAGAGCCAGTGATGAGAGGTAATGTGAGGTCTAGGGGATTCACAATATGGTTACTGGTCGGCCCCCTCTTTTTCTCTCTAGGCCATCATACCACCCCTGACTTGTCCTCTGTCATTAAAACTACGTGCTGCTAGCTTGAGCACAGACAGTAGCCCGACTGTTTGGTTCTCTCACCGGGGGTTTGACGCTACAGTGAGCAGAAAAGCATCCCGACCTCCCCTGAAGTAGGAAAAGCTCTTTGTGTGTCCTGTGTCCTCAATGAAGAGAGGCTGTTGTTAATGTCTGTCCCCCCAATCACTGACACCGTGTACACTTAACGCCCACTGCTTTCTTTGCAAAGAAATATGTCACTTCATCGCAGCCGTCATCCTATTATTCTATGTTCGCTCTTGTGTTTAATGAGGTCATTGTGTCGTCCTAGGGATCTTTTTTAAGGACCAATTTTTTTTTTTTTTCTTGGACAGACTTCAGCCGAGTGAGATCATCTCTATTCCACTGGGAGACGTTATTCTTTCGCTTGTGTGTTTTATGTCTATGACTCATTGCTGAATTGAATAACATTAAGATGTGACATTTGACTTGCATACTCCGAGGAACTTTCAGTTTGTGTTAATTCTTGCTCCAAGTGTTTTTACTATGCAAGCTGTTGTTCCTAGCTGAGCGTACTCATGACAAAGGCATTGAGAAAAACTATAAAAGAATAGCATTCTTTGCACTGAAGGTCTCTTTTGCTGTTACATGTCATTTATGAACATCAGAGGTAGAAGGAGACTGCTTTAGAAATATTTTAAAAGTGCCTCGTAGCACCTTTTAAATGGCAAAGAGGAATCCTATTATCTGTTTCATCACTGAGACACCAGCAGGCCAGAGAGTAGAGGAGATGTGTGCAGCTGTGAGAAAAGCTTCGTAAGCCGTTTGTGTGGCGGCGGCTAATCCGTTAATCAAGCCTGTTCAATATGGGCTAACGGGACAGTTAGCAAGATTAGTGCATTGATCGGCACACACACACACACACACACACACACACACACACACACACACACACACACACACACACACACACACACACACACACACACACACACACAGTATATAGCAGTCCTGGCCAGATAACTGGAAGCAAAAACAGCACCCCACATCACTTTATGCCGTGGTAATGAAATCAAGACCAGGGGGCTATGGAACCCTTGTTTGGACGCTCCACCCACACAGTGAAAGCAGCACTGTTACACTGACAGAGACAGGAGCAAAGGATGAGATCATCTCAACTCAATAAAGAGCTTTCTGAGATGCTTTGAATAGGGTTAAGCTTAAGTGAATGTGTGGTTGGTTAGTGCGATTGGCAATGGATGGAAAGAGATGAGAAGAGGGGTGCTGCAGAGGGGTGTATGCTGTGGTATAAGAGCCACACTTCTCCTGTCTGTATATACAGCCGCTATGAATATCATTTAAATGCAAATGGGGCAATACTGCAGTCAAGATTCACAAAGAGAGAGAGAGAGAGAGAGAGTGTAAAACTGCGTTTCAAATCGCATACTCTTTTTTTTCGATTCTACATACTACAGCTGATCAAACAAATAATCTAGTTAGCATGCAGTAGGCATACAATTCGGAAGTACATTTACTAATTTATTTCATAATAGCATTGCGCCTTGACGTTGCCTCTTGCTTATATATCCGTCGCATATCCGGTTGTTTTCATACGAAGTCTCCATCGATGTGGCCCCACTTCCGGTGCACACTGGATTGCGGGGGGTCAGAATCGCCCAAATAGCACGCTGATTTTAACACTTAAAATATCGGCCGGTTGTAGTATATTTTTGAGCATACTAAATCTTTTCCACATTGGGACATCCTAAATCTTTTGACTACCATACTAAATAACAGAAAGTATGGGGATTGGAACGCAGCCTAGGTCTGTGTGTTAAATCAAAATGGTATAGGGATAACAATATAACCCTCTTCCTCCGAGTCTCCACTGAAACACACTGTTTGACACATCCACGTGTATGTGGACTTTTATTCATATCATTTTATTTTTCCGGTGTGTGTGGGTGACTGCTGCTGCTGCGGCTCTGTGTTGCCATGGCGACAGGTGAACTTGTAGCTGAGGTTGAGCGTTCTACAGTAAAGAAGTAGATGATGTTGCGTAAGGCAGAACTGTAACACAGGGACACGTGTGTATGTGATGAAACAGCAGGAACGGTGTGAGACAGAAAGCATGCTGGACTCAGACTCATGACAATGACTATTTGATAACCTTTATATAAGGCACAACAAAACTGCCCAGGTCATTTTGCTTACTTTATAGTTTTGTTGGTTAGGTGCAACGAGGAATTTTTAAATATTTCAGAAACAGTGTTATTTTTACTCTGATGATCATCATCAATTTATATGGTTTTTCTTTAAGCGTTTGCCATGGGTACGCTCACCCAGGAACAACAACTGGCGTAGTAAAAACACTACCGCTTTTGTCCAAAGGGGGTGCAAGAATGAACACAAACTGAAAGTTCTTCGGAGCGCCTTCTAAGCAAGGTAAAAACTTTTCTTATCCAAATCTAGTTTTGAGTATTTTAAGGATATCAGATCTAAGTATATTTTTCATTAGTAGAGGACGAGCGCCATATTTTCATTTGGTCTGTGACATACTTTCGTTCCGGATTTATCGGAAAATCAGTTTCTCAGTGAATCCATCAATCATTGGGTTTATGAAATGTCACAACATATTAAATTTGCCCGTCACATCTTCCGTGAGCCCAGTATGATGTGATCAAATGTTAAAAAACTAAATATATATTCAGTTTACAAGGACAAATGATTGAAAAAATGCAGTGAGTCGTCATAACTGAGAAGCTATCACTAACTCCTTCTATCTTTTACTAGTGGAGCGGTACAACATATTCTCATGGCATCAAATTGACACTTGTTTCTAATCACATCATTTTAATGCGGCAAAATTCAAGGAGCCAAAGTCATCTTCAGTACAAATAGAAAGATAGAGATAGAGGGAGGCAGAGATGGTGTAGTATGGTTGACATTGTATGTCCATAAAGGAAGGTGTTTATGAGAGAGAGAGAGAGAGAGAAAGAGAGAGAGAGAAGATTAAGAAAAGGAGGGATGAGTGAGTAAAAATTGGTGTAGGGAGCGCGGGGAAGCCATAATACGGCAATTAGTTCCACTACCCGCTAGTCCAAGCTCTGCTCTCTGTATCCCTTTGATCCGTCTAATTTTAACAATTAAAATACATTGTCTCCACCCAGAGAACAAGAGCGTAGGATGCAGTATAACCAGCTGGTATAGCGGCTGTTTTTTTTTGTTAACATCCCACTATTCACACTCTTATTTACTGTATTACATAAATTGAAATTCATGAAACCAAAGAAAAACCACAAGGGGTAATGTGTATAGCATCTTTGGGCTTACATGGGCTTATACATCAGTTGTTTAAATGCATTTGCATATATACAATATTCATTATGGTTGGGATTAGTTTATTTATGTTCTGTGTGTGTGTTTTGGCCAATGCACCAAAGTGTGCACATCCTACACCACTGTTCTCATTGTTAGTTTGTATTTGTCTGTTTCTCTAGCAGATGTACCAGTAATTGGTGCAGGAAATGATTAAGTGTGTGTGTGTGTGTGTGTGTGTGTGTGTGTGTGTGTGTGTGGTGTGTGCTGACTCAACCCAAGACTGTTGGGAGAATCATTAGACTCACAGCAAGGCCTCGCATTGGGGCTAATTACCACCTTTTGCCCTGAAGACACACAGACACACGCACACGCACACACACGCACGCACACACACGCACGCACACGCACACACACGCACACGCACACACACACGCACACACACACACACACACACACACTCACACACACACTATCTCACACAAACCGTTATTGGAAGCCCTCCAGAGGCCGCCCCATAGGAAGAGGCTGTAGTTTGTTCAGAAGTATGGGTGCCAGAAGGGGCCAAACAGTGTAAACAACCTCCCTGCAGAAGGCTGCCATGTTTAAACTCGTCTCTTTAGAAAAGCCAGTAACTGGCACAGTGAGTGGACGCCTGGTGACAGAAAGAATGAATGCTTTTCATTGGAGGCCAAGTGTGTGTATGTTCCTGTGTAATGAGCACCAGAGAGGGGTAGTTAGACCAATACCAATTTGCCACAATGTGAAATTGTTGAATTTACTTTTCCTACTGCAAACACTCTCAGCAATCAGTAACAATCTTTCATCAAAGAATGCATTTAATTTAAGTTAAGTTATCTTTATTGGTCTATTTACACAAGGCACATTTAAATTTGTCTTTTTTCAAATCCCCTCTCAAGTTACCACACTTCTCGCTGAATTCTGATCATTAAAATGACGGCATTTTCTTTCTGAACTTGCTAACTGAGTCCAAAGTCCCTTCGAACTTTTGGCCTCACAATAAAAAACTTAAACTTATCCAATTTTGACCTGGTGAAATCCCGGAACATTAATAAATGACTAAGACGGAGCCAGCAAGTCTGACTCGAGGTTCAAGCCTACATCTCTAATTAATCCCGATAGCTGCTTTGCTGCTTCGGGGGATATAGATTTCTTATTCATTTAAACTGAAAGTAAAGGACAGAGTGGTTAGTTGTAATAGGAGCCCCAATTAATTGAATCAGTCTTTCCATGTCCGCCTGTTCGTCTCTGTGTGACACTATTTTTAAGCATTCGACCACAACAATTGGGACATCCTAAATCTTTTTTCTACCATACTAAATAGCAGAAAGGATGGTTATTGGAACACAGCCCAAGTCTTTCATATAGGAAGCTTCTTACTCGTTGGTATTTGCATTTGAAGTTGAAGCCATACGCTCTGAAACCGTCTAAACGAACAGCTTGAACACAGCCGTCCGAGTCATGTCGGTTACGTAATAATAATAATAACATGATGCACCGGGGGCCATTTTGTGTCATTATGCACTCATTAGCGCTTCCCTGAGTGCCACACAGTGCGCTCTGGTGTGTTTCTCTCTGTGAAGATCGTAGCTGGATAGTATTCTTAATTGGCAAAGCCTGTGAACTTTTACTCTCCATAAAAGCTGTTTCAAATTGTGCAAATGAGGCATCAGAGTCAGCATCTTTAAGCTAGTGCAGTGGCTTTTTGACCCAGCATTTTAGCATGAGCAGAGAACACAAAAACCCTCCTTCTTAACTCATGATGTGCCTCTGTGTAGATCTGCAACTACATTTTTTATGAAGATTTAATTCTTAATATTTATCGGTTGATTATTTCGACAAATCGAATAAACCACATTATTTTTTTCAGGTTTAAAGTAAGAAATGTCCACCAAAACCCCAACATACAAACAGTAGCAAATCCTTGTGTTTCAGAAGCTGGAACAAGTAAATGTTTTGGCATTTTAACTTTTTAAATGACTTTAACGATTCATCATCTTTGGATGGATTCATCATTTCAGGGGCTACATTAATGAAAGATTTTATGTGCACGAAACCAACAAACTACCCTGCATTTTATTCAACGTTAATGTGTGATATCTGTGTGCTTCTCCAGGTATTGAAGATCAGCCTTATCGGACACAGAAAACGGATCTTGGCCTCATTGGGAGACCGGCTACACGAAGAAACCCCGCAAAAACCTCCACGGGCCATCTCCTTAAGGGTGAGTGTGGGTTTTGGTTCAATAAGATGGTACGATGTCTGTGAATTATATTAAAAAAAAGAAAATGGGCTATTTACATTGACCTCCATTAATTTCCTGAAGGGGTAGGGTAGGGTTGCCATGTCCCACTAGGAAAGTCTTACATCAATGAAACTTACCTCAACTATTAGCATCAGCCCCACGACTCTACCAAAGTATTAGATGTTTGGATGAAGAGAAATAGATTTTGACGGGGGGTGCTTTTCACATCTAGCCAGTCCATTTTTGGGCTATTTATATTGACCTCAATTCATTTCCTGAAGGGCTAGGTTTAGGCATAGTGCACCTTCAAAACATTTTTGGGGTACTTAAAACACTATAGTATAGAAGATTTTCAGACGAAAGAACGGGTGAAAATATTGTTCATCTTCTGGAGCTAACCGTAGATTTGGTCGATGCCTGACACTAAACACTTATCCCCGGGCTGTTAATTCAACATCTTGGCATCCAATTGTCTCAAAGATCCCACCTCCACAGTGCCTCAACAACTTTATCTGATAGGGATTAGTACACACAAGCAGCCAGATTTAGTTACTGTGGACACATAAACAAAACAGTCTTTGGCATACAATGTGTGCATTCCTCCTCACGCTAGAAAATCATCTGGTTTTAATTTACCAAAGAATGAAAGACCATAAAATAAGCTACATTTAAGAAATGTAGCTTATTTTCTTTACCTCAATCAGAGATAAGATTGAGGTATTTCCTCCATTTAAAAAGGGTGAAAGCTCAGGAGGCGCTTGTGGTGTAGTGGTTAGAGCTTCCCCCCCATAGAGGCTCAGTCCTCAGAAGCAACAGTCTCAAATCCGGCCTGTGGTCGCTCTCTGCATGTCATTCCTGTCTCTGACCCATTGCATCTTTGTCTCTCCAACCTGTCTAATAAAGTCATAAAAAATCTCCAGAAAAATTATCTGGGTGTGGCTCAGAAGCCGACGCATGACATACATCACGACGGGAGATCCACAGTGGCACTGGGCAGATCCAATAGTTTTAAACTTCAACAGACACCCTCCTTCAATTGAGTTAATGTTTGTCAAATAAGCGATTCCAGACCTTGTGCACAAATTAAATTAAGTATGATGGTCTGGTAGGGCCAGGCTACTCCAAAATGGCCGACCCACTGCAGTTTCCTCCCTGCCGGCTTGTCCTGGATACTAATCAAGAGAAACTGGCTTAGCCCTTCCCCATCGGGGCTACACTTTAATGTCCTTAGACAGCACTGCTTGTGTCGGTAAAGTCCATTCTGCCTATTTCTGCACGGCCTAAACTGTCCACCCCGCTCTGTTACAATTGGGGAAAAAACAAGATTAATATATATACACTACTGGGGGAAATGTTGGTTTATGCTGCATTTAGGGGCACTTTACACTGTGAAAACGTGACAGTTTTCCAGTTTTTGGTTTAAAAAAAAAACCCCGTTCAGACACAATTTATCTGACATCTTCACTCGTACACATGTTTTCAGAGGAAACGGGCCGAAATCGCTGTAGTAGCAGTGTAGCAGCCATGCCAAGCCAATAGTCAGCGGTGACACAGCCTAGTAGATAGCTCTTCCGGTACAATTTGATGCATAAAACCTTACTGTAACCGAAAATTAATGCCACTAACGTTCATAAAGCGGTTGGTGTAAGCTTGGGGTTACAAGTATTGTAAATGACAAGCTTTCTGTCCTCTTATTTCACCGCATTGAACTCGTAAAAACAGAAGACTTGCTGATAGTGAAGGGACTTCGTGAGCGGATACCTTCCTGTTAGTCGTACTTCAAAATAAAAGTCAACTCACGTGTGTCCAGTGAAATGCTATTAATGTTTAGCCAGTGAAATGCTTTTACTGTGAAGCCGTAGCCTTAATGCTCCTTTTGTTGAACAGTAACTCAACCGCTGCGCGCTGAACTATAGTGTTTTTTAATGTAGAGCAGTGCTTCTCAATTATTTTCTGTCATGCCCCCCCTAGGAGACTGAAATTTTTTCGCGACCCCCCTAAATTGAAATACTATTGAGAACCTGCTAATATTTATTTATTTATCTGTATAAGAGTTATATATGAGTTTGAGTTGCTAGCACCAGCATTCTGCATACAATCACCTTATTATTAAAATAGATTAATACAATTTGCTGACATCTGCAACATCTTAAAACAATTTCCAAGTTTATTAACTCAATTTGTAACATTTAAACAAGACCGTTCAGTCTGCATGAATCTCAAAACACAGAAACAAGAGCAAATGTTTCACTGGGGTTTTCATTTAATTAATAACATTTTTAAACAGTAAACATTGGTCACTTGTCAGTCAGCTTCATCAGCTTATTCCCTTTCAAAAATATATATGACTTAAAAATAAACATTACTCTTTGTGTGCAACATTTGCAACAATATTTAATGTACAATTTGCATACTTTCCCTGAACATAACACAAGACATTAAAAAATCCTTGAACCCTGAACTATTTGAAACTGGCAGCTACATCAGTTTGAGCTTTTTTAATATAACTAAATTCACCTTCACAATTATTTTGAACTTATTTCCCTATTTGTCTGTTTTATATGAACACATTCTGCTTATAATACACAAAAATACAATTTGCTCTGTATTCTAGTGGCTGCAGTGAGCCCTCTTTGCAGTGCACATCATTCCAAATCTGGGCTTCAAACTTGATACTGCTACTCTTAACTCTTGCTCAATGTTAAGCTGGGACCTGTACTTTGTCTTGAGTGCAGCAACAGTGGAAAAGCCCATCTCACACAGATAGGATGTGGCAAAGGGTAGTAAGATGTTGACAGCCTTCTGTCCAATGAGTGGATACTCCCTTTCTTTGTAAGATCTAAATTCTGTTACACTTCTGACCCTTGGTATAATGTTTATTTAAGAAAAAAAAAATATATATATATATAAAAAAAAAAAAAAAAAAACACTAAGTCCCCCCTGCCGCTCGCGCCCCCCCTGAGACCCCACCGCGACCCCCCAGGGTTTGAGAAGCACTGATGTAGAGAGAGCCGTGTCCCTGCCCTGGCATAGAAGCTACACATGTTTATTTGGCTAGAAAAACCGGCAGAGCACAAATCTTTCCCCAGACAAAGTGGCCGGTGGTCTCAATAACTTACTAATCGCTTAGACTAAATTGGCCAGTGTTAGGCTATATTTTAGCCCTGCACGTCACTCTCCGCTGATCACAGTGATGGTGCCGTGGAGACACCGTTCATGTTGTCTTTTAACTTTATAACTCGCTTGGGTTGTGGGTATTTTGACAGCAAATGTTATAGACTACGCATGTGTGAGGGTGGAGCCGTGACGTCAGCGTTATCAGGGGAAATGGTTTCGGTGTTTACAGGAAACCAAAACCGTTAAGTTTTCCAAAAAATCCTCCGTGGGAGGTGATCTCAAAAACCTGCGGTTTCATGCCTGCGTTTGCTGTTTTCCTGTAAATGATTTAGTGCAACCACGGGAATATTTCCGCGTTTGCACCGTTTCGTGTTGTCGTGTAAAGTGCCCCTTAGTGTAAACAGAGTTGTGTCTACAAGTGCTAATGAAGTGCAAACAGCGACTTCAAACAGTGGAGTACCAAACGTCAACTTCCAAATCCTCTTCCATAGAGACTCTGCTCAAATGTAATCCGTTATAAGTGAATAACCTCTCAGGAGAAACGGCTGACCTTGCAATGTGTAAGACCATTAAA
The DNA here is from genome assembly GCA_026929865.2 of Hyperoplus lanceolatus. Lineage (NCBI taxonomy): Eukaryota > Metazoa > Chordata > Actinopteri > Uranoscopiformes > Ammodytidae > Hyperoplus > Hyperoplus lanceolatus. The sequence continues at coordinate 19,568,529 of CM049416.1, forward strand.
AAATAATGAAGTTGGGACTTTAAGTCTCCGCTCAGCTTTGAAAAAACTTTCCACTTACGGCACCAGCCAAAGCTTTCATTAAAAGTGATTCTGAAAAGTCCATAGTTTGCCGCCAGACATCCGTTTATTATTTGTTTCCTTGTGTCTCTTGAATAATCTGCGTGGTAGCTCGAGTCGAGAGGCTGATTTGTAGAGTGATGATGAGCTGTGGAAAAAATCTCAGTTTAGTGTAAAATTGAAGGGATATTTAGGTTTTGTTGTTAGCATTTATATATGTGGAGAAAATACCATGATTCATCCAACCCTCTCTGCAACCGCACAAGGCTGACTTCTGCAAAAAAGGCAAATTCTCCCCCAAACTTCTTATAGTGACTGTGCTGACTGCCATCTCCATAATGTAACATATTAACTATACCTAAGTACCTCAAACAACTGCACCTCATAAATACTGAACTATCCCTTTAAGGACACTCCAATAGATCTGCTCCAGCCTCCTAAAAAATAGGACAGCGTCATTGTGCTGGATTTTTTAAAACCCCTCTCTACATATACTTTGCAGTATGGCAACACTGTCTAGCTGGAAAAAATACAACGCGACCTTGCACAGTAAATGCAATTGCCCTGCTTATTGTATTTGCAGCCAGCTACACAGCACATTATGAAATGATTAAATAAAGCCATCTTTCCTCCCTTTGCTTCTCCCTCTTGTGGCAGGAGCCCGGCGGGACCCACACCCCTCCCCAGCAGCTGAGCCCCTCGGTGGGGCAGGTCGGGTACACGGCGGGGGTCCCGGGTGGATCTCTGGACGTGCAGCACCTCATCATGCAGGCCGACGCGCGGCGCAGGCAGCGCAGCAACGACAACTACTTCGAGGACGTGCCGCGGTCCAAGCTGGAGCGACAGATGGCCCAAGTCAGCATGGTGAGGAGATGGAGGGATGAATGGAAGAAAGCAGGGATGGACTACAGGAGTGTATTATGAATGGTGGTAGTCAGGGAGACAGTTGACTGGGTGAATGCTTAAAGGTGCAGTGTGTAGTTTTATAAGAGAGGGATTTGTTTACATTCACAGAACCTGCTGTTAGACTAACTAGTTGACAACACATTGAGTTCGATGTAATTATTAGTGTTGAGTGATTCTGTCATCATAAATCAAACAACATTATTTTGAGAAACCTGGAACCAAACGTAAGACTAGAATATGTTTGTAAAAGAAATTGCGGGCCCTGCTCCTTTAAACAACTACACCCTCCTGTCCGGCAATGGGGATTGAACCAGCTACCTCCTGGTTACTGGTCGGCCCCTCCTCCTCTAGGCCAATAATTTATTTGAGCTCATTTACATTTTACAAACGAGAAAGGGGGAAAGTTATGCCAGAAACTTTGACCAAATATGCATTCGCCAATCAGGCATAAACCATTGCTTTACGCTATAAATGTTTATCTACAGTCTGCCACTGACATCCAAAGATATGCAATAGTTCGGCATAAACAAGGCATACTTTATAGAACAAATGGGTGAACTTTCTAGTTAATTGCAATCTCATCCAAATGCATAATTAGAACTTTATGATTTCCAATCCGCACAATGACACACACACACACACACACACACACACACACACACACACTTAGACGGGTGCACACAACTGAGGCAGCAGCTGTGTTTTGATTGAATATGATTAGGGTCTGTTTGTGTCTGCGTCTGAATCACAGAGCTTATCAGTGCAGCTTACCACACAAAACACACACTTAGGGCCCGTGTCCACCTAGCGCCTTTTTCCCACCGCAAGCGCCTTTTTTCAATTGATTCCCAATGAGAAGTGGCCGCCTCGGCAAAAGGCGGCCGCTCTGAGAAAAGGCGCAGCGTTTTTTGTCTTTTTGTGCGGCCGCCTCGAGATTTGCAAGTTGAAAAAAGTTCAACTTTTCAGAAAGGCGGTGGGACGTCACCGCCGCTTTTTTTCAAAGGGCCAATCAGATAGTAGATCGTCGGGACTTGTCGCCTTGGCAACAAAGAAGACGGAAGAGAAACTGCTTTTTCCGTCTCTGTTTACCCGAAACTGTACGAAAATAGTGACTTAAAATGACCAGAACAGAGGGAGGAGAGCCCGTTTGTGGGAGCAGATTAGGCGAACACTTGATTTGCTGTATTTTTATCTCCTACGGATCGTTTCATGCGCACACGTCAGCCTACAACTTGCTCCGTGTGTGTTTGCAGGAGCCGCGATAACTCCTCATCCAAACAGAGGATGGTGGAAAGTATTCTCTCTTTCATAAGACTACTCAAATTAAAATGTAACGATTTAATAGAAAACAGCAAACCTAAAGAGTTAAACCAGTGTTGATAGGTCTGACTGACAGGTGACGATCAGCATTTTCTCTCCCCCGATCACAGCACTCTCTCTCCCAGCTCATAAAACGCTTGAAAAAAGCGGTCGAAAAAAGCGGTCGAAAAAAACGCTCAGTAGACACACTCCCGAGCGCACAGCCAGCGTTTAACGCTGGGAAAAGGCGCTAGGTGGGCACGGGCCCTTATGGTTACCCTCTGAATCTCTTAAAGGCCTACTTCACCGGTTGGAATATGAAGGTGTATTGAACTCGGAGATCCTATGTAGTATAAATGTGCAAAAAAAAGTTGAAATCGGATCATCTTAGCCTGAGAAAAAGCAGAAAGAGTGTTTTATGGTCACGCTGTCTAACCCTACAGTTTCCTTCATGTGACATCACAGTAAGGGTCAGGATTAACAGGACAGCTGGGCCAAGGGAAGACTAAGGAAAGACTGAGGGATTATATATCATTATATATTATCATATTCATTATATTATAATGGTTATTTTATAATGATAGAACACTGGTTCCGTATGGTTGAAGTATTCCTTTAAGTGTGTGTGAGTCCACAGTGTGTTTCCCCCTCTTTAGAAACAACAAGGCGACATGGAAGAGCCAGCTTTGCCAGAATGAAAAGTTATCTGTTTTAGAAAAGAGGAAATATCTTTATCCTCACTTACATAAACCACATTTTTTTTCAATTGTCGCAACATTTCCATGATTGGTGGTTAGCTCACAAATGCTTCTCCTTCTTGCGCTTGACTCATCTTCTGTTTTCTCTTTTATAGAATAGAATCAAAATACAATAAAAAGGGTTCAGCAGCTGACTTTGCACATTAAAGGTGCACTATGCAGTTTCAGATGAGGTGAATTTGTTTACATTTACAGATCCTGCAGTTAGTTTACAAAACATATTTTCTCTACATGTAATTTGTAGTATAGAATGTGATTCTATCATCATAAAGCAAAACTAAATTATTTTGAGGAACCTGGAACCAAACGTAAGACTAGAATATGTTTGTAAACCAAACTGTTGGCCCTGCTGCAACAGTGAAACAGTAACTTTTCAGGATGCAGTGTTCCAGGGATCACATTTTCCTGTGAGGAAAGTTTTTTTTTCAGTTATGAGAATATACCTTAGAAAATGTTCACTTCTCTGACACACCCAAAGTTACATTGTGCACCTTTATAAAAACATTTGGGCACTTGTATGGAAGATGAAATACTGTGGTGGAGTTAACCGTAGATTTGGCCAATGTCTGTTACGAAAGACTTATCCTCTTGGCATCCAATGTAAGAGCTCACCTCCACAGTGCCTCAACAACTTTATCTGATAGAGATTAGTACACACAAGCAGTCAGGTTTAGTTACAGCGGACACATAAACAAAACCGTTGTTGGCATTCGATGTGTGCATTCCTCCTAAAGCTAGAAAATCATCTGGTTTTAATTTACCAAAGAATGAAAGACCATAAAACTTAGCTTAATTGTTATCCGCAGACATTTGAGAAATATGCAGCAATAATATTTGAGGTATTTCCTCCATTTAAAAGGGTGAAAGCTTGGGAGGCGCTCGTCGTGTAGTAGTTAGAGCGCCCCCCCCCCATAGAGGCTCAGTCCTCAGAATCAGCAGACCATGGGTTCGAATCTGGCCCGTGGTCGTTCTCTGCATGCCATTCCCCTCTCTGCCCCATTTCATCTATGTCTCTCCACAACTGTCTAAGAAAGTATAAAAATGTCCCAAAAATAATCTTAAAACAAAAACAAAAAAAGGAAAGAATCTGAAACTGAGCCAAAGAATTGGAACATTTTTGTGAGCCAAGCATAATTCATCCAAGTTTAATTTCCTCTTTGGATGTTCCATGAAGCATGTCCCCTTTACAAGTCATGTTCAAAAGCTGCTACATTATGTACGTTACACACAAAATCACTGTCAGGTCAGCGACTTATGTCAACGTGGGATTCACTCGTCTCCATCTTGTAATCTTGTGCGACCCCATTTTTTTGTTGTTGTCCTGATGTGTTTTCTGATTGGTTGTATTTCCAGGCAGGCGAGTGGTGTGAGCCAATCACGTTGCGCCCGCCCAACGAGGCTACTTCGTCCACTCCGGTGCAGTACTGGCAGCATCACCCGGAGAAGCTCATCTTTCAGTCCTGTGACTACGAAGCCTATGTGAGTCCAAAACCCCCTTTCACTTAAGTATTTTGTGTTTGTGTGTGTGTGTGTGTGTGTGTGTGTGTGTGTGTGTGTGTGTGTGTGTGTGTGTGTGTGTGTGTGTGTGTGTGTGTGTGTGTGTGTGTGTGTGTGTGTGTGATATAAAATATGAAAGAATCAAATCAAAGTCGATGTTTTGGATTAATTATCCACATTTGAGAAGGACGAACCAGTGAATTCTTATTAATAATATAAGTGACCCTTTAACTTCACCTCTCAGTCAATACTGCACTCACACAGTTGTTCTCAGCATTATGGTAAATTTAGACCCGTTGCCAGTTACATAAAGGATGTTATATATCCACGTTACCACGGATACACCTTTGAATGTCTGACGTACAAACAGACATTCAAGATGGCATTAGTTCTCAGAAGCAACGAGGTGTTGTGTAATGGATGGAAAACTGAGACTGTTTCAGGAATATTAAAAAGATCCTCGCAGCACCTTTTTAAAATAAGAAATGTTGAACTTTTAGAGATGAGAGATCGGAAATTCCAGTTGAAATCAAATATGAATGAATACAAGGAAAAGATGAGGGTAGCGTGGTAGTGAATAAGAGTTATCCCAAGAGTCTGTCTTCCCTCAGTCAAAAATCCCCCCTCTTTTTTTCGGGTTTTCACCCCGGATGACTGATAGTAAACAGGCCGGACCATTAGGCTTGTGACAGATGTAGAACTACACAGGCAATGTGTTTTTGGGCAGATGATGGGGCGCCGTATAATATATAAAGGTGCTTTCATGGGGCCATTAATGACACCATATCTAATGTTTGCTGTCCCAGGACAACGGGCTACAGCTAAAAAGCTTCAGAAAGTGAGATAAATGACCGGGAGCCACACCAGAGAGGGAGGAAGCAGAGCGCTCATATGTGAATATTGGCGAGCTGGGAGGGAGATAAATGGGATGGATAGTGATAGGACAGTGATGAGAGGAAAGAGAGGCGTGTGCTCTGTTTGTGGTAATAGAGAAAAGGAAAATGGTAGGAAGCCAAAAGAGACGAATAAATAAAGCATCAGCACTGTTCTACTTTTCATCCCCAGTTCCAAATAAACCATAACCCCTCTCCTTCACTTTCAGCGCCACCTCTCCATTAACAACATAACTTTATTATGTCAGCGTTATAGCTTCAAAAATAGCATCTACAAATAAAAGGTGTTCCGAGGGACTTTCAGTTTGTGTAAGTACTTGCACCCCCTTTGGACAAAAGCGGTAGTGTTTTTACTACGCCAGCTGTTGTTCCTGGGTGACAAAGGCATAAAGATAAACTATATAAAAATAGCATTCCTTGCACTGATGGTCTCGTTTGTTGTTACTTGTGATTTATGATCATCAGATAAAAAATTTGACTGTTTCAGAAATATTTATAATTTCTTCTTGGGACCTTTGAATGAAACAGGTATTTTTGGTTGAAATTTCCCAACAAATATTGGAAGGACTGTCATGGAATTTTGTACAGACATATTATGTCCCCCTTTTAAAATGCATTGCATTGTTACAACTTTGGTGATTTTTTATGTAAATTTGAATATGTCAAACAGAGGGATTCATGACTAAACGTGCAAAACAAAATAGCTTTGCCATAAGTCTTGGTTTTACAAATGCATACTAGCTAGCACACTAAACTACGATGTGGAAAATGCTAAGATATAATACATGTTAAGCATCAGTGTGTTAGCATTGTCATTCATCTTAAAGCAGCGCTGCAGACCTTGGAGTCTTGCTACGTTATCGACGTCTTTGAATTGAATTTGGAACTCATAAAAGCCTTGGCGGACTAGACAGCAGCTGCTCTTGTTTGCAAATGCAATACAATTTCTAGGCTAACTGCCAGCAGCCCTGCTATACCAGCTATAACAGCGGTTTAGGATTTTTAGATTGAAGTATTAACATGCCCAGATGAGCTTCTTCTGATCAGCCAAGGTCCTGACTTTCCCCAAGTGAACATATGACAAGTCTGCCTTACATCAAAAGTAACATCCCACAAAGCGCCAGCAGCTTGTTTTGCCTCCATCATCTAATATGAGATAAATCCTGTGCTGTTTGTGATTGATTCGAGGAGTCATTTACTGTCGTTGAGTCAAATGGATGAGACAAAAATAAAAAGCTGTAAATGGACACTTATATAAAGCGCTTTTCCCTGGTTTTTCACAGAACCAAAGCGCTTTACATTGTTTTGTACACATTCACCCAATCACACAAGCATTCATACACCGATAGCAGCAGCTACCACGCAGGGTGCAGGCTAACTTTATGGAGCAATTTAGGGGTCAGTGTCTTGCCCAGGGACACTGTAACATGTGCCAGGGAGAAAGGGATCGAACCACCGACCCTGCAACACAGTGGACGACCGCACTACCCCCTTTGCCACAGCTGCGCCTTCTAATCCACTAAAAGCTTTGTTTAGGGTCACCGTTAAGGCCTTTGCCATTTAAGCGGGAACAGGACAGCTGAGGTGGTGAATGTTGCACCCATTATTGTGTGTGTGTATGTGCGTGCGTGTGCGTCTATGTTGTCTACACATGTGCAATTCATGAAACTCCATAATAGTACAACTCAATGTTGCATTTATTGGATACAAATGCCAAGCTTGGGATGTCCATATGTTTTATTAACAGACCAATTCTTGTTAAATTCCCCCATGTGTATTAACTAAGCATGTGTCTGTCTGTGTCTCTCCACAGTACCTGGGCTCCATGCTGGTGAAGGAGCTGAGAGGAACAGAGTCCACACAAGATGCTTGTGCCAAAATGAGGGTAAAGCCACTTCTAACACATTTTTTACTTATCATATTAACTAAACATTATTAACATATTTTGCTGAGATCTTGGAACACGGCTGCATCGCTAAAACACCTAAAGGTAGCAACGAAATGAGGTGTTGATACATTGAAAATAAATGCAGAGAATAGGATTTTTTATATGGTAAAAAGGACTCCACTTAAGCACTTTTCACAGGTTTTTCACAGAGCCGAAGCGCTTAACATTGCTTTGTACATGTTGACCCATTCACACACACACACACATACACTGATAGCAGGGTGCAAGCTTACTATCGGGAGCAATTGGGGTTCAGTGTCTTGCCCAGTGGACGACCTGCCTACCCACTACACCTGAGCCGGCCTATATACTGTAGATTTTTTTCTCTATAAAACCTTAGTGGACCTTTTAAATCTGGGCCACGGTCTCATATGCCCAGTGCACTCACACTGGAACTTTAATAATAAACTTAACATATCATGACAGTGGATTAAGTGTATTGTAGGGATTTATTTCTCATATTATTCGGCTGGGTGGCTCAATAGCCCTTTAAAAAAAAAAATGGGCTTCAAATCACCATATCTTCGTTTTTGCTACCGACTCCCTTTTTTCTTCCTCTCCTCTTTTTCTCACTGTTGTTATCCGTCTCCTGCTATTATGTCTTTTCTTTCTGCTCCTTCTCTCTCTCTCCCTCTCTCTCTATTTTGCAGTAACACTCTCCCTCTCTCCTCTAGCGCTCTCTTCATATCTCTCACTCTCGCACTGAGCTGCTGCAGTGTGAAAAGTTTTAATATTCATGAGCAAAGCTGTCTGTTCCTTCCCCTCCTCCCCTCCCTCTCTCTATATTTATTTTACCACATCAGAGAGCATCTCTATCTCTTCTCTTTCTCTCCTTCCCCAATTTTCACACATCTTTGTTGCTCACCTTTCGATGTTAAAGGTGATTCTGGAGAATATTTGTTGTCAAAATCGCTTTTTGTCAAAATCAGTGAATATCTCCTCAGGATCTGCAGCTACCTGTCCATGCTGAGTGTGCCGATAAAAATAAATCCTGTAAATGGGCATGTTGCTAGCTACGGTATGGACCCCTATGTTTACACTTACCTTTGTTGGTCTATGCCCTCGCCGGGGAGTGATTGCTCGCGTATGTGCACATTTTTATTAATATCTCCGTGAAGATATGGCTGAAGAATGACATGAAAACATTATCTCAAACTACAGGTTCTTCTGTTTCCGGGGTATGTTCTTGCGATACTGTCCGTCCCTTACAGACTTAGAAATCACAGCGAGAAGCAAGCCCCAGAAGCTCCCCAGCTACCACTTAGCTTTTAAATAGTGCATATAATATGTACATAGTGTGCAAGTAGTTTGTTATTATTGTTTTTATAATTACTAAATGGTTTGTTTGAAAAATGTTTTGTGATGCTTCCTCTTTTATTAGTGTACATCCCATGAATCATTATATGTGGTTCAAAGTCTTCATTCAGTCTAATTTCCTTCTGTTTTTTGAATGTTGAGAAAACATTTCTACCAAAAATCGTCTGGACCAAATTTCATATTAGTCATGTTTTGTGAACTTCCCTACTGTGTTTTGGAAAATTTCCACTGCATTTTTGAATCTAAGGCTTAGGAGAAGCAATTTCAAGAGCCACAACAATTCAACAGGATGACTAAAGGTGCTTCTTCCACATACATTTCCAGGTTTTTCAACCTGGAAATTTTTAACCTCATTATGTATACACATAATGGTTTAGGACATAAGTAGACCTCAGAAAACAAAGGCCTAATGTGTTCTGAACATTTCCATATAAAACACTTGAGTATAATTGATCTTCTTGCACATTTAAAATAGGTATTAATAGTAGTATGTAAAATTTGAGAAAATACCTCTAGACCTCAATACCTGTTTACAGAGCATTGGCTGTGTATTAACACTGGATTTTTTTTATCAGTGCACAAACAGTAGGTAGCGGATTGTGAGGAGATATTCACTGATTTTGACAACAAGACTTCTCCAGAATCGCTGACTCCCCCTTTAAGTGCAATGAGATACACGTCTTATCATTCTGGCTTTTTTTGACATGTTTTTCATCCAGCCAGCGTCCCTCCTTTCATCTCTCCCTCCATTCCTTCACTGTGGAGGCACATATAAGAAGGAATAAATCCCCCAACTTCACAAGCCCCGTGCTGGGTAGCTGCGCTGCCTTTGTCAGCTTTTCAGCATATGCCTGATCTTGAGGCAAAAAAAACAGCAGCCACAACATGCTGCCAGCAAGAGGAAAAAAAACAGATATGAACAAGGATAGCAGAAGCAAGTGCATTCTACAAAGGGGAAGGATAGAATGATATAAATATGGAATACATATTAATACAGATACATTAAATAATCTGGCAGGTAGAACGACACCTCTGGAGTGTGACGCAGACATGGCTGTTAAATCACAGCAGTCTCACAAAGCCCCGCTCTGCATAATGACTTTATATATATATATAGGTGATTGAGACAGGTGACAAAGTGCCAATATGTAATTCAAATGAAGGATACGGTATAGCAGGAGCCCTGTGTGGTTAGCTGATTAACTTATTGAATTTTCAGCGCCGCTATTGATGGGTTAATGGGTCAAATTTGAATGCTTTTAAATGGCTTGGACTTTGAAGGTGATTTGAATAGATTTTTGTAATCAAGGAGGAAGCTGTCAAAAGACTGCTCGATCTCTGAAGTGGATTTAAAGGTGCAGTCGCCGAAATTTTCGAAAGTGCATAACAAATAAAAAATATACTCCTTCTTTATTTTCGTTCTTTCCTGTGGCCCTTATACTCTTCCTTAATACTGTAGCTGATTGCATTTCCGTTATGTCCTGCCTCAAAAGTAATTGCTGCCGCTTTCTCTCTCCCTCTCTCTGTCTCTCTGTTTTATTTGTGCGCTCTAAGAAGTCAACAGAACAGATGAAGAAAGTGCCGACCATCGTGCTCTCCGTGTCCTACAAGGGAGTCAAGTTCATTGACGCAACGAATAAGGTAACACACACACACACAGCTCACTGCCCGCTGTAAATAACATGTGAAAGGTCAGGCTTTTCAACACGGACAAGAGTGCGTGTGTGTGGCGCATCAGCACTAGTGTCTTGCTGCTTCTGCTGCAGCCTGACAGACTGACTGACTGAAAACCATATGGTGTTAAAATCAATAAGTGTGTAAAAGAGGACAAAACACACACACAGGCAAGAATCAGTGTGGAAGAGATTAAGGGAAGAATCAATAATAACCTCCTACTCAGTTCATTAAGCCCTTAATGGAATGTTTTAGAAGCTCATATGAGACTCATTACTTGAGGTATGTCTCTGCATACCTGTGAAAGACAATAGGAACTAAACCGCCTTGGGTGGGTAAAAAAAGCCATCACATTTAAGAATCACTTTTACCCTGCGTTCCAAATCGCATACTTTTTCTTTTTTCTATTCCACTGGATTGTGGGTCAGAATCGCCCAAATAGCATGCTGATTTAAACAGGCATTATATGCTGCTTGATGAAAAAAATTAACTACATTTTTTTTGAAGCCTCTGTTATGCATCTCAAGAACACATACACATCAGAAGAGGAGCATCATTTTCAGATAGAACACTTTGAGGGGGAGCGTACACTACTGTATTTTCCCTCGTTCAATATTCAACATAGTTTTTTGTTGTTTTTTTTATTTCTCTCAATTTACTGAAACTACACATATACTGATATCTATTTTACAGAATGAAAGAGAGAGATTACAAAAACAAAATAAAAAATTCTTGATGTAAGGCCCTCATTAAAACTTTCTGAGCAAACTGCAAGCTGTTGGAGCCTTGACGTGGTTCTATTATTCACAGCACTGGGACGTGCTTTAATTAACACACCACCAAGCCGCAGTGTGTTCTCCAGTGACAAACTCAAACTCAGCGACTCCAGAAAACTCACCACAGTGTTAATGGTTTGAAATGAGATGAATAATAAATTCAATTTGTTTTTCCATTGAAGCAGATCACTGGAGAGATAATTTAACAATCTGTTCAGTTATTAATATTATTTTACTTCATTTCTTCCCCAACACACCTCATAGACTCAAGTTGTTTCCAGTACTTACATTGTGTATTGTAGAATAATGTTCTTACCTACCTAGTTATTTATTTTTAATCTTTATATTATTACATTGATAACTGTTATAGTTGGCTATACCTTGTGGCCTTAAAGCAGCAACGAGTAACATTTAAATATCTTTTAAACAGCCTCATGTTTCCTCTCATAATCATAAATTACCTTTAACAGCAAACGAGACCATCTGTGCAAAGAAAGACTTTTTTATATAGTTTTTATTACTGCATTTGATCTGGTCGTACACCCAGTCCGATTTTCGGTTCACGCGTGCATGCTCTATGGTCACATATCCGTATTGGTCGCAGATTTCAGGGCGGCGCAGGAACGCGATTTGAGAAGCCTATGGCTCCTGGTGAGGGAAGGGGAGCGGGAGCCTTGTTTGAGACAGTTGTTTGTTCATAATGACTGATAACGGGGCTGAACCATCAAAGAAAAAAAAGAAAATGCAATGAAGAAAAGCTAAAAGGGAGAGTGATAGGCGGGCGGGAGGGCGTTGCCAAGCAACGTATACACAATTTCACGCAGCGAACCTAGACTGCAGTGTTTACTCCTAAATGAATGAGCGGTAGCCTACTAAAACAAAGTTTACTTTGCCTCACCAGCATCATCAGATGACCATTATTCATCTGAAATAGTCATTATTTACAACATAAACACATTACTTCATCGTGATCCATACTAACTAACTGCCATCTCTTGTTCATTCGCTTGGTGTGAGGACACGGACTCGTTCAGCTCCGTGAGAGGTGACAATGCATCAACTCATTGCAATCAGGTGTGTTTAGCACTTACTGCCATTAGTTGATGCTGTGTCACCCATAGACTCACAGAGCCGAAAAGAGTCCGGTGCCCTCCACACTTTCAACACACGGACACGCACCATATTGCTTCCTGATTATTTGAATCTTGCACTCCCTGCACGAGCTTGAAAACAGCTTCACGACAGCTGGCGTCGTTAAAATACTACCGCTTTTGTTCAAAGGTGTCGCCAACGTGCCGACTAACTCGTAGTGGCTTTAAGCACATATTTTTTTTACACTTGTTTCTCTCAACGTGTTTTTCTATACTGAATTGGAGCAACTATAACGAAACGAATTTCCCCTCTGGGATCAATAGAGTATTTTTTGATTCTGATTCTGAATTTCTCTTTCTGTATCCGTAGAACATCATAGCTGAACATGAGATCCGTAACATCAACACACTTATGAATATTATATTCCATTTCTACCAAGTCTGTTCCGAAAAACACCAATAAATTCTACACACTGCACCTTTAATAATTTTCTTTCTTTCTCTTTCTCTTTCCGTAGAACATCATAGCTGAACATGAGATCCGTAACATCTCGTGTGCGGCTCAGGATCCAGAGGACCTGTCTACATTTGCCTACATCACCAAAGACCTCAAGTCAAGTCACCACTACTGCCATGTCTTCACTGCTTTTGATGTGGTCAGTCCATCAAGACACTGTCTGTCTGTTTGTGCAGGTTTTAAAGGTGGAGTCAGCGATTTTTTTTGCCCCCCAGCGCACACACAGTACTACGGAAGAGTATTAGGGCCACAGGGGAGAAAAGAAATTTTTTTTTTGTTTTTGTTTTTTAATAATGTTTTATTATGCATTTCTATGCTCTATTCGACATTTTGAGAATAAAGACGAAATACAACATTGAGAAGGAGGGAAAAAAGTATACTCATACTCTTCAATACAGCACTGACAGGTATTGGATCATGAGGATACATTCACTGACTTCGACCTAAAAGTAATTTGGACAACAAGCCTTCTCCAGTATCACTCACTCCGACTGTAATTGAGCTAAAGATCATATTATCCTATAGTATCAAACTGCCTTCTCACGCCTGTCTTCCCCCCATCCCCTGTTATCAGAACCTGGCGTATGAGATCATCCTGACGCTGGGCCAGGCCTTCGAGGTGGCCTACCAGCTGGCCCTGCAGGCGCGCAAGAGCGGCCATGGCTCCTCCACGCTGCCCGAGAGCTTCGACAGCAAGCCCAGCAAACCTGTCCCCAAACCCCGCATCAACATCCGCAAATCTGTAAGCATCGCTACTACTACTGCTACTGTTTGAAGGGAAACAGCCATCCTACACTGACATTCACATCATATGTTATGTTACTTTGCATGTGTGTGTGTGTGTGTGTGTGTGTGTCTTTCTCTGTGTGTTGGCAACAGGGTCTACAGGGATATTCGATCTTTTAAGTATCCATTGGGTGTTGTTGTCCCTGCAGTCTCTTACACACTGACTGGGCTGATTGATGAGGCTGGTTTGCATAGGGCTCCAGGAAGGCTTGGCTTGGCTCTCCCGTCACTCTCTGTCTCTGTGTGTGTATGTGTGTGTGTGTTGGTGTGTGTGTGTGTGTGTGTGTGTGTGTGTCGTGTGTGTACACGGAATCCCTTTTAGTCTGTACCAATAAACTATTGCTCTTTGATACCACGCCCTCCCTATGTGATAAGAGATACTTCTGCCTCTTACATTACATCATGAGCGTGCGTGTGTGTGTATATATGTGTGTGTGTGTGTCAAACGTGCTAGGCCTTTCGTCATGCGTCCTCCAACCGCAGCGTCACAAAGTCTGTAAACCTGTCAACCTCACATTAACCCCCAACTGAGCTTTAAAATAGTCACGCCAGCCCACACCCCACTTTCCCTGCTCCGCCGCTGACACCAATCGGCTGGCACAGCAGCAAATGTTTGTGTCTAAAAGGGCCCGGGCTATAGAGTTACGGCAGGCTGCTAAATCTAGTGTAGCATAGACCAAGTTTAAGGCCATTTACATACTGTGAGTCATGGAAGAAAGAGATGGTGATGCTCTCACTTTCTAAAGTTAGAGCGAGAGATGTGAGACGGTGAGGAAAGACAGTGAGAGAAAAGATAGAATAAGAGCACATGCCGTGTGTGTGTGTGTGTTTTGTTTGCAAAAGCCTGCGTGTGTGGTCCAGTGCCTACAGTGTTGATGGATGATGGCATGTGTACACACAATCTGCCGACTGCGACTGACTGTTACATTAACCATTAATTGCAATTTTCCTCTGTCTGTGCGTGTGTGTGTGTAGTTAATGTCTTATGGTGTGCAGCAGGGGCAAAGCTACTGCAGTATTCACTTAATATTCCTGCCACCTGCTGCCAGCCATAATCTCCATCCTGCAGCACCTCTGTGCTGTTGCTTTGTTTCTCCCTCTTTCATTCTTATGTTGAGTATGTGTTCTTCGAGGACAATCTCCCCTTGACGTCCACTTTAAAAAGGTGCTACGAGGAACCTTTAAATTTTTCTTAAACTAATTTTTCCTCTGGTGATCATAAACTACATGTAACAGCAAATGAGAACATCAGTGCAAAGAATTTGTTTGTCATGGGTAGGCTCACCCAGGATCAACAACTGCCGTAGTAAAAACTCTTTTGTCCAAAGGGGGTGAAAGAATTAACACAAACTGAAAATTCCTCGGAGCACCTTTACCCTGCCCTTATGAGTGTCTCATGACATGTCCTTGAATAGTCTTGGCATGTTGGAAATTTAGCTAACCTAATGTTTCTTGAAAGTGAAATGAAAAAGCCTCCCAGTGAAGTAAAAAATATCTTGTTTCCAAGCAGCCGGTTCATTTTCTTGGTGGTCGAGGAGCTTTGAATTTACATTTTGTTTAAGACTGAAATATAATTGAATTTTTCATGAAAAAAACTAATTGAATGCAAGAGTTTCTTCATACGGTGGCCTATTCTTGCTTCAGTTTTGTGTTATTGCAGTGATGCTGATGCTGCATGTGCCGTCCCACGCTGTTGCCAGGGTGATGATGACTCTGCTGCCATGTTTTTAAGTTGCCATGGTTTA
Organism: Hyperoplus lanceolatus; assembly: GCA_026929865.2. Taxonomy (NCBI): domain Eukaryota; kingdom Metazoa; phylum Chordata; class Actinopteri; order Uranoscopiformes; family Ammodytidae; genus Hyperoplus; species Hyperoplus lanceolatus. The sequence goes on from CM049416.1 coordinate 19,583,793, forward strand.
ATGCTTTGGTTTTTCGAGTGCTGTTGCCTTAACCCCATTGCCATGCAGCTGGTCTGTCATCGTTGTGTTTTTTTCACTTTGCTGCTGTTTTTCTAAATTTTATTTTTAATTATTTTTTCGGTGTTGCTGTTGCTGAGCATGATTATTTTTATAATTGTTTTACTTTATCGTAGGGGCAAAAATTCATTGTTCATTCATTGACTGTTATTGTTCACATTTAAAGCATCCTACAATTTCTTTCCCCTTTTTTTGTGTGCAAACAATTAAAGAAAATAGAGAAATAAAAAAGAATAATTAAAAAAGATAAATCAAAACAAAGGAGAAGAAAAAGCTATACACATACATACTGTATATATATATAAAAATTTAAAATAAATATTATTATAATAACACAAAAAAAAAAAAAAAAAAAAAAAAAAAAAACAAGCCAGCCACATTGACCCGTATGCGACCTCTGCCCTCCCTTAGGTGCTCATGTCCCCATCCAGCCGCTGGTCACTGGGACACACATATACCCCCCACCGGCCTCCTCTCCACCCTCCTCTTCCTCCCTCTAGACTCTTCCATCTCCCTCCTTCCACCTACACTGCTCACTCACAGGTCCTCCGCCATTTTCCTTTTCATGATCCTTTATTTCCTTAAAGGTGCTCCGAGAAAATTTCACTTTGTGTTAATTCTTGCACCCCCTTTGGACAAAAGCGGTAGTGTTTTTACTACACCTGCTGTAGTCCCTGGGTGATCGTCCCCATTACAAACACATTAAGAAAAACAATATAAAAGAGGCAATCTTTGCATTGATGGTCTCGTTTGCTGTCACATGTAATTCCTGATCATCAGAGGAAAAATGAGACTGTTTCAGAAGAAAGTTCAAAGTTCCTCGTAGCACCTTTAATATTTTTAATTTTAGTCGAGGAGAAATCACCATCTGTAAGTGCTTCCGTTTTTATTCCGCTCGCTTTTAATTCAACTAACCCTGCATCCTTGGGTTTTCTGTTTGTGTGTGTGTGTGTGTGTGTGTGTGTGTGTGTGTGTGTGTGTGTGTGTGTGTGTGTGTGTGTGTGTGTGTCTGTGTGTGTGTGTCTAATTTTTTCAGCAGTCGCTTATCACCATATCGACAGTAAAAAAAAAAACAGATGCTAGACTACACTACAGCCGTTGTTGCAAAAGCCAAACCCCATTTCAGTTGTTTACGGCTAATATTGGCCCAATGCAGAAGTTGACTTTAGTGCCTCAGTCGGGTTTTTTTTATGTGCCCCACTTCACCGATTCAACCCCCTAGATTAGGGAGACACTGCCTCCTTTAAAGATGCACCTCGGAGATGGTAAACGTTTAAATAAAAAAGGTATTTAAAGCAATATCCAACGCTTTATAATTAGCTAAATGTTTATTAAAACATTTAAGTAACCACATGGAGTCTATTAAAGTTCCCAATTCATTGGCTTTTCACCCTCTTAAGTGTTTTTGCCATTCATCCCAACCTCCGTCTTGCAGTTGAATTTTTTTTTATTTAAAGAGTGCCAAGGTAATGATTCAAAGTGCAATAGACTCCCATTGCTCCAACCTACGCTCGGTTAAATTAGTTCTCCTTGTCTTTTTAAAAGTTTTTTTTCAGCCAAATCGCACACTGACGAATGTCCCCGCAGTATTTATCACTCTGTGTTCTTTCATTCCGACCTTTCTGAAGCAAAAACAAATTAGCATTGACGTGAAACTTGAGTTTTGAAGGCTGGCATTGTTCATTCAAGTGGTTTCATATGTGGCTTGTACGAGACCCATCCGGGCGATGTTTCAAATGGGTTTTTTTAATCACTAAGCGCTCTGGTGTTGTGTTGCTGTGAGACCATAACTGTGTTTGTCCTTAATCCTGTAACCCCCCCCCCAGTAACAAGATTATAAGGTCTTTGCTGTGGGTTTGTAAGAGTGAGAGAAGAGATACATAAATGGATTTTGGTATTAGAGTTGTTTTTTTACTGTATTTCTGCTGTAGCAATATGTGAGAGAACATAAGGCACGGAAAGGCAAGTTTATTTATAAAGAATTCAGACAAGGCCATTCAAAGTGATTTACAGGGGCATACAAATACATCAAGATTAGACATTAGAAATTGCATTCAAGTGATATAAGATAAACATGTCTCTTGTTAGTCTACTGTGGAATTCTGAAATGAATATGCGTGAACAAGATATTAACACACATATATTATATATATATATATATATATATATATATATAGTTAGCATCAGAAAAGAGAGTGCAAGGACACATTTAGTCTTCTGCTGTGCTCTCACACAACTGCAGCGCTCGCAGTCAAGTCTCCCCTCCCCCAAATCATCTGAAAATAAACCAAGATTGGAAGAAAAAACACCCTCGGCAACAGAACCCGGTCGTCTGATTGGTTGCCGACGGGTTATTTTTGAAAGCAATGTAGATTGTTTGGTTTGTTTTCAGCTTTGAAGCCACAAAAAAGCTGCTTCACACACACAGTGGCAACAGCAGCAAATAATGAACACCACTCATTATGAGACAGGACCAGCCCAATTCTGGCATTAAAGGTGCAGTGTGTAATATTTGAATATTTAGTTTAGTTTAACCCCCCCTTTTTTTTTTTTTCCCAAAACACCAACCCCCCCTTTGGAGAAAGAAAAGGAGCCACGGGGGGGGCATGTGGCACGCCGGCTAAGGGGTTAAAAATGCATATGGCCATTCATATTGTCCATTTTGTGCTATTGTAGAATCATGGCAGTGCAAAATGGCTCTTATGTAGATATAAAAGGCTCATTCTAAGGAAAGAAAAAAGAAAAAACAACTTTTATTTTCATATTGCATTTCTACCAAGTCTGAAATATCAGTACATTCTACACATTGCACCTTTAAGGAGTTTTGTAGCAATGTATTTTTAAATGTCAGACTGTGACCTTCTCTCCAAGATCTCCATTCTATAATCTGTAATATCTCCCTCTCACATGAAGAGTTATTATTTTTTCCATGTCAGTTCTTTGGAAGCAGCACACCCTCCATCTTTTTCATTCTACAGTCTCACACTTTATTAGCATTTATCTGTATCAAGTATAATCGCCCCCTGCCTGCAGTGTGCAAAATGTAGATTTTCAACAGAAAGAGTCATTGTGTGTCACTTTGTTTGTGAATGTGCATCCTTAATAAAGGGGGAATCAGCGATTCTGGAGTGTGCTTATTGAGAAAAAAAATGTTGTTGTCAAAATCAGTTAATATCTCCTCACGATCCGCTACCTGTTCGTACTGTGTTTCCGCTGGAAAAAATCTGGTGTGTGTGTAAACAAAGGGGGCTCACAACAACATGCCAGTTTACAGATCCTAGGCTGTGTATTGACACAGGATTATTTTTCCAATGCACACACAGTACAGATATCAGATAATTTGAAGATATTCCCTGATTTTGACATACAAGTGATTTTTACAACAACCAGAATCACTGACTCCGACTTTCAGGTACTAAATCAATCCAATGATATTTGGTGTTCTCAAAATGGAGAATATGCAAGTCATATAAACTAATCACTCTCTCTCTCCTTCTGTCTCTCGCTCTCTCTCTTTCCTTCCATCTCTCTCTCTCTCTCTCTGTCTCTCTCTCCTTCCGTCTCTGTCTCTCCTGTCGTCTCTCTCTCTCCTTCCGTCTCTGTCTCTCTATCAGATGGAGCAGCCGTCCATGGAGCAGAAAGGCCACGCCAACGTGCCGTGGATAGTGGAGCCGGGTCAGGAGGCCAAGAGAGGAGTCAACACCAAGTACGAGACCACTATTTTCTAACATACGCCCGCCTTGTCCACTCCTGTGTGTGTGTGTTTGTGTGTGCCTTTCAGAGGTTTGCCCTTGTACTGGGGGTGCCGCCCCTCCCCCCTCTGTGCCCGGAAGTCTGGGGGGCACGAGCGACGCACGTCCGCTCACTACGTCACCTCAACCGGCTGAAAAATACAAAAACTAAAAACCATCCCGCCCTCTCTGCCCTCTTGCCCCCTGTTAGCTGAAAGCCTGTCCACTGCATGATGGCGTGTGGCAATGCGCTGTCCCCTTTATCTCTTCTATGCTATCTCCTTGTCTTTTCTTCTCTTTCATTTTCTGCTCCCCCTCTCTTTGGTCTTTGGCACAGGCCCTTGTCCTCCTTTGCCTGCAGGCCTGGCGCATGACTTTTGATCCAACGGGGATGTGTGGTGAACTTCTCTGTCTCCACCTGTAAATGGGGCCGCTGCTTTCAGTCGTTTTTTTAAAAAAAATCCACTTCCTGTTTGTGGGCCAATCAGCTGCTTTCTTTTTTTCTCTTTCCTGTCGATTGGGTGCGACCGTTTGGCTTTGTCTCTCTCCTTTATTCCTCCTCTTGACTGCCTCCTTCGTCCCTGGCTTTTCTCTACATTTCAAACCCACCTTTTGTCTAACTGCCCCCCTGACAATTTGAATGAGGTTTGTAACCAGAGTACTGCTAATGCTACTAGCGCCATGACAGTGTTTTAGCTGTCTGCTGAGCCAATGACAATGAGCAGGGGCTGTTGTCCTAAACATGACAACCAGAGGAAACAGTTTAGACTTTCTAGACATTTTTTTAAATCTAAAGAGGAGAGCGGAATTACAGGAGAGACAATGTAGCAAAGTTTTAAACTTTGACTCAAACTGGTTCGTCCAGCCAGGCTACTTAAGAATGTATTTCAACTTTTTTGATTCTTTCTATCAGATTTATTTTTTTGAAAATACTACTAACAAACTTGTGAATTTCTTTGACAAACATCTTTTAAAACTTGACCTGTGACACAGGAAGAAGTAGGTAATTCATTGTTTTGCTTTTACAGCACGTGTGCGTATACGTTCAGAGTTATTTTAACCAACATGGATTTTTTTCCCAGTCTGTAGACCTTTGTTTAATTTTTTGGGGGAAGAAATCTTGTATGTAAAGGGGGTTTAGCATGTGGCTTGTGAGACGCATGGTGGCCATTTTGGATTAGCAGAGCAGGGGGGCCGGTGGAGAGGCGGGGGTGTGAGGACTCTCTCGATAAGTGATGTCATCTCATTTTGCAGGGCAATGCCGGACGCTCATGTCTATTACTGTGGAATGCAAAGAATGTAGCCAGCCCTAAACACGGACCTTGTCACACATACAATGCAAAAACGGACTTCAAAAGGACCCTCTTGCTCACTTTTCAAAGGACTACAAACATGGACGCCACAGGTGTTTAAGGTTGACTACAAAACTTTGAACATCCTTCATCCGATGATGCTTGACACAGTAAACATATGGCAAACGGACCCTTTTACACACACTAACAGGACTGCATCTTGACAGACAACGGTCTGCTCTGAATGTACACTGATTTGAAAGCAGCCTCAACTTTCTGCAAGCGCAGCAGGATTTGTTTTATGTGGCCAACTGAGAGGCACGACCTGTGAACCAATGGGGCGGTCACAGGGTCTCCATGGTGACTGTGAGTATGGTAACAGTGGGTAACACACAATGGGCAGCACTGGGTGGGCATGTGTCAGTGTGGGAATGGGCATGGGGTTTGAGGACGTCTGACTGGCTCTTTTGGTTCTGTTTGTTTTTTTGTTTTTGTTTTTTAAGTGAGAAAATAATAGAGATATATATGCACAAGCAATGTGTAAATGTGATCGCACTAGCTGCAAAAGATGCAACAGGTGGGTTTCTCCTCATTAACGGAGAGATGAACCTATCTATGTGAACAAAAAAACGCATCTGGTGTTTAAAAAAAAGTATTCTATTCGTATTGCCCGACATTTTAAATGTTTAATATGAGAGTATTATATTACCTACCATGATGATTATGATTATTCTTGTGCAATTCTTGTCTACTGTTGTCTTAATGTTACATTATTTTTCTATTACACGATGAGATGAAAAACCTTTGGGCTTAAGAATGACGGCCATCCTTTAACAAAAAAAATTACGTAAAAAAAAATTCTGAAACTAGATGATCATCCTTGTTATACAGAGAGTGAATGTTGCAGGTGGCTAGCTAACTTGTCAGGTCCATCCATTTCTCATGGGGCTCTACACTTATCTAGCAGATGTACTATTTTAAACGCAGTATTACTGTATTATTTGGATGAGACATTATCCAATTATAAAATGTACATAGATATTTTGCCAACTCATTGTTCATAGCTGTAATGTAAAAGAGTTAAACAAATTAAAGGATTTTGAAGTTCAGGGCACTGGAAACAAGGTACCAAAATAAAGGTTGGAAATACATGAATAAAAAAATGGTAGATGGTTAGAGATTGTATTTTAAGTGAAAACTGAAATGGGTTCTTTGGTGACATCACTGCTGACCAACTTATGTACATAGGCTTGGGCTTCCAGCACACTGATTTTTGTAATTTTGGCGGCCATTATTTATATCCCTGTAAAGCACATGGAATAAAATATGACTTGTAAAACCATTATTTGTCATTGTGATAATGTTGTCCCCGAGTTATTGTGTGTAAATGTTTGACTTAAAGTTTAAAAGTACAGGTGAAACTCATAGTATTAGAATATCATGGAAAATGAATTGGAATTAAGGCAATGATTCATGCAAAATGTGCCTAAGCCAAGTACTGAGTACATATGCGTGATTATACTTTATAGAAGGCCGACATTTCTGTACTTACAATCCCTTTTTTTTATTGATTTCATGATATATTTAAATTTTCTCAAAATTAACAATCCGACAGGTTGTTAACGAGCAAAACACCTAATTTGGAGCTGAAACTAAAATGTTGGTACCAATACTTTAATGAATACAATAATGGACACACACATACTATTACTGCATGTGCATTAGATCAAGGTTGGGCCAAGAAGTTTGCCCTGAAACTGATGTTACAACATAATGTTCTGCAGAACTAAACTCATTAAGAATCTCAGATGAATAATTGTTTGCATTCTATTGGCATTATAATAACATGTATTTTTATATATTGAATAAGAAGGTTTATTGCTGTTGAAATTAGAAACTTATTAAACTCTTATTTAGTCAGTAAGATATTGATATCAGCTTCCCCTCTCAATCTCCATTAACTGAAGTAGTTTTAGCCGTGTGGAGAGTTCCCTCACAGTGAACCCGCGTGGGGAATTCACACCTTGAGGTTGTGAAAGTCATTAGTAACGCATACTCTCAAGTGTAAATTGTTGTGAAGCGATGTGGAGATGGTATCGTAAGAGGCCGTCTTCCACTTCAGCTCTGATAGGGAAAGCTGTGAAAGAAGAAACGCTTGTGGCATTACATGGCAGTCAAATAAGCGCTTAAACCAGTGGCTACCATTGGATGTGGCAAATTGGATAGAAATAGGAAAGCTTTATTGATGTTGCCTCCAGGTTAGAGAAGGTTTAGATGTGATGGTGAGATATACAGTAGCTACCGGTAATTGCTCTCTGTACCTGTAAATCCACTGATTATAGGTACGCTATTAGTTTTTTTTTTTACTGTACAATGCTAGTGTGACCAATTCATAGTGCTTGAAAAATGCATACCTTTTTCTGTTGCTTAAGCCACAAGTGGAATCGAAATCGACGTTTAGTTTAGCTCTCCCTGTCATCTGGTCTTCAGTTCAGGAGTGACAGAGAGGTCAGCGTTTAACAGACGTCTCATCAACTCCATCAACCACTTGGCGACCACCAGACAACCTGACTGACAGTGCTGTGCGCGCTCAGATGACAGGAAGAGTTTCCCGAAAATCTACATGGTTTTTTTGTGGTGTGATTCGTGTCAGGTTGCTCTATCGCAGTTAACAAGAAATTAAGACCAGAAAAATAGTATAATAGGAGATCTTTAAGGTGCATTTTTGCATACAACATTCTTACCAATACATGATTAGCGTAAATTGTGCCAGTATTTTATGTAGCCCTCTCACTCAATTCTGTTTTGACTAGATTACTTTTATAGAATGTCCCTTTAACATAATAAAAGTTACTGCATGGGTTGTGAAATGGTGAGAGCTACGAAATATATTTTCTGGATGGTGTAGGCTACACTAAACACAATTTAAGGGTGACTCTGGCTAAGATGCCAAGAGGCCTGGTTAGCTTATTAATGTAACTATACTGGTAATGAGCATTCATTTGCAATGCAGTGTATTTCAACTGTAACTATAGCCCTTATTCAAGATGAAACAATACAATCAACAAGGGAAAACACATTGGAAAGACAAGAGAGCAATATTAGATGTTTTATTTCTAAACCATGTAACTCAGCTCTCTTTTTCCTTTCTTTTAGATTGACTCATGAACACATGAAAACACAACTTATAACCAGAGGTGGGCAGAGTAGCCAAAAAATTTACTCAAGTAAAAGTAAGTTACTTTAAGATTATAATTACTCAAGTAGAAGTAAAAGTACTAAAAATTATTACTCGAGTAAGAGTAAAAAAGTATGCAGTGAAAAGACTACTCAAGTACTCAAGAGTACAAGTAGGCCTACTGAATTACTCCGGATTTATTTTTGAAATATACAGAGCAACACAAACAGTACAAAATAGACACGAACAAAATATAAAACAGCAATGTTCAAATAAAGATATTTTAAATAACATCCTTTAAAATGAAACAATAAATAAGGTTTTTAAAAATAAAATGAATAACCCTTGAACAAAAACAAAAATACATTAATTATTTGCCAAATTAAATAGCTTTTTTATTAATTGTCTTCAAATACAATTATAATAAATTAGGTTTATCCAAAATTATATTAATTAAAACCAATATACTTATAACATTGTTTTGCACATACACATTTTTAAACTAATTCCTACAATATGTCACAGGCCCTGAGAAAATGATCTAGGTTATGTTGTGTCAAAAATATAAAACACACAAAATTAAACTTTGTTACACATCAAAACCTGCTGGCACACTCACTTAACGTATGAAACTACAGAGTGGCTGAACAAAGAGACCACTCTCAGACTGTCACACAGCCAGACTGGGGGCCAGTGAGTAGGCTACAGGGAGAACAGGACGTGTCAAAGAAGAACAGTGTCTCTGTAGGCCTAATTGCGAGTGTGTGGGAGTCTGTGTCAATGTGATTGTTATTTTGTGAGTTTGTGTAATTGAGAGCTTGTGAGTTTGTATGTGAGGCCAGGGGTGTGGCTATTGCTCCTTGGAATCAGCGGTTTCTTCCATTTTCATGCATCTGCATGGAGCCTACATGGCACGGCCACGGACACAACATCTGTGCGGAACCGGTGTGAGGACCCCGAGCCGATCTGGCAGCCGAGCACATCTGGTACTCACACCGGAGCTGTTAAAAAAGTCCGCGGACATTGTTGAGCCCTATGACAACATGACAACATTTGTCATGTGACTCAAGTGGCTGCATTTGATTGGCAAGCTTTTGTAATATGGTATTTATTGGTTAAAATAGTCACGTGATAGAGATGTTGGCTGAAGACGTCCCCGGGGAGAGAAATCATGAGAGAAATGGCTCTCGCATGTAATAAAAAAATATATAAAACAATAAAGTAACGACCGTCACGTAGCCAAATGGAACGGCGTAAAAGTACCGTTCTTTCTTAAAATATCTACTCAAGTAAGAGTAAAAGTATGTTGCAATGAAACCACTCCTAAAATTACAATTTATTCAAAAAGTTACTCAAGTATTTGTAACGGAGTAAATGTAGCGCGTTACTACCCACAGGGCTGTACAGTGTGACAGTTTTGATCGCATTTGCTACTGAAATTGATCACATGCGATGATGAATACAAGTCCATTCGCACTAGTGCGACAGGCTGCTAATGAGGAGAGGCTGTCTTTGAAACACAGAAGAGCACTGCACAACACTGCTTAGGGGGCTCTACATTAACACTCTCCAAATGGGGGTAAATGTAGTCTTAGGCAAGTAAGTTATTGAGTCCACCTCCACTTTGGCTGGTGAAAGATATGTGTCCTCGGGATCTGTACTCGAGCAGCGATTCTAGCGTGTAAAAACTTCACCAAAGGTAATAGCCGGAAGGAGACGGCACATTACCGCAGTTAAGTTAGCGCATGTGCAAACAGAACATTTCCTGTGCGCCTTCACGTTAAAAGCCTGTTACTAGCCAAACATGAGTTGACTTTTATTTTGAAGCCGGTATGAACAGGAAATTAGCGCTTCACAGCCCTGCAGTAGCCTGGTGCTACCAGACCATCTTACTTCATTTCATTTGTACAGAGGGTCTGGCAGTGCTGTAATTGGCAAACGTTCACTCATGGAGGCGGGTGTCTGCTAAAGTTTAAAACTATTGGATCTGCCCAGTGCCACTCTGGATTAGCCAACCAATCGCATAACGTTTGGTCGTCACGTGTGTCATGAGCCGGCTTCTGGCAACTGAAACTGGAGCGTGACTTCGACGTCATCGTTCTCAGCCACTCGCTCTGTTCGCTGATTGGACCGGCTATCGAATCTCCGGCAAAACTGGGAAATGGGCTGTACACCCAGACTGACTACTGAAGGGAAAATAAAATTTGGCTGGAAGTGGGCGGGCGGGCGGAGCCAGGCTAGCCCTGCAGTGCTCTAGCTAGAAAAGCAATTCATTCAGCTGCAGAGAAAAGTCAACAGTAGTCTAAAAACAAAGTTTGAAATAAGCCACTGAAGAACAACTCCCAACACATTCACAACAACCTATTTAATTTATCCTAAATTGTACCAATATGTATACTTTTTTAGGCTATGTTTAATGTTTTAAAGTTTGGTTTTAATTAACAGAAGGACATTTTCAAAAAATATATATTATTATTATTAATATAATAATTATATGTAGGCCTAGATACAAAAAATATATAGATATAGATATTATTTTTATATTTTTATGGGGAGAAATAATTCTGAATCAGCAAAAAATTGCAATTGGCAGGTTAGATTATTTTGTCTAAATTGCAATCAGTGCATCCCTATTCATTTTTCTACAATTATTACTGCACACACTAGGATATAATATTAATTGAGAATCTCAAATGAGACCAAGATGACAGGCTCAAAGGTAATTACAGTGAAATGCAAGGGTTAGGGTTATGCAAGTTTTCGATCATACTTTGTGTGCTACCAAATTAATTTTTGTGCTACTGAATTTTTTTTGCTTGCTAGCACCAGTGTTACCACCTAAAAAAAAATAAGCGTACAGCCCTGACCCACCTCTGCTTATAACCTTAAATGCTAATACCCCGGGTTTTTTGAAAGGTTCAGTTACTGGTACCAGTGTTGGCGCGCTTGTTGGAGCTCATACAGAAACCCTCTTCAAAAGAACAGTCCATATACTCACACCCAAATCAGAACAAAAAGTTAGGTAAACTCCTTGAAAAACTACCTTTTCCAAGAGGCAGCAACACGATCAGGAACCCGTCTCGATGCTCCGTCCAACACCGACTCCTCTGCTGCAGCACGTGGCAAAGTCCGTCCTTGTCCTCGCTTCTCCCGTTGGATATGCTAACCACTAGCAAAACAGTCCCGTCTTGCGTCAGCCTCTTAGCAAAAAGCTGCACTTCTAAAGCACGCTTGTTTACACTTTTAAGAAAATAAACAAACACTCACGCAAACGGTAAATAGTATAACTGTTCTTCAAGTTTAAGTTTTCTCCGACATAACAGTCTCTTCAGCTTCTTCTCGCAGATTGTTTTCTCTCATCCCCGGACAATTTGTTATACCACGCCCCTCCAACAATCCGACAGGTTAATCCCCAATGACAGATAAAATGATTGACACCTGCCTAAACAAATCCAAACCCATAAAAATAAACTGAGGGGTTCAAGGGCTCTTTAAAACATAGGACGTTTTTATATTTAACACAAACTTACCCAAATTAACCAAATACATGTCAACAGTAGGCTATCATTACAACTTCAGGCCCACATTAGTGACCATTTAATCAAATTAGAAGGGCGCTACATTTACATTTTGTAAATATATAAAATATATTGCACTGCTAAATTATACGGACTTCTCAGCTGTTTAAGCATGTTTCACCTGCATTTTTCTAGATGGATTGGGACCATATGGCAAAGACCCTGGGCAAGATTTTAGACATCCTATTCATATTCACCTAAAGAGGACCATATTTTATGTAATCCAACTAAGCTTCCACCCCTTAAAGCACCAGTAAGCAAAATCATTGCAGATGCAGCGTCCATTCCTTTCCTCTGAAGGTTAGCAATGAGGGATTTCATTGACAAACAAACATGAAGAAGCTGGCAGGATTTTGAAGCTGGCCCCGGCCACTCCGACTGATCACCGACCACATTTCCTCCCAGGATTTGACTGACAGAACTCGCAGCCACGAAATAAAGCGCCAGCACTGTTCACTGTTCTCTTTAAAAGGCTCTACAGTACAGCAGGAACAAAGGTAAGTGTATCTCAGGTAAAAGGCTGTTTGATTATGATCCAGCTGCTACATGTTTACATGAAAGTGTGTATATTTACAATTTGAGTAAAATCAGGTATAGTCAGGTTTCTCTTAAAAAAGTTGGCAAGAAATATATTCCCTGAGTATTTACCAAGCACCAACGATTCATGAATCTCCTTTTGAAGCAAGTTTAAAATCAATGTGCAAAACATTCAGGTATAGAGAAGTACATGAATCGAGGAAGTAACCTTATTAGATTTTAAAAGGAATGAAAATGATAGAATACGTGGATTGAATAGAGTATGTTCCACACATAAGGCAAGGCAAGTTTATTTCTATAGCATAATTCAGACACAAGGCCATTCAAAGTGCTTTACAGGGGAATAACATACATCAAGATTAGACATTAGAAATTTGCATTTAAGAGATAGTATAGGCCTATACAAATAAAATACATCAAGATTCAAGATTAGCCTGCATTAGACATCATGTAGGCCGATCACATCCGTGTCTGTTAGGACTGAAGTCTCTTTCCCCAAATTTGAACACAAGGTTTGGGTTACAAGCTGTAGAAAGAGTGTGCTCTCCACTATACAGCCTTTGTGTTATTGAAATGTTCACACCACTCGTAGTGCTTTTGCACTTCGCCCCTGTCTTTTAACCAAGCCTTGTAAAAAAAAATCTCATGTATCTGTGGAGGTAAGGATGAGTGCCTTTGGTTGAGTGTCTATTAAACTACAGTGGACTGACATTTACAGCGAGCCTCGGAGAAGAGAAAAAAAAGGGCTGAACAAGCATTTGTCATGAGCTATAAAGCACTGAATGAAATGTCTCGCACTCTCTCCTACAGTTACAATATGCAGTCAATGTGGAAGCAACCACTGGAGCTGGTCTCTGAGGTTTGGAGAATAGAAAAAAGAAAAAAAACGGTGGGGCTGCGGCATATCGGTTGGGCTGAAGATTAACTGACAATTTGGACCAAATTGTCAGTTAATCCAAATTATTTGGTGCATTCTGTTGAGAAATGACAATAACAAATAAATATTTTCTGATTTTGTAAAGAGCATAGTAGACCACTGCAGGATGGAATAGAGTGGGAGGTAATTCAAAAAGGCACCATTTATTCTGCTAGATTTTTCTGGTCCGAGTGGTGCAGTGGCAGCCGTTTGTATTTAGTTTTTTTTTTTTTTTTCAAAGCGCCAACAGCTCAATTTGATTGTTGTGTACTGCTGGCACAGGACTTCATAAACTGGGCACAATGAGGGGAGAATGATTAAGAAAGACGGGGAACACATGGAGATTGTTTTGCACTATTGGAAAGAAAACGACATCACGCCATAACGACAGCATGGCGGTTGGTTAGCACACACTAATCATTTCCTAGATTTTTTTCGAGCCGCTACAGTGAAGTGTAAGACAGGGGAGAGTAGGCTACGCTACATCATGCTTTGTTTCAGCACCGGTGTCAGATGTGGGAGACGGTCAGAAGTTACAGATGGTGCACACTGCCCCGCGGCTACCGGTTAAATGAGACGACTAGGTGAAAACTGCTCATGTAACAAATCACAATCATATCTGGCATTCATTCAATAGAGATGGTTCTCAGATCCACATTTATATATTGCTCTTATACATATGCAAGGATAATGAAGGGAAGGGGGGACTATTTTACATAAAGACAATTAGATGCCTTTGGTAGATGTGTTGAAACAGCAATAACATTGTCATGATGTAGGGAAATACATGAACATGGAACTGGCTGGCATGCAAATGGGTAATAGAGGAATAAACCCCCTGTCCAAACGACTTTAACAAAGGGTAAGTAAACACACACACATAAAACACCATGCTGGAATTGGCTCAATATGTGCACCCTGATAAAGCTGGACACAGTGATGAGAATTGGCTAAACAACCAAAGGTTCTCTCTCTCTCTATCTATCTCTCTCTCGATCTCTCTCTCTCAGAAGCTGGCAGAGACATTCACAATGGACACTGGCAGACTTCATCAACAACTTGGACAAAGAAATACTGCAAAGTCCCATTAAAAAGAACCTTTCATTCATGCTTTTCCTATCAAAAAACTCCACAATCACTATTTGGAATTTCAGAGATCCTGAGATGATGTCTTCAAATTACTTTATATGTATATAATGTACTGTATATATTCTATTCATTATTAACCGTAATAGAAGCTCATCTATTTTCTGTTGTTCAACTAATCGATTTGTTGATTCAATGTTTGCTGGATGGATGGATGGATGGATGGATGGATGGATGGATGGATGGATGGATGCATGGATGGATGGATGCATGGATGGATGGATGGACTTTGAAGAGGACCTCAAATGCGCATCATATTTGTATTCACTATAATCTGTACGGAAAAGCCAGCATCCAGCAGAATTTAAATCTGTGTGTTGTTAGCTTGGGCTCTGAGCAGACTGGAGTGGCAAATTGGGCAGAGGATAAGCATGTAAGTTAAGAGCTACAGCGAAATGAGGTTTGACAGTGCAGCAGAACGGCTCAGAGTAAGTATCTTTACATAATGCCCAATTCGCTCCATTTTGTGCAGCTAAATGCAGAACGCAATACATTTATTTTCCCATAAGGTGGCTGAGGTGTAGGTGATTCTGAGAGGTTGTGTGTTCAAACACACACCAACCGACTTGAATATACAACCTCTGGGTCTGCAGGCCGTCCACTATCAAACTGAGCTAGTGTCCTTCACACTGGAAAACTTTCTCCACGTGATTTTATCTCTTTGCCTCGGGTATTTTACTTGAAAATATCAAAAATGCCCAGGTAAGGATTAGAACACACAACCTCTTAGATCAGATAATCATGAGCAGTTGAAAACGGGGTGGGAATGAATAAGCTTTGGCTTCCTCCTCTCTCCTTCTCGGACACAGATGATACATGTGTTTTATAAATATTGTTTATGACAATTTATAATTATTCTTGTTTTGTGTTTTGATGTGTCATACTTACTTTTTTGATTTTTTTTAATTCGAAATAAAGCAGAAATGAAATGAAATGAAAAGAGGAGAGGAGAGCTCTACGTTGATGCAACCCCATGTGCAACCCCCACGGGAGAGGGAAAACAGAAACTGCAATTGCCATGACAGGGATATGAGCTGACGGGCTCTGGCTTATATGTGCCTGGTTTGATGCAAGGGCTCATAGCAACAGCAGTCAAGCAACATGACAGCGGTGAAGACATGCCGTCACTGAAAGCTGCTTATGTCACCTTCTCCAGTATGAATCAAAATAGCAGAGATCAGACACTAATCTTTTCCGCAATGAAGAATGAATGAATAAATGGGATGAAGTAAGGTGTTCATAGGCCTACCTAAGGAATAAGCTAAGAAAGATATTTATATATTTTACCGTTAAAGCTGTCAGCCAACCCGACATGCAGGAGCCCAGAAAAATCCCAAGAAGGGACCATGAAATGTTTCAGTTGTTGATTCTACTGCTAAGAAAAAAACCTGGACAGCAGAAGGAATCAAATAAATGTGCAATCATCAAAGGCTTACCTCTTGTAGATGCAGCAACAGTGTTGTTGTAATTACTCAGAATTCCTCATGGGGACCACAGAAGTTACGCACTATAGCTTTAAGTACGGATTAAACAAAATAATTTCACTCTTTTCAAACTTTTCCTCTTATTTTCAGCTAAAACCAAATGGAGTGTTTGCGTTAATCACTCACTGATTTGCTTGATTGTGGCTTGAGAAGAGGCAATTAGTCACTGATTACACAGCTAACCACACTAAGACGCACATCTGTTGTCAACAAAAAAAAATGGTTGAATCACTGACTCCCATCCGCATCCCCAATCCTCCCAAAACAAAACCAGCGTTAAAGGGATAGTTCAATATTTTTGAAGTGGGGTTGAACGCTAAACTGAGATTATTGCCACCATACCGCCGTTTACTTTTTCAAGTAATCCAATCAGCTGTGGATTATTCAAGAGTCACAAGAAAACAAAAATAAAATAGATGTCTGGCGGAAAACTAAAACAATCTCAGTTGAAGGGGGTTTTAGGTTAGCATTTTTTTCAATTGGTTATTGAGTGTGTATTTTTTATTTTTATATTGTGATACTGTGATGACTGATGCACGTTTAAGGAGTTGCTCTCTGAATTTCATTGTACCTTGTATAACGACAATTAAAGCTTTCTATTCTATTTCGATTTCTATATGTTGAGAAAAAAACGTTTTTCTTCTGGCCCCCTATGCAACAGTACAAGGCTGACTTCTGCTACAGCTGCATCTCTCCTTAACTCATTTAATCTCTCTGCCTTGTACATTCAGATAAATAAGTATTTTTAAGCAGGGCCTTAAATGAGTGGATAAATGTTTTCAAAAGAAGAAGAACACAAAAGATTAGCAGAGTAAAGCTGCACAAACTGAACACAGACACAGAAGCTTTCCCGAGGCCAGACAGACAGACTATATACACTCTCTACACACACACACACACACACACACACACACACACACACACACACACACACACACACACACACACACACACACACACACACACACACACACAGTTCATCAGCCGGCCACAGTCACTCTGCTCTAGATCTGTCTGCCTTCATCTGAGCTCCGCAGCAGCAGCACTAATTGTTTGGGACAACTACTGTTTAATGCTAAATGGTGCGAGAGCCCCGGCACTAGTAAATACGATAAAGGCCTTCCTTACAAAAAGCATGTTAATGAAAGACTTCTTGGGAAAACTGAAAGGCAGCAGAGACAAACTAAAGGATGAGTCCACTGCTTTAGTGGTGGTGGTTTTATAGTTATGTATTTCAGATTTGTGCACACACACCATTGTGATGTTCTATTCTATGTTAGTTTAATTATTTTCTGATTGGGTGAATGTATTTCCGCAAAATTAGGTGTCAAAAAAGTATCAGTAGTGAACAAACTCAAAACTATATCCAGTCTTTTAATGTGACATTTGATTCCAGACTCTCACAGACACAAGCTCAAATGTGATGACAACCGAACCTGTAAAAAGATATACTAAATATAGTGTGCCGTGTTGTGGTGCAGAAAAACCAAAGCCAAAACCATGTGATCAAATTAAAGACTTGTGCCAATCTGCCCGACAACAACACAACCTTGAACAGCACTAGCCCAAAAAGACAACCCAGCCAAGAGACGAAACCTGCTCCATTTAAGACATGACCTCATTGTTTCACCTTCAAAGTAAAAGTTTTTAAAAGTTGAGTTGACTGCTGCTGCTGCTGAAGCCAGAATGTGTTTCTTCATCCACAAAATGAAATCCTAATGAAAGCTGCCAGTGTAGTTGCTCCAATAACAGCCTCTCGTTGCACCATGCGCACCAGCTCGGCTCTATTGATTTGAGCTTTCTGAATAAGTAGAAGTAAATGTCCCGTGACAATCAGCTCACAATATGAGGGTTTTTATTCCAAAATGAAACATCCATCATCCACTGAAAGAAAATAATTTTTTAAACTCGGACCATATTATATATCATCTCTGTCAGATTCATACATTTTATTTCATTATTTCCCTCTTTGCATTCCCAAAACTTTTAGTTTGAAAGGTTTGTTATATGCAGTTAACAGTAATTATGTTTTTGTTTTGGCTTAGTACTGATATACACATAAGAATCAAGAGGTTTGTTCACTTTAGCAAACTGTCACAGAAACATGGTGGAGCATTGTGGCCAAGATATTTTAGATGTCCCCAAAGGATTTTAAGAAATTGGGTATGGATATCGCTTAAAAGGTGCTACGAAGAACTTTAAAATATTTCCGAAACAGTCTCAAGACCATCAGTGCAAAAAATGCTATTTTCAATATAGTTTTTCTTAATGCCTTTGTCATGGGTACGCTCACCCAGGAACTACAGCTGGCGTAGTAAAAACACTACCGCTTTTGTCCAAAGGGGGTTTAAGAATTAACACAAACTGAAAGTTCCTCAGAGCACCTTTTATATGTTAATGAGCAAACAATTATCAAAAAAATGATTTGAGAAATAATTCCTTTTGTTTTTTATTCATGATTAACAGTATATGTTGTGTGTTTCAAATGAGTCCATGTGTCCCATCACTTGCTCATCATATCTGCAGCCGTTAGAGTCTTAAAGATCATCTGCTTTCATCCCCACCCAAAGCTCTTTATGTAACGACTCTATGACGAGAGGAGAAGTTAAGGAGCTCAGATTTGGTATTTAGCTTTGAGTTTTGTTCAGCTCTCTCGGATGCTGTGTAAAACAAGTCCTGCATCTTGGGACCTTATAATCTGATCAGTGCACATAATGCATATCCCAGCCGCAAGATAAAACTGACTGTCTCTGCACTCACTCAGCCTTAACCCTAGAACACTAATGCTTAGGAAAATATTTAAAAAGTGCTGCCGAACTTTAGGGGGCTTGCAATTTCCCCTCCGGCTGCAACGGATCTTGTTCATGGGTGCAAAACCAAATTAAAGGTGCAGTGTGTAGAATGTATTGGCATTTTTCAGAAAAGACTTGGTAGAAAAGGAATATTCTATTCATAAGTATGTTTGAATTAGCATATGATTGCTTGAAAATAAATGTTATTCTTTCTTTTATCACCTTTAGAATTATTATTTTTTTATCTACATAGGAGCGGAAATGAGGAAGGAGAATAAAAATCTCACTGATATTTGGTACCTCTTTGTTTTTCTGTTTGTTGTTTTCTTTTCTTTTTTTTATCGTTCCAAATAAAGATCTCATCCATTCATTCATCTCTCCCTCCTTGTTCCTGTGTTTCAGTGCAGGTCCTGGTTGGTTGAGCTATATATGAGTTGAGACAAAGGTGACCACATCAGCTGCCCTTTCTGGGCTCCGTTCCATTTCAGTTTCCCTCTTCATTTTTCACTTTTCTACGTCCTGCACTGTGTGATGCCCGAAACACACCAAACCATCTGTGCAGGTGGGTGAGGGGAGAAATGGGACGCGGCCCAAATGTGGAACCAGTTTCTGTCTCTCGGCCGGGTGGTTCCACAAGCCAAAGCAATAAAGGTGGACCGCCGCTGAGCCAACAGCTGACAGGAACAGGAACCAATGTTTGGCCAAGGTCATACAAAACACGCATGCAAATACACACACACACTCTCTCTCTCTCTCTCACACACACACACACACACATGGGGTGAGGGTGTAAATGCAAATCAGGGTCAAAAGACACGGGGGAAGCATAATTTGGTGATCCAGTTCACAAAGGGGTGTCATAGATCTAATGGTCAGAGAGCACACGGACTGCACTTATCCACATTAGTACGCCTTAAACGTTCATTTAATCGCTACCACGCACTACTCCCCCGAGCACAAACTAAAACTCCAGCCTCTGTGATCAGTTTTTCAAAGTCTGCACCTGTTTTGGTCAGCTACCCCAAAAATCTGCATGCTGCAATTGCACGCCACATAGCCACGAGCTTGAGAAATAGCAAGCGGTGAAAAATTAATGAGAGGAAAGAAGGAAGAGAGCAGAGAGAATGAGAACACATTTAAAAAAGTCTTAGACAGCAGACGGAAAGCCGGAGGGGGAATTTGAGTTCCTTTTGAAAATTAAAGCTTTTGAGAATCCCCCGGGGGTCCAACGTGTGACTGTCTGCAATAGACCTCTCACTGGGCAACGAGAAGAGGTTTTAATTTCAGCTTCGCATTAGCTGACCACTCTAAACGGACACCGCTGTTACAATCAGGTTAATCAGGCTCGTATAGGCCTCTGAACTTTATATTTTTAATTGCTTTTTTAAAAAACAGATGCTGCTTTACAGGGTGCAATCAGAACATCCAAAACAATATCATGATTTTTATCCTTTATTATCTGTGACTTTGTTTTTCGGCTCTTTTTCATTGAGGCAAGTTTCACATTATTAAAATCAACAAGGTGTGTCCTTGCGTCATTCGTCTGACTTTTACCCGGGGACAAAAATTCATAAACCCCTAAATCTGAATAATTTACGAAACCAGCTCGGTTTTACTCCGGTCATAACACAGATAATTAAGCTGGGTTCCAAATCCCATACTCTTTCTTTTTTCTATTGTACATACTACATCTGACCATCAAAATAATCTAGTTAGCATGTAGTAGGCATACAGTTGGGACATTTAGTTATTTATTTCATCATAACATTGCGCCTTGATCTTGCCTCTTGCCTATACATCCATCGCATATTTGGTTGTTTTCACTCGGAGGCTCCGTCGATGTGACGTCACTTCCAGTGTGCACTGGATTATGGGTCGAATTTTCCCACAAAAGCTGTTGATTTCCACACTAAAAATCCCTTACCAGATCTAATAGGGCATCTGGGTATTTTTAACCATTCTGCATCTGATAGAAGAATTGGGCCATCCTAAATCTTTTTTCTAGCATACTAAATAGCAGGGCTGTATGGGGTATTGGAACGCAGGGTTAGTGTGTAGTATGACAGACATCAGACACAGAGCTGAGGGAACCCCTGCTCAGCTGCACTGGAGAGGGGAAGGAGGTGTCAGTGGTGTGTAGACACTCCAACACTCTAGAACGCTGTAATTACTGCCAGCAGCAGACAAAGATTAATTAAAGGAGGAGAAAGACGAATTAATGAGGTCAGCGCAAACACCTCAAGTAGACTTTAAAAAGTTCACAGCATTCTACACTGTGGAGTGTGTAAATGCATGTGGGAAGTAACGCACACAAAGGAAGAGGACACCATTCAATATCTGTCCGTTTTTCAGTTCAAAAAGAGCCCCATGAGAGATACTGTTACACAAATAAGCACACAGAGGATGATTTTTTATTTGCTTCAAGATGCTACGAGGAACTTTTAAATATTTCTGACAATCTAATTTTTCATCTGATGGTCATAAATTACAATTAACAGCAAACGAGACAATCAGTGGGAGGAATGCTATTTTTAAAATAGTTTTTCTTACAGTAATGACTTTGTTATTGGTACGATCACTCAAGAACTACAGCTGGTGTGCTTAAAACACTACCGCTTTTGTCCAAAGGGGGTGCAATATATATTGTTACTTAACAAATGAAAAAAAAATTAAAAACATAGTAGCTTTTATCATTTTGTGTGCCTTAATGTCAATTGTTACCTTGTTGATTATCAGGCTAATTGATTTCAGCCCACACTCAGCTATACAAAAGTATCCAGCTCTGAGGACGAGGTGGTCTCCACACCAACCACAGAATAATACTGCAATTCTCCAACAATTATATGTCATACTGTCTAGTTGTGCAAACAGACATCTGGTAAAATTAGATGGCCACTGAGTTCTGTTGCTGACCTTTCCTGAAATTCATTAAAAAACACTATTTTTCATCCAAATGTATCAGTGTGCCACATGTATCAAATCAGTATTACTGTTCAGGCTGGACATCAGTTTTCCTATTAAACAAGCGACAACAAATATCGTGTTCAACTTAAATTCCCAACCAAGTATGTCGTCATTATTTAACTTTTTTTTTTTTTTTTTTAAAGATTAACGATCTTAAGTTTACATCATTAACTGGTCTGTTAGTTCAGGCAACACTGAGGTCTGTGTCAGCTCTGTTCTAGTTTATAAGGCTTCAAGTTTAATCATTTCTACCAAAGAAAAAAACTGAAAAAAAAAGTCCATAATAGGCCTCAAGATTCTTCAGTCAATAAAAGGAAGAAAATTTTAAAAAATGCATTAAAAGAGACTGTAGAATGAAGAGTTGGCAGGTAAGAAAACCAAGACACACAACATTATCTTAGAGTGTGTAGTTTTTAATCTTTTATAAGTTATGCTCACATTGCACCACACCATGTTATATAACAGCATCTATACATCCTGAGCAGACATCAATATTTGTACAATTTTGTTAGACAGACAGAGGCAAATCTGTTGATTGAATTGATGCCATCTTTAAAGCACCAGTTAGGAAGAGCACAACGTGAGAATGGCCAACAGCATTGTTCAGAAAAAGTTCAAATGCATCCTTACATTTACTCGTTTATTGTCTTCAAAAACATTTCCTATTATAGCATGTGAAGGGAAATGTGCCTCATGGTCACATACTTAAGAATCATTTCTCATCTGTACCGTCAAATCAAAGTAAGGATCCATTTTGATTTTCCTGCACAAAGCCACGTGAGCGAAAGCTTAGAAGAAGATTGTAACCTCGCCTTCAAAGTGCTCGGAACAGGAAAAGGCTCAGTAGATAAGACAACGTGCAGATAAAATGTGTGTAAAAAGTGGCATATAGAGTTAAAAACAGTGGTACTACAAAACACAAAATGTAAAGAGTTAAAAAACATGCCTTTTAACATTAGCATGTGGAAATTTAGATCATAAATAATAAATCACAGACTGCAATTTTTTGGGGGTAAGAAACATTTACCTTTGATCTAAGCACAAATAGTTCGGATGTACAAAAAGACCCACAGGCATCAAAAGTTTGGGGATTTTAAAATGCTCAATCATTAAAACTTAAAGGTGCTTTTGGACAAAAAGGGCTAGTGTTTCTACTACACCAGCTGTTGTTCCTGGATGCGTACCCATGACAAAGGCATTAAGAAAAACTATATAAAGATAGCATTCTTTGCACTCAGGGTCTCGTTTGCTGTTACATGTCATTTATTATCATCAGAGGAAAAACAAGATTGTTTCAGAAATATTTAAAAGTTCCTCGTAGCACCTTTAATTCTATCCATTTTAATTTAATGTCGACCAAAGTGCACCAGAAGTTCTGTCTATGCTGGTGGATTGGAATTTTTTTTTTAACAAAATAACCCATCATACATAACAGTACTCCCATTCAGACTAAGGCTGAAGTGTATAGAAAGGGCTCAGAACTGTTCATAATAGAGCACAGGATTACACCACACGCACAATTATTTACCCTCAAACACAGACATGAAAAAAATCATAGTTCAAAAACATCACAGCGTTACAAATGCCTCAATCGCACTTCCCCACTTCTAACGGCGCGATAGCTTATGTGGAATACATACAGCGGAGTTTGAAAATCTCTCACATCTCATGCAATAACGTCCAGCCCCAATGAAATATGGATTAACATTAATTATTCACATTTAAACGGATGTAAGGATCACAAAACTTTAACCTGTGGATATTAACCTATATATATATATTAGGTAATAAGGATTCAAAACGAACCACTTAAGAAAGACCTGATCGTCACAAACACAGTTTTTTTTAATGCACTTGTTTTTGTATAAGATACACGGCTTTATTCATGGTGCATCTACACTCTCAACAGTTGATCTCCATTTAAAGCTGGTGTAAACTGGTTAAAGGCCCTTGGAGGAACTTTCAGTTTGTGTTCATTCTTGCACCCCCTTTGGACAAAAGCGGCAGTGTTTTAACTACGCCAGCTGTAGTTCCTGGGTGAGCATACCATGACAAAGGCATTAAGAAAAACTATATAAAAATAGCATTCTTTGCACTGATGGTCTTGACATGTCATTTATGATCAGAGGAAAAATTTGACTGTTTCAGAAATATTCAAAAGTTCCTCGTAGCACCTTTAAGTCCAAGTTAGCAATGTTTGCATGTGAACCCACAGTACCGAATGTGAGTCTCTGTAATGATCTATTGCGATGCTGTTTTTCTAGAATCAATCTAATGTAAAAGGCTCTAGAAGTGTGTCGTTGGGCGCTGAGATTTGTGAAGCCCCCTGCAAGTGTCCCTCAATGCAACAGAACATGTCTACAGAACATGCCTACATCAGTCTGTGAAACTGTAGGGTTTGCAAGAAATATGTAGCGTTTAGGTCAGGTGGTGGAGTTTGGTTTGGTCTTTCGGAGCAGTTTTTTTTTCTCTCTTTCACACAACCCGCTCCAGGATGTAGAGGATTCCGATGTTGTCGACGGTGACGAAGGTGGAGAAGTCTGAGGAGACGTGGATCCTCTTCAGAGCCGTTCCTTTAGGATGGAAGGTCTGCAGAGCCTCTCCTGTCTCCACATCCCACCACTACAGAAACGCACACAAGAGGAAAGACAGAGACTGTTTAACATATAGATAATGTGGTAATTAGTTTAGCTTTAGAAGGCGCTGGTTGGTGGATTTTTTGTTGTTAACCCCCTGTTTCCATTCTATAAATTGTTAATCTTTTCTGACCTATAAATAATCATTGTTATTATGTTTTACATGTTGTTATGTTAAACGATACCAAAGTTTCACATAATGACGTACATGCATTTAGATGTATTCCCTTTCGACTGTTGGCTGTTGGCTTTCGACTGCTGGCGGGGTGGCTGTGCACAGTGGTACCTTTAAGATAAGCCAAACTAAGCTAAACTGCAGCACATTGTCACAATCGGAAAAAAACAGAGATTGTGTTCTTGATTGTTTAATCCTATTGCATGTTTAGTCTCTTCGACTTTGCCGACATAAGAAATGGTTTCACTTAAAAGTGCGGCTTTAAAAATTCTGCACTCAAACATTTAAAAACTGTGGTAAGCTTTTTACAATAAGGTCACAATGGATGATCAGGTTGACCCTCTAGTTTACTGTCACGAGTGTGGGTTTAATGCCAACTGGAGGCAGTTGGTTTAGATGTCAAAGATGTCTTTAGGACGTGTAAATATGGGCAGAAAAACAGGGTTATCTGCAGAAGGCTTCATCTGTATCAGAACTTGAGATGAAGACATAAAACAGACGGATTGACTGAGAGCTTTATATCTGCTGCCAAGAAGACCATAATGAATTTAATAGTTTGATATTACCGGATTTAGCCTCCCTCAGGCGCACACACACACACACACACACACACATGAACGCACACATGCACGCACAAACCCCCCGCAAGCTTTACTGAGCGATTCCTTTTAATCTCGATTTAAAGTTGACATTTTTCATTCTAGCTCGCTCTCACTGGGATGAATCATCAAAGGCGTGTCAAGTCAATCATGTAAAGTCAATGTGTGTGTGTGTGTGTGTGTGTGTGTGTGTGTGTGTGTGTGTGTGTGTGTGTGTGTGTGTGTGTGTGTGTGTGTGTGTGTGTGTGCAATAAACTTTGACAGTAATAACTATGATAATTTCACATCAAAACTGTAACCTCTTTCTTGGTTTGTCATCTTTCCATGGGTCAAATCCAATATAAACTTGAATTGATGTTTAACAAAAGGTGTTGAATAACTGTAGGAGTCAGAGGCTAACCCACTGATATTAATAATTCACTTTGTAAAGATAAATCATGATCCACTTCCTACTAGTACAGGAGCCCTTCACACATAGTAATACGACAGGAAAATACCAGTATTATAGATCAGTGCAAGCAAAAAAAAACATTAAATCATTTTCATTTCATTTTTTCATTTAACTTTTATTTATCCTCGAGAAACCAATTGAGGGGTGACCCTCATTTACAATGATGTCGAGTAAATAAATTCCAAGGAAAAACAACAATACATACACAATATTCAATGCAAATACATCAAATACACAACAACAGGTGAAGAGAGAAAAAAAACAATTGAAACATTTACATAGTGGTGAAGAGTGGCAGCAATTAAAATGAAATGGGTGAAAGTACAATATAGCCTAATTAAAACAGTTACAGGTAGAGTTTGGCAGATTTAAGATAGTTTGTTTAAATTGATTAAAGGATATGAAGGTATTTAGTTTAATTTGTTGCTGTAAGTTGTTCCAGGAGTCGGGGGCACTGAAGCTAAAAGCTGTCTTTCCCAGCTCAGACCGGGCTTGTGGGACATAAAGCATGAGCATGTCAGTGGAGCGGGTCTGATAAAGCCCATCTGAAATGTGCAACATTTCTGTTAAATAACGAGGAAGCTTCCCGGTCAAGGCTTTGTAAATAAAAATATGCCAATGTGCATCACGTCTCTCTTTAAGGGAGTACCACCCAACCTTTTCATATAAAAGACAATGGAATAAGCATCTCCTGTGATGAACCTTAAAGCAGAGTGAAAAACAGAGTCTAGGAGTTTAAGACATGAATGAGATGCATGCCGGTAAACCACATCACCGTAATCAAGGACAGACATAAAAACTGCCTCAATAATCCTTTTCCTACTAAATAAAGGGAAGGTGGTTTTGTTCCTATAAAAATAGCCAATTTTTTGTCGTAGTCGACAAACAAGATTTTTTATATGGAAATTAAAAGTGATTTTATCATCTAACCAGATGCCGAGATATTTGTACTCTGTGACTCTTTCAATTAAAAATCCATTCTTTGTAAAAATATTAAAATCATTAAAAGTTGTAGTTCTTGCTCTGGAGAAACACATATATTTGGTTTTGTCTGTATTAAGAACAAGCCTGAGGTCCACTAAACAGTCCTGCAGGGTGTTAAAAGAGCTTTGTAGGTTCTGAATAGATTGGTGCACCGAATCGGAAATGCAATACAGTACTGTGTCGTCAGCGTATAGATGGGCATGACAGTTTTTTAGCGATGAAACAATGTTATTTATATAAATTGTGAAAAGAACTGGACCTAAAATTGAGCCCTGTGGGACACCATTTGTAACAGTTAAGAACTCAGATTGGTATCTTCCGAGTTTAACTGACTGCTGTCTATCAGAGAGATAATCCCTAAACCAGCTACATGCAGACTGATCAAAGCCAATGTCATGCAGCCTCTGTAAAAGCAAATGGTGGTCAACAGTATCAAAGGCCTTTGAAAGATCAATAAAAAGTGCTGCACAGTGCTTTTTCTTGTCTAATGCTGTAACAATGTTGTCTACAACCAAAGTCACAGCAGAGACAGTACTGTGGCCTGCCCTAAAGCCAGATTGGAATGGGCTCAAAATGGAAGCACTAGTTAGAAATGTTTTTAACTGATTATTAATAAGTGATTCTAGAATTTTTGCCAGGCATGGAAGTTTGGAAATTGGCCTGTAGTTATTAAGATTATTTTTGTCACCACCTTTATGTAAAGGAATTACATGAGCTATTTTCCAAATTTTAGGAACTATTCCAGAGGAGATGGAAAGATTAAAAATATGGGTAATTTGTTTTGATATTATATGTGTCGAAAGCTTGATTGAAAACGGATCCAAGTTGTCCTCTCCCATGTACTTCTTGGGGTTGATGGCGAGGAGCGCATCTACAACAACACTTGTGGGAAGAAGATCAAGGCTGAAAATAGGAGTTTGAGAGACAGGCAGTACGTTACTACTGGTGGTAGAAGGCGTATATCCTCCATTCTGAAAGAGTTGACCAGCAGCTACAAAATGTTTATTAAAAGCTAAGCCAATCTCTTTTTGATCATTGAGAGTGTGAGCATTTAATTTGATCTGAGTGGGAATTGTGCTAGAATTGTTTTTATTATAGTTCACAGCTTTCCAAAATAGTGCAGGGTTAGAGTAGCAGTTTGAGATTAATTCAAGGTAATATTCGGATTTGGCTTTCCTGACCATGGCTGTGCACTTATTCCTAAATTGTCTAAATATTGTCCAATTGGTATTATCTCCAGAGCGTCTAGCTACAGACCATGCTTTATTTCTTTCGGAAAATAAATCAGACAGTTCACTTGTAAACCAGGGGTTTGATCTATTTTTTACTCTATGCTTTTTAAGGGGCGCATGCTTGTTTATAATTGAGGTGAAAGTATTGATGAAATAGTCTAAGGCTAACTCAACATCCAAAATTTGCGTAGTCAGTTGAATGTCACTATGACGGAGATCACTTAAAAAGGCTTGTTCATTAAAAATTTTAAAATTACGTTTAATAATGATTTTAGGTTGAGATCTTTTTAAATGAATACTTCTGATACAGGCCACTGGGCAGTGATCATTAATCCCAAGATCAAAAACACCAGCTGAGACTATTTTATTTATTTTATTTGATAGGATTAAATCGATTAAAGTTGATTTTGCTGGGTTTTTTAGATTAGGTCTTGTGGGCTCAATTATTAATTGTGTAAGATTAACGCTGCTACAGATTTCTTTGAAAGGTTCAGAGGCACCAGAAAGCCAGTCAACGTTAAAATCACCCATCACAATTACCTCTCTATTTTCATAGCTGGAGAGCATATGTGCTAGATCGTTTAAGGAGCTAGTTACAGCTGAAGGGGGCCTATACACACCAATTACAACAAAAGAATCATTTGACGATAAAGATAATTCTAGCGCGAGAAATTCAAAGCAATTTTGAACAGAGACAGCATGTAAAAGTGTTACAGAATAACAGGATTTTACATAGACAGCCACTCCCCCACCCCTAGTGTTTCTGTCTATTCTGAATAAGTTATAATCATTTATTGCCACAATAGAGTAATCTGTACTCTTCTTTAACCAGGATTCAGTCAGAATCAAAACATCTGGATCTGCCTGGGACACTAAAATCTTTACATGGTCTAATTTATCATGCTGCAATAAACTTCTAATATTTAAATGTAGAAAACCCAAGCCCTTTCTTGATTTGAGAATTTGTGGGGAATTTAGCTTACAGGTAGGAAGCATGGCTTGTTTTTCAGGGTCATACAATACAGGTTTGTGCCTGTAGAGGGAGCCAGCGTTAGAAGCAGCAGGTGGATGGGCCATTGGAGGTGAGAGAGGGCAGTCAGATGTGATGTCCAGAGCTGGAGGAAGGTTTGCAGCACAGATGGAAGGGGAGTATAATTCATGTTGAGCAGGACTCCGGGGGGGATCTTTTTTAATGGAGGTTCTTCTGATGGTGTCATGCTGTGGTGAATATCAGTCCAAATTAAATGCAATGTGCTGGATGAAGGTATTGGTTAGTTCTCTTACACCTTTGGTGTTTGGATGGAGGCCCTCAGATTTAAAGAGCTCGTGTCTGGTCCAAAAAGAGTCAAAGTTGCTGATGAAGCCCAGCATGTTTGCAGAGCAGAAGGACTTCAGCCAGTCATGAAGACTCAGGAGGCGACTGAAGCGCTCTGGGCTTTTAGACAGAGTGGGGGTGGGACCGGAGAAAATGCAGGTTTTCCCCAAACTCTGCAGGGTGATGGACAAACTCTCTAATTGGGCATAGAGTTTGCATGATTGTTTGTTCATAACATCATTTGTCCCAATGTGAAAGATGACAGTGTGGGCTGTAGGGTGGCGGTCGATGAGGGCAGGTGATAGCTCAATGATGTCACATACCTTTCCTCCAGAAAGGCAATAGGTGAAGGCACCAGGGAGGTGAAGATATCTAATAATGGAGTCACCAATGACCAGGATCTCTGGCTCCTCATTCATACAGCTCCCTCTGTAGAGTGACAGCTTGGATGTGAGTGACAGCATGGATGTGAGGGGCGGGGCATAGCTGCGAGAGTGAGCCGCACCTGTATAGGATACGACATCGCCAGCTGCAGCGATCTCGGGGATATCAATTTGTAGAGGCACTGATGGATGAGCAGCACGGGACTCACGTCTGAATGGAGCTGGTGGACGGCGGCGATCCTGGCGTTTACCCTGGGGAGTGGACTGGGTACTTGAACGCGGACGCCTCTGAGCCAATATGGAGCGGGTTGGGACTGGCGACTCGGAGCGGGAGAAAGCAGCCTCAGCTAGCTCTTCCAGCAGAGCAAAACGGTTGTGCATCAGCACAGGATCTGGCGAGAGTAGAGGGGGAATTTTTCTGCCCTTCTTCACAACAGCCGACCAAGAAGCGTTGGAAGGTGGAGTGGAGACCGGAGACACAGAAGCGCCACTAGCCGGCGGCTGAGAGCCTCGGAGCGGAAAATGCTCCAGTGCGGCTATTCGGGAAACCAGAGAGGACTGCCGCTGGAGGACATTGTGAATGAGGCTCTAGACAGAAACAAGCTCAGCCTTCAAGATGGAAAGCTCTGGGTCTGCCTGGGTGAGTGGTGACATTTTTAAAGAAAAGAAAATAACTCTGTTTGGCTAGCGCTACCAGGGTCAGTATTTGCTAGCATGAGTCATCAGCTTTTCACCACTCCGTACCCGAGCGGGATGCACTCTGAGGCGGTCACGGAACGCTGGACTCACCTCTGAAAGTTCAACTGCTAAAATTAGCCGCGATAGCTGTCCATTACGACCAGGATTACTTCCAAGTGTGAATTAAGCATCAGAGTCAAAACAGTCCGGTTAGATTATCTCAAAACGTCGGAAAAAAACAAAAAAAACAACACTTTTTTGTCATTTTATTATAACAAAAGAAAGACGCGACCGTTACCCGTTACCGTAACCATTATAGCTGATCAAGTGTAATGGCTGATTTACATAATGGCTAATGTATACAGTCCCATGATGCATCTGTGTTGTGTGAATGTCAGAGCTATGCTACTTCATTTGAACATTACATTTAGCCAAACAAATTAATTTAATGTTTCTACACGGTTTCCGTATACATTAGCATAGAGGAGCAGTGAGTCATGTGTGTGATTAATCATTATTTTGTGCAATGTTTAACATAATCCTCGAGAGATTACTGTACTGCATGCATGAGGTTTACTTTTTACCCATGAAATTGAAAGTGCTTCTACAAATTGGATCCATATGTGATGACTGGGGGGGTTTGGGACACAGGTGCAGACCAAGGGGTGTCTGTAAGTTATCCCCGGAGGGATAACCACTAAATCACAAAAGCGACTACAGGGAAGGGGAGAAAACAAAAACGCACAGAGCTGTAAAGGGCCACACAGGCTACCCTTTAATATAACACTCTAAACCACAACAAAACCACCGCTGCCAAGCAGCTGAACACACCCACAAGTAAAACAGTTTCCTTTGCAACACTTAACACAGAGAGCACTCAGAGACAACCTCTCACTACCTCTGAAGGTGAGACAATGAGCAGCACAGAGCACTGGGGTCTCAGGGCATATATAACTTCCTCACACCTGGGCTCATTCAGCCAATCAGTGCACACACACACCTGAGTGTAATGAGTGAATCAGTCACCCTTCTCACGGAGGCGAACGAGTCTGTACCCTCACAGGGCTGAAATCTTCCGTGTCCTCACACCATAGGCATCTCAATTATCAATATGTTGGCACTATTCCTTTACTGTGCGCTTACCAATATAATATGACATCAGATTTGACAGATACAGTCCTTGCTGACCACTGATTTGAAGTTGCAAAAATCCCCACTGATGTACATGACTTTACTGTGTTTCCCTTTGATATTAAAGTATGTCAGGGACCTATGTTGGCTGGTTAATGTTGGCTGTAGCGGGTCTGTTTGAGCAGTGTTTATATAAAGAACAATTATTTTTTTGGAAAAAAATGGTTAATAATAATTTTTCAGGCTTCCACCACTATAAAAATACTTTAGAAAATATAAGCAATTGCCCAAGAGCGACCGCGTCTAAAATGCTAATGACTCACCCTGCTGTGACCTATGCAGTGTTTTGCTTGACCACATTTGAAAAGGTCACAAATTAACATTCTGCACTGGTCACAACAGAAATTAATAAAATAAATAATGGGCCTTTTTCTTCATCTTTACGTCTGAGCAAAATACATTGCAAGGTCACAGAAGGGCACTTGTTGCAACATATTAACCTCTGTTTTGAATTGAAACTATGCATATTACTGTACATCTTATGGTAAATGGTCTCCACTTGTATAGCGCTTTTCCCTGGTTTTTCACAGACCCAAAGCGCTTTACGTTGTTTTGTAGACCCAATCACACACACATTCATTCACCGATAGTAGCACGTACCACGCAGGGTGCAAGCTGACTATCGGGAGACATAGGGTTCAGTGTCTTGCCCAGGGACACTTCGACATGTGGTGGGGAAACGGGGGATCGAACCACCGACCCTGCAACCCAGTGGACGACCGCCCTACCCGCTTCGCCACAGCCACTGGTTATGCTTCATTGGCTTTAAAAATATGTCGGTCTGGATGAGGAAAGGTGAGGTGGAGATGATAAACACGAAGATATAAGGAGAGGAAAGGAGACGCTTGGTTAAAATGTGATTGCATCAGATACAAAAGAAATATGGCGGCCGGCAGCCAAACACACTCGACAGCTCGAACAAAGAATTAATATACTCAGAAGCCTGCGTAAACACACACACACACTCACTCACTCACACACAAATACAGAAATAAGCCAGATTGAGATGAAGTAGGAGAGAAAAAGGAAGATTTGGAAAAACAACAACAAGACTGAATCCTATGACAAACAACAGACGCATGACTAACCCTCATTGACGCCAACACTAAACACATATCTCCAACTGGTTATAAAATAAGGATTAAGCCGAGATATGTGACGCATCTTGGGCAAAAATAAACGTTAAAATAAGTCAGTTGGCTCAGCAATGGCGGTGGGGGGTAGGAGGAAGAAGTGTGGAACCAAATGTGTGAAAATTGTGTTCAGAGCATCAGAGTAAGGGGGTGAAAAATATCAGTATGTTGAATCATTTAAACACCAGCAGACGGTGAGCAGAATGCACTGGATGGAGTGCTGCATACAGTATGTGTAGTTTTGAATGGGAGATGTCTTTGATTCGAAAAGGCGGTATACAGCCATATATAACATTGCTGTCTAATCTAATTAGCCTTCTTTGTTCCTTTACAAGATACAAGGGCAGACAGACAGAAGGGTGAAGTAAACAAAGCAACACATTCAGATGAAAGATAATATAAATTAAAATACACAGTGGCCTACACATGGCTGCACACAAGATAAGTCTCCTTCCATAAGGGTTTGTTCTTCTGGGAATGAGCAGCTTTGTTGTTTTGTGTGTGTGATACCGACCGAGGGTCCATATCCTGGGAGCAGATGGTTGATGTGCTGATATCTACACACCATCACTGTGGGAACACTTGATTTATAGGCGAGCTGGTGATGCGGCTTAGATGCTAAATGACAATACGGTGTGTGTGTGTGTGTGTGTGTGTGTGTGTGTGTGTGTTTTTCTAGGTTGTAGTCGAGAGGTCAATACCCCTGGGCGTGTTTTACAAAGTATACATTTGTGTGGCGGCCTAGGTTTTATTCTTGAAGGTGGCCGCAAATTCATTTCAAAGCATCCAGCGCAGCATCCATGCTTAAATAAACCGTATGTTTGTCTCTACGTCACACGAATACTAATGTAAGGAAGAGGAATCCCACCGGTGGGACTAAGTGGAAATATATTGAGAAAGGCACATGAATTGCATTAGCATTAAAATGACACACTCTTAATTTGAGTGTTTGGATCATAAATTTAAAAATTCATAATGCTGGGTGTAATTACAATGGAGATTATTCAACATATCTGACAGTATCCCTTATGGACTTAATTTTATTACATTTTAACGCCCATAACCAGATGAAACATGGCGAGTATAGGGTTGAGAGAGTGTTATAATTTCTCAACATCCAGTGGAATGTGGTGTAGTGGTTAGAGCGCCCCCCCCCTCGCCCCCATAGAGGCTCAGTCCTCAGAAGCAGCAGACCACGGGTTAGAATCCAGCCCGTGGTCGTTCTCTGCATGTCATTCCCCTCTCTGCCCCTTTTCATCTTTGTCTCTCTGCACGGTCTAATAAAGCATAAAAATGTCAAAAATAATCTTTAAAATAATAAAGTTAAAAAAAAAATTAGATCTGGGGAAGCTGCGAATGTGAGTAACCCCGATTCTCGTCTTTAGCTAACAGCAGTACAGCACCGAATGTCCCTCTGCGCTTGCTCTCCTCAAACTAAATAGGTCTACTTATCCAGTGTGTGTGTGTGTGTGTGTGTGTGTGTGTGTGTGTGTGTGTGTGTGTGTGTGTGTGTGTGTGTGTGTGTGTGTGTGTGTGTGTGTGTGTGCGTGCGTCAGCCCCGCTTACATAACGGAAATACCTGTGTGTGTGTGTGTTCCTGTGAGGCCTGTATAGCATGTGTGGTAATTCATCTTCCTCTAACGTAAATAGCCCAGGTAGCTACACTCCATTGGGGATTGGTACGGTTTCTAAACTTTATAAAAAATCATAAAGACTCCACTGAGCAGTGGCAGGTTGCACACAAAGGAAGGAGGCAGGAAGGGGAGAAGGAGATTAAAGAAAGAGTGGATACCAGCATGGAGAAGATTGAGACGATTTAGTGAGGCCAGCTCGATTTCAGAGAGAAAAAGTGGAAGGGATTGAGCGTGTGTGTGTGTGTGTGTGTGTGTGTGTGTGTGTGTGTGTGTGTGTGTGTGTGTGTGTGTGTGTGTGTGTGTGTGTGTGTTCGGTGCATGTGTTTGTGTGTGTGTGTGTGACCAGGCCAAGAGTCTTGCAGAGCGGGGGAAAAACCAGCGTGACACTGAGGTTGAATTATTCATCCAAGGTTCTAGCCACTGAAATATTGATGCTCAGACAATCCTCTTCTTTCGCACACTTTCTTTTTTTTCTCTCACCGGCTTTTACTTTATTTCCAGCAGTTAAAACTAGAATTTTCCCCATCCCCCATATGCAAACAAGGAAAGAATCAGGTAAAAATTTAAATGAATATGGATTGTGTAGGGAGCAGACAAACTGGTGAATAAAAAGACACATTACATCATCCGTAGAGAAAAAGGTGTTACTCTACTATCGATCCATTTTCTCTTTCTCTCACAACAAGCCTGTCTTTGATTCGGGTCCTTGCGGCACACGGACAAACACACACACACACAGATAGAGATAGAGATAGAGAGACAGAAAGAGAACAATAGAGAGAGAGAACATCAAAAGTGAAAGGGATGAGAGAAGTCTGAGCTGGTGGGGAACATAAGGGGATGGGGAGTAAGAAAAAGGCAGGTACAGAAATAGAATAATAAATGCATGTGAGCAAGCAACAGAGATGGGGAAAGAAACATAGTACAGACTAGAGTATATGATTTCCTTTAAACTTTTCCCAGAACCTAGAAGATCAAAAGGAGAAGAGCTGCTCTCAGATCCAAAGGTGTAAAGTTGTGTTTCAACATTAAAAGGCAGATTCAACTTTTTTTGAGAGAATACTTGTTGACAAAATCACTTTTAAGTCAAAATCAGTGAATATCTCTGCACGATCACTTGTCAGTACTGTGTTTGCGCTGAAAAAAACAATAATCCAGTGTTAATACACAGGATAGGCTCTGTAAATGCTAGGTATGTAAACAATGGGTATGTCCACAAAAACAGGGGCCAACGCTGCTAACATGCCAGTTTACAGAGCTTAGGCGGTGTATTAACACTGGATTTTTTTCAATTTGGGAAGTATACTCAAGTTATTATTTTAAACTTTTTTACCATGAATAGATCGCTTTAGTTGATCTGTACAAAAAAACAATATTACACTAAACCAGTTAATCTCTATACGCTATACGCTTGAAGCCGGGCCAAACAATGTCAAACTATTTCTTTCAACACAACATTCATTTGTTAATCAGAAGACCGTGCGTGATAGGTCATTCCACAATTTATGCAAATGTATTTTAAATTTGCAATGGTTCTTAGTTGTAATTAACTCTAAAGTTGGAAGCACATTTGTACAATGAGGACATTTTAATTGAAGTCAGGTTGTAAAAGATACTTGAGAATTATTCAAATTTGGTGTTTCTAGATAGGTAATTAAGAAAATGAGCCTAACGAATGAGAGAACGAAGATGAAGAAAAAGAAGTGAGAAGAAAGGACAGAGAGTTAATTACGAAGAAGGTGAAAGTAGGAAAGGACAAAGAGAGAGTAAAAGAAAGTCAGGGTGTGTGTGTGTGTGTGTGTGTGTGTGTGTGTGTGTGTGTGTGTGTGTGTGTGTGTGTGTGTGTGTGTGTGTGTGTGTGTGTGTGTGTGTGTGTGTGTGTGTGTGTGTGTGTGTGTGTGTGTGTGTGTGTGTGTGTGTACGTACAAAGCACACATATACATCAGCTCCCTCCACTTCATATTCTATCACTGATCTCTGTTTCATTTGGTCTGGGTGAGATACACACACGCGCAGCCAGAGAGTCAATTAACCCTGGTTCTAATGAGCAACACAGGGGGAGACAACTTCCTCCTAGAGACGGATAAATATTTCACCAGGCTGTGTTCATACCCAGAGCCCTGACAGCAAAGAAACCAGGCCACGCTCCTTCCAAACTTTACTCTTAAAGTTCTTCTCTTGCTATTTTTTCTCATGCGGAAGTGAACAACTTCATTATTACTATTATTGGTGGTGGCCATTTTTATGCTTTTATTAAGATAGTTTGGAGAGACAGAGATGAAATAGAGCAGAGAGGGGAATGACATGCAGAGAACGACCACGGGCTGGCTTCTAACCCGTGGTCTGCTGTGAAGAGGACTGAGCCTCTATGGGGGGGTGCTCTAACCACTTCACCACGAGCGACCCCCTGAAGTGAACGACTTTTAATGCAAAAGCAGTTACTGTGGATGCATTTTGACCACATTAGGGTGAATTGGGATATTTGGAGACACTGCCATCCTGTTTTTTCCCTAACAGTCTCTAGAATAGAAAAAGGTAAGAGAAAAAACATCAAATAACGATAACTGCATTTTGGGGAGTTGTTTTGTATTTGATGTGCCGGTGTGTGAAGGTATTTTTAGAGGCAGGTCTGCAGCACGGCGGGGTGCTCACTTCTGAGAACAGCATGGCGGAAGAAAAAAAAAGCGTAGAATAAAAATCAAAAACTGTGAACGCTGAGTGAATCAACACAGTGGCCTCTGTTACACTGGTTCATTTACATGCATGTCCTCATCACAATGTGCTATTTACATCTCTGAGACTATTCTGAAAAGGGTTTGGGTGCGAAAAAAATCTAAGTAAAAAGTCTAAGGGTGCAACAACAAACACAGCAGCAATAAAGCCTAGGCAGGTGCTGCTGGTTTTAATGATCTTACCACCAATGCAGAAATATTCAATGTACATAAAAAGTGTCATTGCATTATGCAAATCATATGTCCAGTAAGTTTTCCTCAGAGCAGTGCTGAGAACAATTAACTCCCTGGGCAGCAGTATATTAATAGACTAATCAAGAAGAATCCTGTGTTAAGAAAAAACACAGGTCACCCAGACAGGTGTCAAAACTCTCATACAAGCCTGTCCTGTCAAGAAAAATAACATTTAGACCCGAGGGGATACAAAGAGACAAAGAGACACACACACACACACACACACACACACACACACACACACACACACACACACACACACACACACACACACACACAGTTATATATCCGGCATTCAAAGTCAGCCATAATGTAAACGTGTGACAGCAATTAACCCTGGCGTATATCGGTCATGTGGCAGTTTTACATCCTAGCAGACAGAGTGTGAGCAGGAGAGGTGAAAGTTTGACTGGGAATGGGGCATTTCTGTATGTTGTAAAGCGTCTAGGGGTTACAGCCTAGGCTCTGTAAACGGGTATGTTGTTAGCTACAGTGCCCCCCCCCCCCCTTTGTTAACATCACCTTTGTTTACATACAATTTTACATAGCCTAGGTCGTGTATATTAACACTGGATTTTTTTTCAGTTTACATAAAGTACGGACTGGTAGCGGATTGTTAGAAGGTATTCACCAATTTTGACAAAAAAAAGTGAATTCGACAAAAAGCGTTCCACCCTGAATGTCTGACTCCACCTTTGAGCTTTGACAGATTCTCCGTCATTTAACCGTCTCTTGAGAGAAGGTCAGCACAACCTTCTCTTCGCTCAGAGCGCTGACTCGGCTATAACCGTTTGTTCATTAGCCACTGAGGCCTCGTTATGATGCCTTTAACGATGATGGCTCAGGCTATAGTATTAGCAGGAGAAAGAAAGAAAATGAGACCTGATGGCTAAAAGCAATCTCCAGTGTCACCCAAAATGGCTTTACTCTGACCTATTGTAAAGAAATATATATTTTAAAAATAAATAAAAAAGGAAGGATCCTTTTGAAAAAAAAATCCATCTAGGAGAAAGAACCGTAGAGGAGAACGGGGTAAGTAGGCACACTTTTTACTCTAGTGAGAATTGCTTATCACCTAAACATCTTTCAATAGTCATTCCTACATTAAATTGAAGCTTAAGGTGTTGGCTTGAAATATGTACCCCTCACTTTTTCTATCTTATTGTAATAAAGAAGAAATTAATCATCAAAGACACCCTTACACATTGTGACAACCAACCCCATCAAGGGGTCTGTTGTCAAACACTATGGGGTTGTTTGTCACAATGTTATCTTAATGGGAATAATCTTAAAAAGAAGGCAAGAAAGTAGAACTAAATTTGAAAGTTTAATTGCATTGTCAAGTTGACAAATAGGCCTACATAACTTACTGTAGCCTTGGCAGCTGGTCTAGTTTGGGATGCACTGGGTTGTTTTGATTTTGCATGCTAGCTGCCTTTTCCTGCTCTATTCTTTCCTTCTCTGGGGTGTCAGTGAGGATAAAGCTTGACAATTTATTTCGTTATTGGGTTCCTTTTCTGGCTGCAGCCTTGAGATAACATGTGACAACCAACCCCCCAAAAAATGTGACGACCAACCCCAACTTGAATTTCTTGCTAGCATCAAGGCCAACAACCCTCTGACAATAATTAGCTTGCTAACCATAATCTAAAATATAGTTTACCCTTCACACTTTGTATGGGTAACACGTTTTTTTTTGTTATAAACCCATTGTGTAAAAGCCTAGAAGAAAAATACTGAGGAGCTAAATATTTTCACTTTGACATGAAAAACACAAACAGTCGTCTCACCTCAAATTCAGCAGTCTAACTCCAAGGAAGACAATGTAGGTGACCTCTGATCCCCAATTCTGGATATTTACATACCAAAATTTCATAGATATCGCCTTCTGATTCCGAGATATAACGATTGTGACAACCAACCAGTGTGACAAATTACCCCGTTCTTCCTATGTGTGTAAAAAAATCGAAACTCCGGTGGAGGTGGGGCGGCTTTGAAAATAAGGTCATGAAAGCACCGGGCAAGACAAAGGAAATGACAGCAGACAGAAAAAACACAACCGCAAAGGAGGGCATGGAGAGAGGGATAAGGGTAGAGGAGAACACAGTCTAGTGGGAGCTAAGAGACTAAAGCGAGAGAGTGTTAAGAGGTGAAATTGTGTTTCTCTCTCTCTTCTCCACGGCTGATAAGTGATGTTAGTCTGACAGACCCTGTGTCAGGGGAAAACTGTCGTCTTAAAAAAAGAACTCCAATCCATCTGGGGATACACTGTTTGCAACAACTGCAACCCCGCTTCAAGCTTTGTTTGTGTAATTACGGCAAAGATTAATTCACAGATTCTAATCTACAATCCATTGAAATTGCCCCCCCCCCCTTTCCTGAAAGTCACACACTAGGACTAGAATATATATTACAGTCCTCTAAAAGATTCCAACACTACATCTAAGGCTAATCTTGATTCTTAATGTATTTTCTTAAAGCACTTTGAATGGCCTTGTGTCTGAATTGTGCTATAGAAATAGACGTGCCTTGCCTTACACAAATAGCAACTCCACTACTACAGCTTATGTCATATGTCATCGCTGTAACAGTATTCCTGGAGGAGCATTGTCTCGGCTAGGAAATAATAAAAGCAAACGGATCATGAGAAAGATATGGCAGGTTGTTTCTTATCGTGATGTGATTTAGTGGATGATTTCCAGCAATGAACTGATCCCCCACTCTGAAACATCAGAAGCCTTTTTCCTCAGAATGACTCGAATGACGAAATGGTGTGTTACAGTCGCTGCTAAACGGAATGATGATGTTGTTACTATAGCGCTGGGATAAGAGCCGTATGAGTAGTGACAAGCGGGTGACTTCTCTCCCACGGTTTCTCTCTGAGTTGACGAGCCGATGTGATGCAACGTGAGGCTGGTGTGCAGCGTGAAGAGTCACTTATTGTTTGCCACTTTCTATGTGTTTCTTGTCCCAGTTGTTTTTTTTGCTAGTTTTTTTCTGTCAGTACTCCTGCCTTAATCATCTCTTCCTGCATCACGCACACACACACACACACACACACACACACACACACACACACACACACACACACACACACACACACACACACACACACACACACACACACACACACACACACACACACACACACACACACACACACACACACACACACACACACCAGTGTCTTATGGATGGAGACTCTGTGAACTATGTGTTGTTGAGGAGCTTGTCACAGCTCGTCGTGTCACACCTCGTCCCGGCTGACACAACAGAAATGAAGTAAGACTGAAAACAAGCCAGTAACACCTTTCAAACCAAATTTGTACTTTAACACTTTGAAATGCGATAGGAGCTCCCGCTGGGGTGTCACATCGCACCAAAGAACACTGATGCGGAAAATCCAACACATTTTATCTCAACAGCAAAGACACTTTTTTGTTATCCTTGTTTCCATATAACCCCTGGGGAGGCTAGATACTGTCAGTGCTCTCACACATTTCAACATTTTGACGTTGTCATACAGGCTTCTTCCTCACAGTCGTAAACTTCTAATGGGCAGGAAGTCATAATTTTAAGATTCAACTGTCTTCAATGAGAGTACTGGGAATCTAAGCTAGTTTCTGGACTGCATTTGACTTCAGATTGTGATGGTGAAATTATTGAAATTGGGAAGGCCCCTTTGGACAAAAGTGGTAGTGTTTACTACGCCAGCTGTTGTTTCTGGGTTAGCGTACCCATGACAAAGTCATGAAGAATAACTATATAAAAATAGCATTCTTTGCACTGATGGTCCCGTTTAGCAATTAGTAATAATAATAATTACTTTTTTTTTTATCAAAGCAGTAAAGAAGCAACGCCGTCATCGCAATAGAAACGTAGGGCTTAAGTGAAATAGTAGAAACAACACATTAACTGACCATGATATAGTTTAACATCAACATGTTCACACACCAAATCACTAGTCATATTTAGTCATCTAAGCTCTTATTCATTTCCCTCTAAGAAGGATTCACAAATGTTTTATTCACTGGTAACCCCCTTTCATTACTTTCAATGGCTGTGTCGCGGTTGCATCAGTGAGTCCAATCAAACTGAAAATAACCAATCTACCATCCCTGCTGAGGAGATGGCCCCTCTGCCTGGCTTTTGACAGCTGGCTTAGTGGAATAGACAAACCCCGCAAAGTACCAAAGATATTGATTAAGGCTCAAATAAAGACATGAAAAACTGCTCAACAAGTATAGGAAGAATTCTGTTGCGTGCTGTTGTGTTTTTTTGCAACGTGACGACTTGGTGTGAATTATTATGGGCCACTGTGCGTGTGTGTGCGTGTGTGTGTGTAGTCAGGATGAGCCTTTTCACACCTGACACCTCCCTCTAAGATCCAAGCACTGTGACAGATTGTGTCATCAGGGGAGTGTGTTTGTGTCCGTGTGTGTGTGTGTGTGTGTGTGTGCGTGCGTGCGTGCGTGTCAAGGCCAGGTGTGAGACAGGTAACAGCATTTGCTGGCACGGCCCCGGAGCAGAAGGAAGCAGGTCGGATGGGAGTCATTGTCGGATATAAGTTAACAGCCTCTCTCAGAGGGGCTGAACACCACTCCATCACACCTGACGTGGTGTAAGCAGAAAAGTTTACAACCAAACGCACCAATACTAATTAGATATGATTTTTGAATGGTAAATGGACTCCATTTACATAGCCATTGTCCCTGCTTTTTCACAGACCCAAAGCGCTTTACATGGTTTTTACACATTCAATCATTCACACACACACACCACCGACCCTGCAACCCAATGGACGACTGCCCTACCCGCTTCGCAAAAGTTGGCCATGCAAATTGGATTGGATATGTTTTTATTCACGCAAAAAGAAAAGATAAGAAGCACTTGAAATGTTTAATCAAAGACTCTACACAGGAGCCTACACACACACAAAAGGGGCATGAACTAGCACATATAGCCACACACACAATAAGCCCGCTGCTTTCAATTACACTGGTGTGAAAAGGCTCATCCTGACCACGCACGCACGCACGCACGCACGCACGCACGCACGCACGCACACACACACACACACACACACACACACACACACACACACACACACACACACACACACACACACACACACACACACACACACACACACACACACACACACACACACACACACACACACACACACACACACACACACACACACACACACACACACACACACACACACACACACACACACACACACACACACACACACAAGAATGATGCAGGAAGAGATGATTAAGGCAGGAGTACTGATAGAAAAAAAACTAGCAAAAACAACAACTGGGACAAGAAACACATAGAAAGTGGCAAACAATAAGTGACTCTTCACGCTGCACACCAGCCTCACGTTGCATCACATCGGCTCGTCAACTCAGAGAGAAACCGTGGGAGAGAAGTCACCCGCTTGTCACTACTCATACGGCTCTTATCCCAGCGCTATAGTAACAACATCATCATTCCGTTTAGCAGCGACTGTAACGCACCATTTCGTCATTCGAGTCATTCTGAGGAAAAAGGCTTCTGATGTTTCAGAGTGGGGGATCAGTTCATTGCTGGAAATCATCCACTAAATCACATCACGATAAGAAACAACCTGCCATATCTTTCTCATGATCCGTTTGCTTTTATTATTTCCTAGCCGAGACAATGCTCCTCCAGGAATACTGTTACAGCGATGACATATGACATAAGCTGTAGTAGTGGAGTTGCTATTTGTGTAAGGCAAGGCACGTCTATTTCTATAGCACAATTCAGACACAAGGCCATTCAAAGTGCTTTAAGAAAATACATCAAGAATCAAGATTAGCCTTAGATGTAGTGTTGGAATCTTTTAGAGGACTGTAATATATATTCTAGTCCTAGTGTGTGATTTTCAAGAAAGGGGGGGGGGCAATTTCAATGGATTGAAGATTAGAATCAGTGAATAATCTTTGCCGTAATTACACAAACAAAGCTTGAAGCGGGGTTGCAGTTGTGTTAATAAATGCATAATCCAAATTAGTCTTATCATCACACTGGCGTTTATAAAATGGCCCCTGCTCAAACAGATTTGCCACACTCTTCAGAAGGAGCTTGGAGGTTATTGTTCATTTGTGTGGTCTAATTAAGGCCGGACAATATTAAAGCCAGTTAAGGCTCAAATCATACGACGACACAATGAAACGCAACAATAACCTTGTAGACAACACAACACAACACAACACAACACAAAAACAACACAACACAACAAAACATAACATTGACCCAAAAGAAAACCAACAGATGAAGTTTAAATGGATATCATGTAAGCAACTAGGGCAGCGTTACAATACCCATACTTTCTGCAGCCTCCGTATGAAACAACCTGGGATGCAACGGATATAAATGAAAGAGCAAGATCAAGGCGCAATGTTAGGATGAAATAAATAAGTAAAATGATGTCCCAATTGTATGCCTTCTGCATGCTAACCAGATTGTTGTTATGGTCAGATGTAGTATGTAGAATAGAAAAAAAGCTGCTACATATATATTTACGTTTGATCCTTATTTTCATCATGACCTACAGTACCATTTTATCAACATGTGATGTGGTGAAGTTTTTGATTTCTAAAGACAAAAATAATCAGAGTATTCATGGTATTCTCGTCAAACTTCAATATCCGTTCGTCTTCATCTATGATCCAAATGCACATTTAATACAATCCCTCTGATCCTCCATAATGAAATCTCTGCCTAGGAGCAGCTGAGGATAAATACCAACCAGACTCATGGAGACCATTGCCAAGTCTTTTATACCAACGCTGTCAGAAATACAATATAATTAAAACTTCCCATCCATGATTTATTTTAATTTTTAGATATTTCTTGCATTATAATTCTATGTAAAAATGACATTCCCTTTGCGTTGTCATATATTCAACTCAAAAACATGG
Source organism: Hyperoplus lanceolatus (assembly GCA_026929865.2). NCBI lineage: Eukaryota > Metazoa > Chordata > Actinopteri > Uranoscopiformes > Ammodytidae > Hyperoplus > Hyperoplus lanceolatus. Next base: position 19,627,804 of record CM049416.1, read on the forward strand.
AACAGCTTTTGTATGACAGAAGGATTTCAAACTATCAACTTACTAACAAGACCATTTAAAAAAGGTGCTACAAGGAACTTTTAAATATTTCTGAAACTGTCTAATTTTTCATAAATCAAATGTAACAGCAAACAAAGAATGCAAAGAATGCTATCTTTATATAGTTTTTCTTAATGCCTTTGTCATGGGTACGCTCACCCAGGAACTACAGCTGGCGTAGTAAAAACACTACCGCTTTTGTCCAAAGGGGGTGCAGGAGTTAACACAAACTGAAAGTTCCTCAGAGCATCTTTAAAGCACTGAGTCTGTATTGCAAAGGTTTAGTTTTGCCGTTTAGTAAAAACAGGCGAGTGTTGATGATACACAATGTCAATATATTATTAAAACAGATAAGACAGTTAAATTATTATTATGTTCCCTCACACTCTGTCAGGATAATTACTATGACAGGCAGGGTGGCCTCTCCTAGCTGTAAGGCCGACACACGGGGGTATGATTAATCAATCAAAGCTTGCTACACGGGGGGTGGGGGGGTGGGGGTTCACCCTTTAAGACAGGCATAATAATCCATCACTGCTCCTCCACATCCACACACTGATCCATCAAGTCAACTTGTCTTGCTACAGAGAGAGAGGGAGAGAGAGAGAGAAAGAAAGAGGGAGGGAGAGACACACACAGAGACAGGGAGAGAGAAAGAGAGAGAGAGAGAGACAGAGGGACAGAGAGAGAGAGAGACAGACAGAGAGAGAGAGAGAGAGAGAGAGAGCCAACAGAAAAAAAAGCCTAAAAGTAATGGAGTGCTCCGTTAGCAGAGTTCACAAGATAATTATGACTGTCATGATGATGTAACGGAAGACAAGGCTGATGGGATGAGCGCTACGTCGGTGCATCGCGGCGAGGGGGGGGGGGGGCTGTGTCTGCAAAGTTTACTGATAAACACAATGGATGGGTTTATTAGTGGAGCTGGAAGGCGGCAACAGTTTAGGTTCTGTTTGGTTACAGCTTAAAAGGAAGAGTCAGCAATTCTGGAGGATGCTTCTTGTCAAAATCACTTTGTGTCAGAATCAGTGAGTATCTCCTTACCAGTATGTAAACAAACGGTATGTAATGTTAGCAAAGGAGTGTACCCAATGTAGCTAGCAATATACCCGTTTACAGAGCCTAGGCTGTTTAGTTACACTGGATACATTATTTAAAACACACTTATGAATATTATATTCCATTTCTACCAAGTCTGTTATGAAAAATGCAAATAAATTCTACACACTACACCTTTAAAGCTTTGGGGACTCTTTGAGCTCTGCAGAAGCATTGACTTCATTTATAACGTGAATTATGATTGTGTTAAACTGTTGTGTCATATTTCCAAGCCTCATATAAAATAAGCAGACACTCAAAAAATATGGAATAAGTGCTTAAAGTGTCTATTGTCTTTATCTTCATCCGAAGCAGTGGGGTTTCTTTGCTTCCCCATTGATTCAAGTATGACCTAATGTGTTGGGAAGACAGTGAATTTAAATCTTTGAGTCTCCATTCTCACATATGATGATGTCATTTTCTAGCTCCCTATCTTTCTTTTTAATAGCCAACTGACTGAGGGCCTTAACTCTGCCCTTTATACTGCATTGGCTATGTGTGTGCCTGTGTACCCTGTAATTCTGTATATAATACAATGTAGGAACACACACACACACACACACACACACACACACACACACACACACACGAGTAATTTGAGATATCAAGTCTCGATCGATCAGAACTGTGCTCCCTTGAGGATTACATCATTGTCCACAAATAGCCAATCAGAGCAGAGTTGAGAGACTACTCGCTCTGTGACCCAATCGCCTGTGAAAGTAAAAGCAATAACAAAAGAGCCGCAAGCGCAAGCGCACACACACACACACACACACACACACACACACACACACACACACACACACACACACACACACACACACACACACACACACACACACACACACACACACACACACACACACACACACACACACACACACACACACACACGTCATTCTCTCAGACATGGAGTGTTTTTATGGTGACCTGCACCACACACTGTCTGCATCGCTCTCTGCTCTATTTCTTGTCACACTGGTGCATGTTGGGGGAATCTTAATTTACTGAGACACGTCAAACATACAGTATGTCAATCAAAAATTCTGCCTCTCACATAAACACAGGGATAAAATGAGAAAAAATGGTACGGTAACTATGCTGCATAGAAGAAAATACTTATAATAAAATGGGATATACAGCTCTGGAAAAAAATTAATAGACCACTCCAAATGTTGGTAACACTTTATAATAACTATCCGTTGTAACTTGTTAATAGATCATTAGTAAACTCTTAATTAATGATTATTAATGATTTGTTAAGTGTTTGTTAGCAGTTTGTTAAGGATTTATAACAATGGTAGATAGTTAATAGCTTAATAATTGAATCAGTTCATCTGGGACGAGGCTGAAAAAGTGCATGGGCAACTGAGGGCAGCCCCATTTTCAAATATTTTTAAATAAACTCAATACACACTGTGCATGCCATGGACTTGAACGTGACGTGATCAGTTAATCTCGGATTACCTCCCAGATGAACTGATTCAATTATTAAGCTATTAACTATCTACCATTGTTATAAATCCTTAACAAACTGCTAACAAACACTTAACAAATCATTAATAATCATTAATTAAGAGTTTACTAATGATCTATTAACAAGTTACAACGGATAGTTATCATTTAAGTGTTACCCAAATGTTCAGTGTCTCTCGTTTGACTATTTATAGGCATATGTTTGTAAAATTAAAATATTTAATTTATTGTACAAACTACTGACCACATTTCTACCAAATTACCCCCAAATATATTGTCATTAAGAGCATTTTCATGAAGTGTGAATGGAGTGAGTGTGTGAACAGACCTTGATGTATCCTCCGGTGGAGACCAGCAGAGAGTTGTCTGGGGAGAAGTGCATGTCTGTCACCCAGCCTCCGTGCAGCGAGTCCATGGCGTCTTTACCTTCACGGGAACAGATCTTCAGCAGAGAACCGTCCTTCACATGCCAGAGCTGTGACGGACAGACAGACGGACGTTATAAACACAACATTAAAGTAAATGTCACCAGAAATATATGTCAGTAAGTCAAAACACCCAAGACCAGACCTATAGAACAAAAAAAAATTAATTCTAGGCAAGACTTAAGAATTAAAACAATTGCTTTTCATGATGTAAGATATGTTGACATTTACATATCACAACATACCATCAACACAACACTGACATATCACCATATAAAGTTGTATTGGATAAAGTGTCAGCCATAATATCCATTTTTTTGTCTTAGAAAAAAATGGACAAGATTACCATTTAAAGCGGCTACGAGTAATATTTAAATATCTTTTAAACAGCCTCATGTTTCCTCTCATAATCATAAATTACCTTTAACAGCAAACGAGACCATCAGTGCAAAGAAAGACGTTTTTAAATAGTTTTTATTACTGCTTTTGGTCTGGTCGCACACCCAGTCCGATTTTCGGTTTGCTCGTGCAAGCTCTATGGTCACATATCCGTATTGGTCGCAGATTTCAGTGTGGCGCAGCAACGTGAATTGAGAAGCCTATCCCTCCAGGTGAGGGAAGGGGAGCGGGAGCCTTGTTTGATACAGTTATTTGTCGTCATAATGACTGATAACGGGGCTGAACCATCAAAGAAAAAAAAGAAAATGCAATGAAGAAAAGCTAAAAGGGAGAGTGATATAGGCTACGGGGGACGAGGGCGTTGCCAAGCAACGTGTATACAATTTCACAAGAGCGAAACTAGACTGCAGTGTTTACTCCTAAATGAATGAGCGGTTGGTACTAACACAAAGTTTGCTTTGCTTCACCATCATCAGATAACCATTATCTGAAATAGTCATTATTTACAACAACATAAACACATTACCTCATCGTGATCCATACTAACTGCCGTCTCTAGTTCATTTGCTTTCTGTGAGGAGTCGGACACGTAATCTTTCAGCTCCGTGAAAGAGAGAGTAGTTAGGTGAACCTGCATCAACTCATTGCAATCAGGTGCGTGTGGCAGTGACTGGCATTAGTTCATGCAGTGTCAAAACCACTCTCACGGAGCCGAAAAGAGTCCTCACACTTTCAACACACGGACATGCACTATATTGCTCCCTTCTCAGGTCACACTCACGCTCCTGGCACGCGCTAGAAAACGGCTTTGCGATAGCGGGCGTCGTAAAAATACTACCCCTTTTGTCCAAAGGGGACGCCAACGTGCCATGTTACTCGTAGTGGCTTTAAGTTCAAAATAATGGAAGATAAAGAGAATTAGCTAATTTATATATTCACAGTGTGAATCGAAATGAAAAATTACCCACAATGCACCACCACATATATAATAAAAAAGATATGTATATTGTATATTGTAGCATCACTAGTGCTGCGGCATATCGTGTGGATTGCAGCAGTTATGCAATAGTTCACATGCCCATGTCCGTTTGACAATGACACATCACACGTACGGAGGGCTATATTTAACACTTGGCATGCTTTTTGCAGCCGAATGACTCACATTTGTTGCCATAGAAACAGGGGTTGAGATTTCAGCGTGCTTTTATGTAATTGGGTCTGATGGATACGTCGATGTTTTTCTGGATAATGGAGCAGTTCAGCTCTGGGGGGGCCAACAGAGGGCATTAACCTATTGGTGACCGGCATAACAGCACATCTTACCTCTCTACCTGTGTGTGTGAGTGTGTGAGTGAGTGAGTGAGTGAGTGAGTGAGTGAGTGAGTGAGTGAGTGAGTGAGTGAGTGAGTGAGTGAGTGAGTGAGTGAGTGAGTGATCGAGTGAGTGAGTGAGTGAGTGAGTGAGTGAGTGAGTGAGTGAGTGAGTGAGTGAGTGAGTGAGTGAGTGAGCGAGCGAGCCAGTGAGTTAGTGTGACTGTATGTGTGTGCATGTGGGCGTGCATGTGTGTGTGCATGCGTGTGTGTGTGTACGAGCGGTGCAGAACCCAAACCCTTAGGGATCCTATTTGGCAGCCTGAGTCGTCTCCTTCACCTCCCACTGTCAGACATCTCCTCCTCTCTCCTGCTCACTTCAGCCCCAACTCATCTCACTGAAGCAATCATCATGTATTAGCACCGAGCACTATATCTAAATGAGCGATGAGATAGATGCAATTATAGCTGCCATCTCTGGAATAAATGTTGACAGCTGGTGTAATTGCCTGATTTTGTATGTTGCACGGCAAATTGGATGACTTAATGTCATTTACTTCTCATACCAGTAACATGTGGACACACCGATGAGAGTATTTTGAGGCAGGAGGCTTTAGTGGGAAGCCTTCGTTGTTGTTTTTTAAAATTACCAATCAACCACTCCATTCTTAAATAGGTGGTAGGATGGACTAGAGGAAAGAGGGGTCGACCAGGTAACCATGAGGTGTCTGGTTCGATCCCCAGCACCGGACAGGAGGGTGTTAGTATTAAAACTAGTGGCGGCTGCTATTACATCTACGGTGCCCACCATCTCTACCATTGTGTCCTTGAGCTTGAACTTAACCCCAAACTGCTCCAGGGGCGCTGTACTATGGCTGACCCTTTGCTGTGAACCCCTCCGAAGTGTGGTAACTTGAGAGGGGATATGCGAAAAAAGACGAATTTCAATGTAGCCTTTTTGTAAATTGACTGATAAAGATAACTTAACACAAGTAAACTGATAGGAAACACCAAAACAATACAAAGGGTTAAAGGAAAATGCTGAGTGTTTTTCCAACACGTACCCGGATCTCTCCGTTGTCGTCTCCTGTTGCTAGGCGGCGGTTGTCCCAGGAGAACCGGCAGCTCCGGACACAGTCCTGGTGTCCGGCGAGTGTGTGGACGCACTGCCACGACTCACAGTGCCACAGCTACAGAACAGAGAGAAACACAGTGAGAAAGACTGGGAGCAAACAATGGTACAATAGCAATTTGGGTATACCATCATTAAAAGTGAAGTCAGCAATTCTGGAGAATACTATGTCAAAATAAGAGAGTATCTCCTCACAAACCGATACCTGTTTTGTGTGTGTATGTATGAAAAAAAACACAGCCTAGGTTCTGTAAAAGGGCATGTTGCTAGCCTAAGTTGGCCCCCTTTGTTTGTTACACAAACTTTGTTTACATACAAGTTTACAGAGCGTAGGCTGTGTATCATCATCAACATATTTCATTTCAGTATGCACACACAGTACAACTACCGTTAGGACCCATTTAAAAGAAGACTGAGCCATCTTTTTCTGTAGCACGGGGTAAAAGTGTGGTATACTGTTGATTATATATTTAAATATCATTATAAAAATAATGTTGTAACTCTATGAACAGCAGTTAATAATAAACATTGCCTGTTTAATAGGTCTTACAAGGACAAACAACAGTGTTAATGTTGTTACACTGCTACAGCCCAATGAAGAAACTGTTAATGAGTGCTATCTCACTCTCTCTCACTTGTTTGCCCAACTTTCTGTCTCTCCTCCATTTTCTATTCCTCCTCTTTCTCTCCCTGTGTTCCTTCCCTAACCCTGCTAGTCCCATCCTGCGCCGCACAGAAAGTAACACACACAGCTAACATAATTAGACACTTCATTTGGCAGCCGGTCTAACTAGTCTATGCCTTCACACAGAGTCCCCAATTCCTTTGAAGGTCAGTCGAAAAAGTGAAGAGAAAAAAGTAAATGCGGACACACACACAGAGACAGAGAGAGACAGAGAGAGAGAGAGAGACAGGAGCAAAAAGAAAAAAGCAGAAACAGAGAAACCCTCTCTCATTTTGTGGTCTCCAACAAAGACAGTGGCGGCCGAGCCTTTTTGGTTTGACCTTCAGATGGATGGAGACTGGGAACTGGGGTATTTTTTTCTACCAAAGCTCCCGATTCGGTCTGCAGAGCAAGGACTATTTGGCTGTAAACAAACCAGCCCCACAACACAACACACACACAAACACACACACACACAGCCAAATCCATAAAACACACATTATCTCTCACTACTATCCATTGACAGAAGCCAGGTTGGCTGTAAGTAAATGTAATGCCAACATCAAGGGCATACTAGCAGAAGTAGGAAGAATATAATAAAGAAATCTGACGCATTTTAAGGTATTTTTAATAAAGAACATTTATTATATACTAACGTTGATATACTGTATCAACACCTTTGTGAAGTGTGTGTACACTCAACAAAATTAAAAAGTGCTTATGTGTCCTGTAACAACCCCTATTACGAGTATTTACTTTATCCAAAAGTGCTATGAAAAAATAACAACAACTACACCACAAGCCCACCTGAAATGCAATACTTTTAAAGGGCCTTATTTTAGAATATTAAATCCAATACTTTTAAGACGCCGCAGGTGCCCTGTATAAAGCAGTATGAATGGGTCTACAGTCTCAGTGCAGTGCAGTTTCCTTTCCCTGTATATGATTGGAAGGAAAAGCTCTGATTTGAGAGCTGCTGTGTGTGAAAAGGTTAAAAAGCCCACTGAGTCAGTCAAAGTCAGGCCAAAGTCAATTGCAGCAACTTGGCAATAAAAACTACCACCAGACAGGGGAGGTGGTGTGGGTTTGTAGGCCAGCTAGCGAGAGCCTGCCAGGGGGGGTGAGTGGGTGTGTGGGCAGGTTCACAGGCTAAATGATCACTGACGCTAACCTCTACGCTCCCTCACTAACCCACCAGAGAAACTTTTAGACTCAGACATCACCTGTAGCAACAACCCTCGTCCATGTGTACGTGCTGTAAGTAATCACATTGGAAGGCGGTCTGAGCTAAGGGCAGACGCTGATGTGTAATAGGTCACGGTATTACTAGAGGGACAAACAGAGATGTCTCATCCTGTGTGTGTGTGTGTGTGTGTGTGTGTGTGTGTGTGTGTGTGTGTGTGTGTGTGTGTGTGTGTGTGTGTGTGTGTGTGGTGGTATTACTCATGTTGTGGGGAAAATGTTCTGTTTAGACAGTGATAAGTGATTATTGTTATAATTGAAGTTTGATGAAGTTGAGTTGAGAGTGAGTGAGTGAGTGAGTGAGTGAGTGAGTGAGTGAGTGAGTGAGTGAGTGAGTGAGTGAGTGAGTGAGTGAGTGAGTGAGTGAGTGAGTGGAACCTTAGCAGTCTTGTCAGCGGAGGTGGTGGCAAAGAGCCCTCCATCCGGCGAGATATGGCAGGACAAAATGGCTCCGCGATGAGCCTCGATGTCGCGCAGCTTCTCTCCGCTGCCCGTGTCCCACAGCTGGTAGGTAGGTAGGTAGGGAGAGAGGGAGGGGGGGAGAGAGAGAGAGAGAGAGAGAGAGAGAGAGAGAGAGAGAGAGAGAGAGAGAGAGAGAGAGAGATCAATATTACAGTTCCTACACATTTTCCATTTAAAAATTCCATACTTTTGGACTCAAATTTCCAGAATTCTTGGTCGATTTATTTAGTCGATATTTGGCATCTGAATACAAAAAGTTAGATGCTAGATTATACAAGTGTTACATTTTTTCCTACTGCGTAGGAATCCATGTTTCATGCTGCTTTTGACTGTTTTGTTAATATTTCTGTGTGTGTGTGTGTGCGTGTGTGTGTGTTTTTACCTTAACGGTGCCGTCAAAGGACCAGGACAGCAGTCTTGAGTCGGAGTGTGAGTTGGAGAGCAGAGAGAAGCATCGGACTTGTTCCTTGTGATCTTCCAGTACCGTACACTCCCCTGACTGCCACCTCCACACCTACAGGGGGCAGCACACACACACACAGTCTTAAACTTCAAACCATCTAGCAATCAATTAACAAAACATGAAGGAAGCTGCAATTAAAAGGTGCCCAGAGGAAATTTCAATTTGTGTTTTTACTACGCCAGCTGTAGTTCCTGTGTGAGCGTACCCATGACAAAGGCGTTATAAACTTAAACCTATATAAAAAAGCATTCTTTGCACTGATGGTCTTGTTTGCTGTTGCATGTCATTTATGATCATCGGAGGAAAAATATTCAGAAATATTTCAAAGTTCCTCGTAGAACCTTTAAGGGTGCAATTATGTGCCGCTGTAACAAATAGAGGTATTATTTGTATGTACTATTATGTATGATATATGGAGTTTAAATTATTGTTGCAACAATCAGTTTACAGAGATTTTTTTATGACAGTGTGCTGGCAGTTAAATGAGCAGAGAGAGTCAAGATGTGTGGGCAGGACGGACCCTATTATTCTCTCAATCATCCCTTGTGTATGTAAACGTGTGGGACATTTTTCCTTCTGAAAAGGGACATGTCATTGGTCAAGATGTAACAATTCATCACCTGCTAACATCTGTGTCATTTAAATCTCCTTTTACATTCCCTCTGCGTATGTCTCTGTACGGATATGTTAAACACACACTTTACCCTACGCACACATGTCAAACTGCATGAATTTTAAATAGCGTCTTGAGTAAAGCAGCAATGGACTGTCCGAGAATAGTGATGTCAAACAGGCAGCAGGTGTTTTGAATACAGAAAGACACACACAGCAGTTGTTTGAATGCGGAAACGAGGCGCCGCTGCTTCCTTGTCAGAGAGTGAAGGAAGGAAGGAAGGACAGTCTGTCAGCAAAAAGGAAAAGATGAGAAGGAAGTGATGGAAACGGGAAAGGAGCAACAGAGCGTGAACGGTGAGGGGTTGACGGACCGGAACGGCCTCAAATACACACACACACACACACACACACACACACACACACACACACACACACACACACACACACACACACACACACACACACACACACACACACACACACACACACACACACACACACACACACACACACACACACACACACACACACACACACACACACGTTGAACACTGAAGGCAAGTCAAGTTCCTTTCTATTGCACAATTCAGACACAAGGGGCACAAACTATATCAAGATAAGACAATAGAAATCGCATTTTAAGAGATCACAAAAACATAGAACAAATACAGGCAGACCAATTGAAGAGGAGCAGGAGGAGACAGTAGTTTGTGGTCCTTTACCCGTATGGTGGTGTCCTCTGAGGATGTGATGAGCGTTTGGCCGTCCGGGCTGAACTGGCAGTGCAGCACCGTCTTGCTGTGTCCCAGTAGAGAGGCTAGGAGCTTTCCAGAGGGAACCTCCAACACCTGCAAGCAACACACACACACATTAGCATCCACATTAACAGCAACAAGGCTATAAGAGTCTACAGCCCATGCTAGCAGCTCTGTGAGGCTTAACCAAGGAATAGTCCCATAGAGGCTCAGTCCTCAGAAGCAGCAGACCACGGGTTAGAATCCGGCCCATGGTCAGTTCTCTGCATGTCATTCCCCTCTCTGCCCCATTTCTTCTCTGTCTCTCAAAACTGTCTAATAAAAGCATAAAAATGCCCCAAAAAATTCTTAAAAAAAAAAAAAAATAGGAATAGTGGTGGTTGGAGCTCAGTGCTACAATAACAGTACTAACATGCCCAAATTTGGCAATTCTAGAGTTTATCATGGTCACTTTTATGGTTTGTGTTTAGTGCTACCAAAAGTTGCATATTGCACCTTAATGTGTATTCACTAAAGAATATAAACAACAAAGGCGATAGACCCAACCAGCAGACAGACAGAAGGACAGACTAACGTTGTCATGTTTGTTTCACAGCAACATATTAGTTTGGCTAAAAATAACTGTATGGTAGATGTTAGATGATACATAGTCACAACAATGATGTGAATACAGTGCTCTACTGTACCAAGAAGTCCCCTATAAGGTTCCCAATCCTGAGTTTAGAATATCTATGTAAGAGCCTCAAATGATAGCTAATGTTTGCCAAGATGAACTCTGGGAGGAAAAGTGTCCCGGAAAAGCTTCACCAAAACTTCCCGACAAACAGTCACATTTTGAGGGAGGAATGTAATAGCTGAGGTGAAATGCCGCAGCTAAAAACAGCTTTGTTATGCTTTCTCTCACAGGATAGATGTCTTTGCACAATAGCCACAATTTTAACAAAACATTTTTTGGGGAAATTATTGGAAGTTATATATATATAAAAAAAATAAAATAAATTCAACTTGATTGTAAAAAATCATTACGAATTAAAGCACGGAAATACAAGTAAAAGTACTTTAAACATGGAGTTTAAATAAGTACAGTGCAAACTGTAATTTGCAAAGTATAATGACATGAGGATTTGCTGTTCTACCAGCCACTAAAATATTTACATCTCGGAGGAGAAGGTTAAAATGCAGCTGAGCAGAACAAGCTTTAGGGCACGCCGAGTCACCGGTAATGTTTGTCAAGATTCACAAGTTTACACATCCGGCTCAGGGATTTCTGGGATGGTGCAGTCAGGAAAATGCCCGAGGGGTGTTAACGAAATAATTATAATATTAATAAACAAATTTAAAAGCAGCTTATGTACAGAGGAAAGATGTGGAACACTACCGCGGGAGTAAACAATTTGCTAAAGCTTTGCCGAACAGAAATTAAATCAAGGAAAAACTGTAAAAATGGTGAAAGATCGAGATGGTCAGTGTTGAAGCACAATAGGACGTGATTACTGATACATCCATTAGCGGAACAACTCATTTCCATAACCTTGTGTGACTGACCATGTGTGAATCTGCTTGTGTTTATTGACAATGAGAACTCATACAAAAAAACTAAAAATACAGTGAAAGCAGTAAGATCTTTCTAGTAGTCAATGATCTATACACAAGCATTTTAAAAACGCAAAACACACACACTTACATGGTGATTTCTAAAGGGTTTCTGACACACGTACAAAGCAGATAATACCCTTAAAACACCCTGTCTTTCCCTACCCTACCTGCACGCTGCCTGTGCTCAGCCCTACGGCCAGCAGTAAACCCCTGTAGGAGGTCAACAGCCGGCGGATCCTGCAGCCAACCATCCGCAGTACCTGCCTAGCCGTCAGCCCTGCTTCCTAGCACACAATGCACACAATACACACACACACGAACACAAACACACACACACACACACTAGCAATTCAACTTTTTCCATTCATAAAGAAACACACTGTAACATTCTGTCTTTGCCTGCACACATCTTACATTGCAGACACATAATAATCACAATAGAAATGCAAGGCTGACACTGTGGTTGATGAAATATTATAGATTCTTTCCTACAGTAAACTGGTTCTTAATATTATAGATAAGGGAAGAGGAAATTAAGTCTTTCCACTGCAGTGATCACTGGCTCCAGCCAGCACAGGAGCTCCCTCTGGTGTTGGCTCAGGGGACTACAAGCTCATAATTGATTTGGACTTGATGCAAAAAGGTGCTACGAGGAACTTTTACATTTACCTGAAACAGTCTTATTTTTCCTCTGATGATCATAAATTACATGTTGCAGCAAACGAAACCATCAGTGCAAAGAATACCATTTTTTGATAGTTTTTCTTAATGCCTTTGTCATGGTAAGCTCACCCAGGAACAACAGCTGGCGTAGTAAAAACACTACCGCTTTTGTATAATAAACAGAAACTGAAAGTTCCTCGGAGCACCTTTAATGTATGAATGTGTTTTGTTTTTGTTATACCTGTACAGTGCCGTCTTCCCGTCCCAGGGCCACAGCAGAGGGCAGTCTGCACATCGACGTACACCGGATCCTGGACGACATCTCCTCAGACTGGAACAGCACTGAACCTGCCCTGCCGTCACGAACCTGACACACACACACACACACACACACACACACACACACACACACACACACACACACACACACACACACACACACACACACACACACACACACACACACACACACACACACACACACACACACACACACACACACACACACACACACACACACCCACACACACACACACACACACACACACTTACTGTGATAAACTGATAATGGCACATGATGGATAATTCGTAGTTGCTTTATTCATTCCGCCTCACCTGCAGTCTGTTGCAGTTGTCTGCGGCCGACACTATGATGTCATTGTCGTTAAAGAGAACGTCAGAGTCTCTCTTCAGGCAGACAGCTGAGGAGGTGTGCACCTTCTTAGTCTCCCATAACTGCAAGACACACAAGACGGTAACAACAGGTTTGAGTAGAATATTACATAACATTCTCTCTCATGTGGGCCCTGCTTAAAAAGGTGCTACGAGGAACTTTCAAATATTTCTGAAACAGTCAAATTTTTCCTTTGATGGTCATAAATTACATGTAACAGCAAACGAGACCATCAGTACAAAGAATTATATTTTAAATGAGTTTTTCTTAATGCCTTGGTTCTCTCATACAGGAACAACAGTTGGCGTAGTACAGGGGTGTCAAACTCATTTTGGTTTGAGGGCCACATACAGCCTCTCTGATCTCAAGTGGGCCGGACCAGTAAAATAATGGCAAAATAACGTACATATGTCAAATCCAAATCTTTAGCTTTGTTTTTCAGTTATATGCTTTACAGCTCAGCCTACATATGTAACCTACATTATCACGGATCACAAGGGATCTCTGTAGCCCCCAGGAAATGTCTTAGTAAAGGTTGCTGCTGGCCATGGGAATAGGAGGTGCGGCGCGGAGCACAAAAATTTGGGGGGTATTTTGCTCAAAGATGCCAATGCGCACTAATGAAATAAACAACTGTTTATTTGAATACACAAATACAACAGGCACTGACCTTACAGTTGTCCAATTTTGTTTACTATATGTACAGGGACACATTTTGTGCAAACATGCAGACAGTACAAAATACAATTAAATAAAAGTGCAACTTCTACTGTTTTGATTTATTTTTAAATACAGAGGTAATTAATTTAATTTTAATTTAACTTACTTTTTTTTTTAAATGCTCAGAAATGTGTGCTCTACAAGTCGCGGGCCGGATGTTTGACACCACTGCCTTAGACACTTGACACAATCAATCATCAATATTAGCATGCTATTTGGCCACATATATTGGCCTATTTACTGCCCTCAGAAAACTGACAGCTCTTCTTAGATGCAAGTTCATCAATTCATGGCTTAAAATCCTGAGCTGTAGAACATTCAGCAGACATTCCTAGCTGTAAGCCACGTACGTTTCCTAACAGTTGGGAGCGTATGCGACGTGCGGATATGGCACCGGCTCCATGAAGAAGATTTTTTTTTTTTATTTTCTTTTTTTCTCAGAATTGATTCAAATAGAGAGAGAAGGTCTTACCCTGACTGTTTGGTCATCAGAGCAGGAGAGCAGCTGAGAGCCGTCAGGAGAGAACTGGACACGCTGGACCCAACTCAGGTGACCGCTGCAGTCAGCCATCTTCTTATTGGCCTCCAAGTCCCACAACTGGCAAGACACACACACACACATACCTGTACACTCAGTAAGTTTAAGTTTATTTATGTCAACTTACACAAGCAGTTTAGGGTTAAGTGTTTTGCTCAAGGACACACATGGTAGAGATGGTGGGCACTGTACAGTAGATCTAATACCAGCCACCACTAGTTTTAGTACTAACACCCTCCTGTCTGGTGCAGGGGATCTAACCAGCTTCCTCATGGTCACTGGTCGGACCCTCTTTCCTCTAGGCCACCCTACCACCCCAGAATATTCAAATTGGAAAATAACGGATTCCATCATTTCAAAGAATACTAAATCTCCAATAAAAAACGATTTATTATCTATTCTTTGCTATAGATAAATGTTTTAAACATTTTACTTTAGATTAAGAAAAAGGACACTGAATGCACTGTATATTGTGATTGTGTCTGTGTTAGTATTGTATTTTACCTCTACGGCGTAGTTTGAGAAGGCGATAGCCAGCAGGTTGCTGGTAGGACAGGCGTGACAGTATTGCACCGTGCTCAGGCGATTGGGTCTGATCTCCAAGAGCATATCAGATGTTTCCACGTCAAACACCTGGAGAAACAGACACAGAATGACAGCCAGTCCATTCAGGTTGGATGGGCACAAAATGGCTGCTTTTACTACTTCAGGCTTGTAAAAACTTTTATGAAAAATGATTACATTTTACAATTTGAAATAATAATCTTAGATATATAACAGATTTCTTCCTTCCTTATTTCCCTTAGCATGTGCATGAAGTTTAAAGACCAAAGAAAACTTTAAAGCAACATGTAAGTCTCAATTTCTTACTCCTTAAACTAAACGAAATAAGCTCAGATATTTCCTAGAATGCAAACTAATGAAGATGCACTAGGAAGTAGAAGATACAGACAAGACTGGTTACGGGACAACACTGACTTAATTTGGTGAAGCTTAGAAGAGAGGGCTGCTGTTCACATTTACAACCAGGACACACACTCTTTAGAATCCCAAGAAGACACACTGACAAACAGCCTCTCTTTCCCCGTCTCCATCAATGAAACCAGACACTTACAACAAGGGCAGAGAGGACAAAGAGAACCCTCTTGCCGAATTGGATGTTTATCTGCAACAGCAGCTGAGACATGTAGGACAAAACAGATCCACATCCAAACACCATTCAAACCTTCTTTATCGCACATTCGGCACGCACTCCACACACAACAACAACACCACCTACTACACACCACAGCAAACAATAGCCTGCAGCAGCTTACTAGTAAGGGTTGTTGAAAAACATTATGTAAAAATTGCTATTTCTATCTCGTGCAATGTTAAATCTATTCATAGTTTGCCAAAATCGATTAAAAAAAAAATAGAATTTTGGTTTATTTATTTATTCATTTTTAAATATGTATTTTACTACCGCCTGTAACGTTGACTTACACTCATTACAATCATCACATTAAAGTAGACTTAAATGAAGATAAATAAGACATGGATTTTAATTTGCCCTCATGCCATAATTTGCCACAACGCCTCTTCGCACACAGTTTACTGGAGTAGATCCTGAAATCCTCTTTTTCTTTTCTTTTTTTATTCGAAAATAGTTTTTTTTTTTTTTTTAAATCGAATCTTGACCCCAGGAATCAGAATTGAATAGAATCTAATCTAATGGTGGGATTCTAGAAGCTTGCCAGCCCCACTCACCAGCACAGCGTTCCTGGCAGCACATATGATGCGTTTGCCGTCGGCCGTCCAGGTGGTGCACTTCACCATGACATCTTCCTCGCTCCCTGCTAACTCCTCCCTCACGTTCAGCGTCTTCCACTCATTGGCCGACGACACCTGAAAGAGCTGCGGACGTGTAGGGACACAGAGACACACAGGAGAGTATGTCAGGACATCATCATGATTTAACAAACCACAAGTAATAAAAGACCACATCTCATCTTTAAAAGGTGCACTATGCAGTTTAACGGCAGGGAGATTTATTCATTATTTTAAACTTGCAGAGCCTGCAGTTCATTTGCAAAACACATTTTCACTACCTGTAATTCTTAGTATTTAATAATTCTATCATCACAAAACTAAATTGTGATGATAGGAACCTGGAACCAAATGTAAGACTAGAATATGTTTTTTAACCAAACTGTGGGCCCTCATTCTGTAAACAACAACAGTGAAACAGTGACTTTTCAGGAAGCTTTTTAACTTCAAACAGTGTTCCAAGGATCCAATTTGTCCTGTGAGGAACATTCGTATATTCTGTTATGAGAATAAACCTTAGAAAATGTTCACTTCTCTGAAGTACCCATTGAGCACCTTTGACTTTTTTTTATTAAACAGAAATGGGTTTCTTTTTAAAAACTAGGATACTATTGGTCAGGGATAGAATAAATAGGGAAATGATTGAGCTTATTCTCTTCATAATTGATCTCATTATGTAAATTAATTAAGTCAATTACTAAGCAATTAAGTCAATTATTCTGTAATTGGACACATCACAAATGAATTACTTATATTAATTATAAATTGACAAAGTAAAGAGCTAAATTACTATGTAAATGATGAAGTTAATAAGGGTACACTTTGAAGGAACTACATGAAAAGAGTAATCAGGTAGAAATCCATAACTTAAAGGTTTTGTAGTGATTTTACACATGATAAATACAATAAGTTACAGGGCCTCTCCAACTCACACATTAAATAAGATATTTATGTACATTGCCTTAGAAAAGCATAGTTTTACAGGTATCTAGTTTGATGGCAGTCACCTTGACGGTTCCATCGTTAGAGGCGGTGGACACGTAGGCGTCGTTAGGTGAGAAACAGCAGTGGTTGACGGGCTCAAAGTGTCCAAACATCGTGTTCTGGGACGAGGGCTTGTTCAGGTTCCACAACTGCAGAGAGAGAGAGAGAGAGAGAGAGAGAGAGAGAGAGAGAGAGAGAGAGAGAGAGAGAGAGACACAGTAAAAATGAGGAATAAATAAAGAGAGAGAGAGAAAGAGAGACAGTGAAAATGAGGAATAAATTAAGAGTAAGAGAGAATAGAGAGAGGGCAGAGAGAGGGTTAGAAACACAGCATTTGTTTGTTTAATACTTAAAGGTGCTATGAGGAACTTTGAAATATTTCTGAAACAGCCTAATATTTCCTCTGATGATCATAAATTACATGTAACAGCAAACAAGACCATCAGTGCAAAGAATGGGTACGCTCACCCAGGAACAACAGCTGGTGTAGTAGAATATTGAAAGTTGAGACTTCGATAAAAAAATTATTTATCCATAAGTTCTGCCAATGACTGTTGTAGTTGCATAACGCTGTCAAAACAAAAATCTTTTTTACTGTACTATTGTAGAGATTTTCAAAGTGAAAGTCTCACATTTTACTTATGGATGGGAGCATTTTCTAGTTTACTCTTGTATTGCAAAAAAATCCTACTTGTGAAGAGGGAGATAGAACAAACTAAGAAGGGAAAGCAATACATCACAACAAGACAGGCGTCTATATGCTAAACAAACAGACGTGTCTCACACACACCTTAACGTTGAGGAACTTGTCATTGGAGCAGGTGGCCAGCAGGAGGAGCCGTGTGGTGTTGGTGAACTGACAGTGGTTGACTTGCTCTTCATGCTCCTCCTCAAATACCCTCAACAGCCTCGCTCGCTCCACGCTCCACACCTAAGACACGCAAAGTATCAAGAATTTTAGGTACACAATGCAAAGAAAAAAAAAAATCAATAAACAGTTTCAGAATACGGGGGTTTATTTATGCTTGCAGAGCTTGGAGTTAGGTAGTAAAACATTACTTAGTCTAGATCTATTTCGTAGTATTGAATTCTTCTATCATCATAAATCAAAAGAGAAGTTATTTTAAGACGACTGGAACCAAATGTAATACTAGAATATGTAACCCAAACTGTGAAACCCTGCTGCTGTAAACAACAATCGTAAGTGAAAAAGTATATTAAATAGTGTTCCAGGGATCCAATTTTGCTGTGAGGAAAGCTTATTTTAGCAGTTATGAGAAGAAATCTTAGAAAACTTCTCGGACAAACCCAAAAGTGACATAGTGCACCTTTATGATGAAAATAATTGACTAACAGAATAGTGCTTGATTTTTTATGTGATTTTTTTGGGTGGACATATCTGGACTCACCTTGACTTTCCTGTCACTAGAGCAGGTTGCTAGGAGACGGTCGTCAGGGGAGAAGGCACAGCAGAGCACCTCGTCGTCATGGGCCTGGATCTCCGTCAGCTTCTCACCTGAAGTGCTTCTAAACACCTGAGCGCACAGGTACCATGAAAACCGTTACCAAGACAATATATACTGTATGTTCATATTTACCTTTTTCCTGTTAAAAAAAAGCTATACAACAATGGGGGTAAGATTAAATACGTGTTATACATTTCCCTACTCCTTTACAGGCATATCAATTGAATATATGGAATATGCTTTTTATTTTTCTTATTTGTGAAATAATTAGATTTTTTTTTTTTACATGCTTTTTGTTTTGTTTTGTATCTGAAATAAATGCATTTAATTCAATTCAGTTCAATTCACTGGAATACCTTGAGTGTCTTGCTGGCTCCACAGGAGGCGATCTTGGCTCCATCGTGGGAGAAGCAGGCGGAGTAGATGGAGCCCTGGTGGGGGTGGATCACCAGACGAGACAGACTCTCTACACTGTTTTTATTCCTGGACCAGAAAAAATACAAATTACATCACATACATAACACATACACAGATCACCATTGTATACAGTATATACTGAATATAAGCCTAAGAACATACAGTTTATTGCCCTGTTAACTAGAACTACTCTTGCACAAGCCAAATCAAATGAAAGAAGAAGACCAAGTTGCATGCCCGTCTCTTTAAATAAGAAAATGTGTGGCCTTTGCATTGTTCCATTTCCGATGCATTGATTTTCACACAATAACTGCATAATTCAAGAACAAGGAGAGTAGATTTCTGCCAATTTACACATGCTGTTTTATGAATGAGAATTTAAGCAGAATATTCAACATGACAAAATGAAAGAAATGCAAGCCAAGTAGCTTTTATCTCAATATGTGTCAAGTAAACTTGCACAATTTGTAGTGAACAAAAATGTTTTCCCTTTTAAAAGATAACTGATGCATAGTGTAAATGCACAACAAAGCCAGTGCGAATCACTTGGCTTTAACTTGAGCAAAAAAGGGATTGTTCGGTATTTATGAAGTGGGGTGGTATTGAGGTCCTTAGGTATAGCTAATAGGAACCACACAGAAAAAACTTGTTTCATCTGACCCCCTCTGCAACAGCACAAGGCTAACCTCTGCAAATGCGACTTCTTCCCCAAACTCCTCATAGTGACTGTGCTGACTGCCATCTCCATAATGTAACATATTAACTATTCCTAAGTACCTCATACAACCCCACTTCATAAATACTGAACTATCCCTTTAAAACATTCCCACATCAGAAAAAAAAACCTAAAATAATAAGCTCAAAGTAGAGTTGAGAAGCAGCAGACCACAGGTTCAAATCCAGCCTGTGGTCGTTCTCTGCATGTCATTCCCCTCTTCCCCCATTTCACCTTTTAAATAATCTTCAAAACAAAAAAACAGAAAACAAACTAAAAATATCAGTTTCCTTGCTTGCGTACATACAGCCAGTCAAAGTAGAGTTTGCCTGTGCGTGCGTGGCCCTGTGCCTGTAGCAGAGCCTGTCTGTAGACCTCGGAGGTGTGCGGCTGAGACAGAGCCAACTGCACCACATCAGGGAAGGGCCGCTGCTCCAACTGGTGACCGGTCAGAGACAGAAACTCCTGGAACTGACTGCGCACTTCACTGTTCTGGGAGGGGAGAGGACATAACGAGGATTATAGATTTTGGCATTTTCAAGCTTTATTAGATAGTACAGACGAAATGGGGAGAGAGAGGGGGGATGACCTGCAGTAAAGGTCCACGGGTCAGATCTGAACCCGTGACCACTGCAACGAAGGCCGGAGCCAATATGGTAAGCGCTCTATCCACTACGCCAATGGAGTGCCCCATAAAGAGTGTTATAGGGGCAAAGGAAGACAGATGGAGTCAGTTAGCCTGCTTTCTCCTACCTGATGGCAGGTGACATTTTTAAGAAAAAAATTATAGCACCCTCACCTGCTATAATTTTAATATCTTGCGACAGTTAAAAATTAGCGACTAACCAAAGAAGGCAAGGCAGGTTTATTTCTTTAGCACAAACCAGACACAAGGCCATTCAAAGTGCTTTACAGGGGCATAGAATACATCAAGATTAGACTTTAGAAATAGCAATTAAGAGACATTAAAAACAAACGCTTCCGACCCTTATTTAAAACTCCAGAACATTTCAGAGTCACAGTGCATTTGTGAAAGGGGCTACAATAAGGTAAAGGTTTATTGTTGTGTGCTGACCTCTTTGTCCAGAATAGGTCCATACTCCACATAGTCGTTGATGAGGTTAGCTGGACTCATGACCCGGGCCTTAAGGCTGACCCAGTCCAGAGAGAACATGAGTGAGTAGAGCTCCTACACACAGGGAGACAGAGAGAGAGAGAGATAGGGTGAGAGAGAGACATAAAGACATTGGTGAAGTAACACAGCCTCTTGTATTGTAAAGTCTCTGTCACATTTATACCGACTGCCAAAGAATGTTTTTCCCTTGTAAATATACATCATCATCATGTGACACACACAGGCAAAATTACCACATCAATGCTCAGTCAAAAGAATTGTGTTCCACTGTAATGCATTACGTCAGGAAAATTTCTCTACACATGCCTACAAAAACCTTTGTGGTTTTAGAACAATTATCACTAGTTAATCATTTGATTGACTGAAATGTATGCATGAGTGCGTGCGTGTGTGTGTGTGTGTGTGTGTGAGTGAGTGAGTGAGTGTGTGTGTGAGTGAGTGAGTAAGTGAGTGAGTGAGTGAGTGAGTGAGTGAGTGAGTGAGTGAGTGAGTGAGTGAGTGAGTGTGTTACCTGGAAGAGGTTGGCTTTGGCCATGTGGTAAGTCAGGAATCTGATCCAGTAGAGACATTCCTCATCTCCTGAGGTGGGAGGTCCGTCTCTGTAGTGCTGCTGGTACTGATGAACAACCTTAGAGTGAAGGATCTGAAACACACACACACACACACACACACACACACACACACACACACACACACACACACACACACACACACACACACACACACACACACACACACACACACACACAATGAAAGAGTGTTAATACAACTGAACACACATGCAGACCCTGGCCTCTGTGACTTAAGAAGCTACAGTGCCAAATAAAGAAAAAGATTGAAAGAACAACAGTTGTAGCTTTTTCTAGGCTTGCATCTAAACTAACCTCGAGGTGAGTGCGATTCTGCTCCACCAGGAAGTCCAGCTGTAGATCGTGGAGGTAGTACAGGTAGGGCTTATTGTTGCTGTCCACATACAGCAGAGACTTGTTGACGAACTCCTCCAGAATGTCCTCCACCTCCTCTGGCACCATGTCCCACAGAACAGACAGCACCTGAGGGAAGGAACAGTATAGTGGATATAGTGGAATTCAATGTGCTTAATAAAAACAATCAGTTTTGGAAATTTAAAAGGTGGAGTCAGCGATTCTGGAGAACGTTTGTTGTCGAAATCACTTTGTCAAAATCAGGGTAACTATGTAAACAAAGGGGGGCCAACAGTAGCTAGCAAACATGCTTATTTACAGAGCCTAAGCTGTGTATTAACACTTTTTTCAGCGCACACACACTCTGGACAGGTAGTGGATCGTGAGGATATTTTCACTGATTTTGACAAAAAGGTGATTTTTTTTTTTTTTTTTCAACAAGCGTTCTCCAGAATCGCTAACTCATAAATAAATACATTAAGAGCGTTGTGCGACCACAGCGGTTGTTGTTGTGTAGCCAAACAAACCTTAGCGGGGATCTTGACGTCCTTCTCGAGCACAGTCAGGTCCTTGTAGAGCTCTCGGTGGTCGTCGGGCAGATCTTCGATGCTGGCGGCCATGGCTTGGTCCAGCGCGTCGTAGTCGTAAGACGAGGACTTCCGTATCCGCTTGAACTGCTTCTGCTGCAGCTGGCAGAGGTAGTAGCGCCAACGGCCGGGTTTCTCTTTGAGCAGAGCCCCGATCAGGGACATTACCAGAGGGGAACCTGGGAGACACAATACGGAAAAAGCCCCATAAATAATAAGATTGGAGCCTATAAGAGTCGGGCAACATGACTAAATTTGAGTTAGGATTATTTTCCATTCATTTTGAAGGGTTGTTTATATCTACAATTTAAGGGAATACAAACTTATTATTATTCTTGCACCTGATTTGGACAATAGTGGTAGTGTTTTTACTACGCCAGCTGTTGTTCCTGGGTGAGCGTACCCATGACAAAGGCATTAAAGAGGACCTATGATGCTTTTTGACTTTTATGACCTATAAACGTTGTTATGATGACTCATAGTCATGCTTAACCATACTAAATTATCAAATAATGACATATTCCCTGCTGACCGTCTGGGGTGTCTGTGCAGAGCACTAAACACTATTCTAGCCAGTCGAGAAGTCACGTCTTCAAAGCGGTCTACCCTTTCATAATTTGTGACGTCGCATAAAACTTTGTGACGTCTCCACGCGGATGTTTCCATGTATGGTAATGATGTCACTTCCCTGTTCGCGTCTGCCTCGCGCCCTTATAGGTCCATGCTCGCGCTTCCCGCCACTGAAAGTGTTCCGGAAGGAAGGTAACCAATCACAACGGAGTGGGGTTTGCAGGAGGGGGGGGGAGGGGAGCGGAGATGGCCGAAGCACAGGCGGAGGGAGCCGAAGCACACACACTCAAGTGTTGACAGGATGTGCTGGATGGCCAAAATAAGAGAAAGAGCTTCCCGAAAATCTACATAGTTTTTTGTGATGTGATTCGTGTCAGGTTGCTCTATAGCAGTGTAAAACAAGAAATTAAGACCAGAAAAGTAGCATAATAGGTCCTCTTTAAGAAAACCGATATAAAAATAGCATTCTTTGCACCGATGGTCTTGTTTTTTTTAAGATATTTTTTGGGCATTTTTATGCTTTATTGATAGTGTAGAGATAGAGTTGGGGCAGAGAGGGGAGTGACATGCAGAGAACGACCGCGGGTTGGAATCGAACCCAGGTCCGCTGCTGGCCGAGGCCAATGGGGGGGACGCCCTACCAACTGAGCTAAGGGCGCCCCTCTCGTGGCACTTTTAAAAACAATGACATATTGCATTAAGAGTATCAGTTTCAGTTGACAGACCTTTGCATTCTTTGACGATGCTGCAAGCCTCCTCAGGAAGGTTCTTCATCTGAGTGTACAGAGCCAGGATCTCCAGTCCCTTCTTTTCATCCAGACCACTCTCCACTTCCACCTCACGTTTAGCACCTACACATAAAAAAAGTTGCACTATGTAATTTTGGATGTGTCAGAGAAGTGAACATTTTCTAAGATATATCCTCAAATAAACAAACTTTCCTCACAGGCAAATGTGATCCCTGGAACACTGTTCGAAGTTAGAAAACTTACTGTTTCACTGTTGTTGTTTACGGCAGCAGGGTCCACAGTTTTGGTTTACACACATATTCTATTCTTACGTTTGGTTCCAGGTTCCTCGCAATAATTTAGTTTTGATTTATGATGATAGAATTATTCAATACTACGAATTACATGTAGAGTAAACAGTATGTTTTGTAAAGTAATTGCAGGATATGCAAAAGTAAACAAATCACCCTCTTCTGAGACTGCATAGTGCACCTTTAAACTTCTTCCCCAGGGTAAATAAAAATAATCTGTAATTCATTCGACTTTTTGCATTTGTGAGAATTGAGAGTACGTATCCAGGCAACATACCGCCAACAGAATCAGTGAGGCTTCTATTTCTGGTGGTCAGAAGTATCCGACAGTGGATATCAAAGGCCTTCAGCACCATACTGTCCCAGATGTCGTCTAGAATCAGCAGAGATCTGAAACACAAACAGACAGAAAGAGAGCGACGTTTACCACAGCAACTACAGCAAGACAAAGACACACGTACAAAGGTGTCTAGTCTTCTTGCAGTTATTAACAACACAAAATACAATTTCTACCTAGTTCAACCCTATACCCTACAGGAACTATCCAACTGAAAACTACTGGAAATATTCCAAAGCACCAAATTTTACCGCAAACCTATCCTTACACCAATCTTCTAAATCTTTTTTAATTCTGGTGAGCCAGAGTTTTCATCCTTTCTTAATCTATCTTTTTTTTAACTATTTTAAATGCTTGTGCATACTTGTCTATAAATAATAACTGAGTCGTATCATTGTTGGTACTAACTGTTTTAATCTGTATTGTATATAATGTGCCATTAGTCTCTATGCTCAAATCAACAAACCCATTCGACTTTCAGTATTTTACATCTTGAATCAACAGTATGATTTGAACTACAGCACAGCAAAGCAGATTGTATATCAACTGGAAACATATAGTAACCTGGGATGTCTGCGCAGCATGAGAAAGCGCAGGCGTTCCTTGGCCTCGTCCAGGGAGTTGGGCGGCCGGTGGAGGGACTGGGGGTCAAGGCTTTGCTCCAAACGGAAACACAGCGACTGGATCTTCACCAGCAGGTCTGCTCTGTCCACCTGACCCACTGACAGCCAGTGGACTCCACCGGGGAAACACTCTACAGGGAGAGGCAGGGGGATCAATCAATCACATTTTATTTGTATAGCACCTTTAATTTTTTATTAAAACAATTTAAAAATGTAACCTTTATTTATACAGGTAATCCATTGAGACGTGCATACAAGTGACATGTAATTCAAAGTGCTTTACATTGAATGATTAAAGGTGCACTATGTAACTTTGGCTGTGTCAGAGAAGTTAACTTTTTCTATGCACATAACCAAATAAACAATCTTTTCACACAGTAGAATTGGATCGCAGGAACACTTTTTGAAGTTAGAAAGCTGCCTGAAAAGTTTCTGTTTCACTGTTCTTTAAAGCAGCAGGGCCCATACAGTTTTGTTTGGTTCCAGGTGCCTCAGAGTATTTTTTATTCTGATTTATGATGTAGGAATGATTCAATACTGAGAATTACATGTAGGAAAAATATGTTTTGTAAACTAACTGAAGGCTCTGCAAATGTAAACAAATCCCCCTCCTTTGAAACTGCATAGTGCACCTGTAAAAAACGACTCTCAAAACAAAGTACTTCCATAGATACCGTTAAACAGTGTCAGGGGTGATTCACCTTCTATAAGCTCATGGTGTCTGACGGCCTCAGCAGCCAGGACAGACTTGCCCGACCCGGCCATCCCGTAGACGGTGACCCAGCCCGGCTCCTTCTGCAGCAGGTAGAGCTTCTGTCTGACGCCGTTCATCAGCTCCGGGCGGCTCACAAACACCACGGGCCTCTGTGGCACGCCGCCTTCACTCAGCATCGACTGCACTGTTTGACAAATGGGAAAGGATTTGACACACAATGGGAGATACAATGACGACAGATTTGTTTTTGTTTTTTTCAGTATTTTTTTGGTAATTTTTGTATGCTTTATTGGACAGCTTTGGAGAGACAGAGATGAAATGGGGCATAGAGGCGAATGACATGCAGAGAACGACCACGGGCCGGATTTAAACTCGTTGCCAGCAGCTACCTCGCATGGCGAAAGCTAACTATTGCAATTTAGGGTTCGGTGTCTTGCCCAGGGACACTTCAACATACAGCTGGGAGACTGGGGATCGAACTAGTGGAAAAGTTTCTGATGTGTTAGGCTGTCTCTCTTCCACAAGCTTTTTTTAATCCCATGATGTATTGAGCTACTGAAGTCATCCAACAACACAAAGGCACATGACGATGAATACAGCACAACCTCTAAACCTCTATTCTCTCTACAGCGCCCCTTACTCACCATAAGGTGTGTGGCTCTCAGAGTTAGCTGTGTAGCCCTTAAAGTCCCCGGTTCTAATGTGCGGTAGGCCCTCGTGAAGCAGATTGGCCAAGTCATCGTAGGCCTCCTTCACCAGGGCATTGTAGAAGGAGATATAGGCTCTGTTGTCCTTCATCAATAGCAGCTCCAGCAGGGCCACAGCCTCATCTTTCCTGGTGGGCTAGAGAGGGAGAGGGAGAGGTATAGGGAGAGGGAGAGGGAGAGGGAGAGGCAGAGGAAGAGGGAGAGGGAGAGGGAGGGAGGGAGAGAGAGAGAGAGAGAGAGAGATGAGATACGGACTAAGCACCAATATAGCACTATGTTGTCAGTAACGTAATTTTCATAGCAGCCATTCTACATCGCTGTCTGAAAGTTTAATGTCTAATCTTGATATATTTCCTTTGTTTTTCTCTTGAATGCAAATTCTAATGTTTTCCCCTTTCACATTCCCACCTTGGTCCTGACTCTCTCCTCCTCGTCCACGGTGAGAGCTCCATCGCTGATCATGTGATCCATGAGGTAGGAGGATTTGATGTCCTGCTCCAGTCTGTGGCGGAAGCGCAGCAGACAGCTCCGCGCCCCTTCCTCCAACGCCATCTCCGCAGAACAGCCACACCATGCAGGATCCTGCTGCAGGCACTGCAAACGGACAGAGAGGATGTTGTTTAATTAGGAGCTTCAGTGTTACACAAAATGACACCAAAAGTGTGTAGAAGATGATGTAATCATCTTATTTTAATATGTTTTTTTATTTTTATTTTTATATTCCTCCATACTTTTAATTGCAGTAAATTGTAATAGGTTTTTTTTTTTTTTTTGCAATTACCTCTTTTTGTTTTTACTCTGTAAAGCACTTTGAATTGCATCCATGTATGAATTGTGCTATACAAATAAATTGCCTTTCCTTGAAAATTTAATTCCAAAAACAGTGTCGATTTGTACACTTCTACAGGCAGAAGCAGTTGCTCACGTCTCACTTGAGAAACATTTGAAAACCCACTATTGTCTTAAATATCCTTGCATGCTAAAGAATTAACCTTTCCCTTACTATAGGTTACAGTATATAAGTGGCACAGGGGTCTAAAACACAAAACAAGAAGATGCAATATTGTATATTATAGACCTTTGTTGCATCACTTCCCCTCAGTCTCTCCCAAACCTGTCACTACTCTCAAATAAAGCGGAAATGGTCCTCACAAAATACTTTAATAAAGCTGAAATACTGTTTTGGCTTGTTTCCCCTTTTGCTTTTTAATGAACAAACAATGAATCAATGAAAATAAGTTATTTAATAATTGATTACCAGAATTATTTTAGTTGGAGCTATCCATAAAACATATTCGCCAAGACACTTAATTATATAAGAAAGGAGAAAAGCGAACGGGGAGATCATAGTGGAAATAATGTTTGAACAGAACAGCTGTTCACAGAGCCCATACCAGAGTAAAGCAGAAGAATACAGAAATGACATTCACAGATGTAATCCATGTGATATTTTGTTCTGAAGTAACGCAGTCAAAGTTGAGATAACTTACCGACCGATTGATTTCCTGTATCGATTGGTTTCCTTTACCGATTGATTGTACTCTTCACTTCACTGTTATCTGCTCACGTCGAGGTGAAACTGGTTTATATTCGACATTCACATTATTTATCGCGACCTTATCACACTTTCAATTCAACACTTGACTTGTCTGGACAAGTTTAACTCACTATGGAAAATGAAACAAAGAAAACTAACCACCGGTTGATAAACTTATGAATATCTTCCCTTTGTTAACGAGGACTGTATTTGTTCAACTCTTAAGTTCCAAGATAATCTTTATAGAATCCAAATGAGCAAAGAAAAGAGACAATTTATTTCTGTGTCAACGTTATACTACTAAACGCCCAATTTTGAAAGACAGTTTCCTGATTCACAACAATAACAAGCACCCCGGTGTGAGGCAGCCAATCGCGTGGCGAGATTCAAACCTCGTGACTGATGAGGTCACGCATTGAGCGGACGTGTACTGGGCAAACTGATGCTACTTTCACGGACTGCTCCTTCCGTGGGAAATGATTGTCAATTTATTGAAATGCCCATTACTTTTCTCACTCATTATAACTGTTATTGGTGTAACTGCATACCGTTGCGTACATATTTTCTTCTAAATTAGCAACAGTATCAATGCTTAGTACCTGGCAAATGTTGGTAGAACGCTAGATTATCCAAAAAGTGTCCATTTCTTTCACAATTAAACATGATGAACTTCAATTTCCGGGTTGCATCTAAAGGTAACATAACTGCCCGGTTACAGCAAAGGATGACAGCATGTTGTTTATTCCACACTGCAGCAATGAAACCGATAATGCAATTAGACCAACAGTTTAAGTATCCGTAAATAAATAAATAAGCTGTGGAAAGCAGTGAACAAACCTGCAAACAGAAAGTAATTTCTAAAATAGAAATCCTGCCAATTTTAAATGTATAAAAAGCAAATATTAGCTCCCTGAAATTTATACTAACCCTAATCCTTCCATGTTGATTTAGTTTTATATTTAATTAATCACTTCAATTATTTTATAGCCTTACAACTAGCAAAATACTCTTTAGAATAATACCATTGTTACTGTATGACTCAAGTCACAAGTGCATTCATACAGTACATTCTAATTATATTCACATTCAATCAATATGTAGGCCTATACATAAACCATACATGATTGTGTATTTCCCTCCCGACTATGCAATGTGCCAAATCCACATTTTACCTACACCAATAATTGAGCATTAAGCAAACATAATAACATTTGTTAAAGACAAAGATTTATTCTATATCATGTTTTGGCAGCACATAATTATAATTTGTATAATTACGCTCATTGTGAAGTGGTTAGAGCGCCCCCACCAATAGAGGCTCAGTCCACAGAAGCAGCAGACGACGGGTTTGAATTTGGCCCGTGGTCGTTCTCTGCATGTCATTCCCCTCTCTGTCCCATTTCTCCAAACTCATTTTTAAAAAAGCATAAAAAAAAAAAGAATCTTTAAAATATATATATTTCGTCAGAGCACCTCAGATCTGTCATCAAATAATTGAACACGTGATCCATCTTATTTTTGATGCTTTATTATATTAACTGTGGTACACAAGCAAAAAAAAAACAAGATATTTCCACATTTTCATGTAAACTTTTGTAAAAGTATATAACGTCTTTTCTTTGCACATTATTAGGTCCAATTGAAACATTGGACAAAACTTTTTAAATTCAGCATCTTCCCATTTCCCCACAGGTTCTACCAGCCAACACAGCAATACTGTAACAACTGAGGGGTATACTACAAAGCAAACTCAACAGAGCCCGGCTCTCTTTTTTTGATCTGGTTCAACATAACACATACCCTCGCTCAGAGCTAACCGGTATCACGAAGGCAGTTATCAACCTCTTATGTTGAACGAGGATTTCAGCTTCAGGCTCTGTGCGCGTCCCCATGAGAGGGGGCGTTTGACCCGTCATTTGACTCTGCTTCCGCACAGACTGGACTGATCTTGTGCTGCTAACTTTACACAAACGGACTGATTGTGAGCAGCTGAGTAATACAAAAGTGTGTCGCCAACTTCATTCAAGAGGAAGAGTTTGTCAGTCTGAATTATTACAGCAGGAAACAGAGAGCTGAAAAAAACTCTTACTGCAAATAGGCTAAGGAGAGTGGAATGCTGCCAGCATGGACATTATGTCGATCGTTCTCACAGTGCGTAACGTGACATTATAAAACAATGAAACGTTGATCTCGGATTTAAACACTATACCATTTAGCCTAATATATATATAGGCTACTTTGCTATATTTATAGCACTACGCCTATAGTCCCACACTTAAGAATGTAATTTAAGTCTGACACTGTCCCCAAATGCATAGCCTATGGAAAATCACTTTAGTTTTGGGCCACATCATAATGAATACAATTTTGATTTAGACTATTAGCCTTTTATTTGAATCTTACAAATACCAATAGGCCTACATTAAAAAACCTGTAGTCTGGATTTTTCGGACAAATATGAATCTACTGTGAGAAGCTTAACCTGCGAGTCTGCAACAATGTCCGAACTGTGACAGCTGTCACCTGTCACGTCCCAACTGTAATCGCTACTTGTGAAAAGAAAGCCCACAGTGAAATAATGTTGCAAACTGTGATTTTATAGAACGCTTTATTAAGAGCCAGTGTGTGTAGATCGCCAGGTAAAATCATTTGAGAGGAGAGCATAGAGTGGCGAAGCATACAGTATGGGCTATTTTTCATTTTCAATAACTGTATGCATGTGGCAAAAAGCCCCAGCACGATGTTACAGTTCACTCTGTAAGCCTAATGTCACGGCTTCGTTTCGTTCATTAACTTACTGATCAATAAGTTTAGATGTAACAGTTTCCTCAGTGAGAATGTAGCGCTCAGACAATATTGTCAGGTCCGCGGGATTTCAAAATGTGTAGTTTCCTTGAAGGGCAGCGCTCTAAGAGCCGAATTTAAGCTCAAACTCTGAAACAAAAACTGCTCTGAGCAGGTTAGCCGTGCAGCCTCTGTTACCACGGTGATCTAGCCAGGTAAAAAGAGAGTCACCTTTCGTGATACTGAAAATTCTGGCTTTAGACCGCTTTAGACTCAACAGACCTCGCTCAGCCCTTAATCTCGCTTCGTAGTATACCCCTCTGCAGTAGGCTCACAACATGACACACATAACAAAAACAACAACACAAGTACTCCACTGGCAGGACATAAGTAAAAGTATAGAACATACACTAAGTGACAATACTCCCAACAAAATATTATATGACATAACCCTAAAACTAAGCTTCTCATGCATTCTACGTCCATTTTGTGTCCCCTATAAAGTAATATCAGTAGATTAAACAGAATACATTAAGTTCAGTTCTCTGGCTTATAAAACAAAAAGTTTAGGGAGAAAAATCAGACAACAGGAAATATTCCAAAACAAAGGGCCATCTCACATTTTACATTATTATGTTCAAAGGTGGTCCTAGTTAACAATGTAGTTGACCTTTGAATTTAACAACGGTAAATAAATTGTGTAAATAATCTGATTCGCTAATTCTCTAAATATAAATGTTATCTTGTTCATAAAGCTTACTGTATGCATTAGACATACTAAAGGTTTGCCCCCCCACCCCCCTAGTAACAGGCCCTTGACAGCAGACAAATGTACAACATCGGGATCACTAGAAGGCTCAGAAGTGGACAATTGTAACACTGGTTCAAAGCTGTAAATGTTCACAGGAGAACATATTTTAGAGCATTGATCCCAACGGACGCGTTAAATGCAATGTCGACCACGTTGCGCCTTCACTTCAGTAGCCTCTCACTGCTAAATGTAGCGAAAAAGTTACATTCTGAACAAGGTGAAGGTGACTCCAACTATCAGAGCCCAGTGGCTTAGCGAAGCAGTAGTATAGCCTACTGCATAGCTATGACCTTTGCTTTAGCTTAGTCTATCAGCAAAAATACTCCCAAAGTTTGGTTTTTAATTTGGGGCAACGGAGTGCTGAGCGGAGTCCTGAGGAGGGTTGGCTACTGGCGGGCTGCTGAACAACAGCTTCTTGATGATATTGCCGTAGAAAGGTCCGTAGACAGACTTGTTGTAGTTGACCAGGGAGACAAACCTCTCTCCCAGGGTTGCCAGTTCAGGCTTGATGGCAGTCAGGCCAGCCGGTACCTGTTCAAGTGTGGCCTTGGGATCACAGATGAGCCCCATGAAGTACTGCTGCACACGGTCCTCTGCAAAAAGGAAAAGAAAAGATAGAAAGGGGGAAACAACGTTTTAGAAAATGCCAAACAAAACCTCCATGTTTGAAAAACACATTACTCTGCTCTTTAGTGGTTAGAGCGCCCGCCCATAGAGGCTCAGTCCTCAGAAGCAGGGTTTGAATCCGGCCCGCGGTTGTTCTCTGGATGATGTACCCTTCCTATTTCCTTTGTCTCTCCAAACTATCCGATAAAGCATAAAGCATTTTTTTTTATTAATCTTTATTCCTAACCACCACCTTACCGACGAGAGTGCGGATGGGATTGTCCATCTGTGTGATGCTGCAGATCTGGCCTGTGAGAGTGGCCTGCAGTGCCGGGGACAGGGCCGGGTAGTTCCTCTCTGTCAGAGACTTGTTCAGCTCACAGCAGATCTGAGCGCTGACACCCTCTAGTGCCTCCTGTCGGTTAAAGCCCCTACACAGAGGAGGAGAGGACAGGTCTGCT
The DNA here is from genome assembly GCA_026929865.2 of Hyperoplus lanceolatus. NCBI lineage: Eukaryota > Metazoa > Chordata > Actinopteri > Uranoscopiformes > Ammodytidae > Hyperoplus > Hyperoplus lanceolatus. The sequence goes on from CM049416.1 coordinate 19,660,300, forward strand.
TTAAACTCCCATTTCACATAAACATAGAAAGTAAATATGTTTAAATACCGATTTGGAGTTGGAGTCACGATTCCGAAGAATGCTCGTTGTCAAAAATCACCTTTTATCAAATCAGTGAATATCTCCTAATGATGCCCTACTAGTCTGTACTGTGTGTGTGCGCTGAAATGAAATCTGGTGTAAAACCCAGCCTCTAGTTCATTTTGCCAGCTACAGTGGACCACCCTTTGTATACAGATGTATCTGTTTACATACCAGTTCACAGAGCCTAGGCTGTGTATTGACACCAGATTTTCTTTTTAGCGCAAAAACAGGAAGAGGATCGTGAGGAGATATTCACTGATTTTGAGAACAGGGCAAGCATTCTCCAAAATCCACCTGACTCCACCTTTAAGATGGATAATAAAAGAAGTAAATAGAAATTGAACTGACGGGCGGTGCATCCCATCCAGCAGAACACTGGTCATCCTCTTGAGGCGGTCGGACAGGGCGGAGAGGCCCTGGATGGGCCCTCCCACTGTGCTGTAGACTATGAGCAACACCTCGTTCAACGCCTGAGTCTGCTCCAGCTGACGCCCAAGCTCTCGCAAACGCATCTCATCAGTCATCCAGGTCTATAGCAGAGAACCAAGAAAAAAAGAGAGACTTAGAGATCGACATTTTCCTAATTTGTTTTCTTGTAACTGGTTGGACGAGAAGATGGATACACCCAGTCATGTCTGTGAATAACTACGGAGCTACAGCTCAAAAAATGTGCAGTGTGTAATTTCTGAAAATTTAGTGGCATCTAGTGGTGAAACTTATAGAATGCAACGCTTCCTAAGTGACCCCTACATTTCTAATAATAACAGAATATACAGTGGCCTTCAAGGACAAGAAGCTAGTCAATAAAGATGGCATCATCCACCACTGCCACCCTCTACCATTTGTTAGCCTCACAAACTCTGGAAAACACACAAATACTCTGGAAAATAACTATTTTTACTGAAGTTCTTGTAAAAAAGCTAATTTTCCAAAAGATTTCCATGTGTTTACAAAAAAAAAAAAAAAAACTTTATTAATATTGACAAAAAAAACGCTCTCACCTCAGGCAGTGGCCTCTTATCAAACTCCCATGTGAGGAGGCTGAGGAAGGCAGTATGGAGGATCTGAAAGGGCCCGGGTAGCGCTCGCTGTCCCTTCCCCGGACCCTGAGTCTGTTCTGTGGGCTCGCTCGATGAGAGAAGCTCCTGCACTGCCGACTTGATCCACAAGGTGGTGTAATCCAAAGCACCTGAGGAAGATTAACACATGGTCAGAAAAATAAATTAGATGTACATTAAATTCTTAGTATTGAATAAAATCATCATAAATCAAACTTAATTATTTTAAAAGGGAACATGAAACCAAATGTAATTATTTTAAAAGGGAACATGAAACCAAATGTAAGACTAGAATATGTTTGCAAACCAAACTTTGGGCCCTGCTGCTGTGAGGAAAGTTTGTTTATTCATTTATTATGAGAATACACCTTAGAAAATGTTCACCTCTGACACGCCCCAAAGTTACATTGTGCACCTTTAACGGATTTTGTAACCAATTTAAAAAAGTGGTAAACAAATACAGTATTAAAAGCTATTAAGAGAAATTCAGGTTCTGGTTCACTCACTGGGTTCTTTGTCCAAGATGTTCTGAAACTTTTCCCTCTCGTATTCGACACTGTGCTTCTTCAGCACAACCCTCAGATTTTGGATATTGAAGTTGACCAGGTCGACCTTCATCAGGTCCAGCACACGGAAGATCTCCCTAGGGTGCCAAACAAAAAAAGAGCCACTGTGGTAACTTACTGCATATATAAAAGCTAAAAAACCACGTATTCCCACACTACAATCTATGGTTATAAATGTTTCTATAACACTCGGGATACAAAATTTACTTTAAATAAAATATATATTTATAAATCAGTTATTAAAAAACCAACATGTAAAAAAAGTAATCTGTACCGGGCTAATATAGGTTAGACTCTTGGAGCTGGCAGAGATTTAATAAAACACACGACACAGAATGTAGGTAACCAGTTTTGTATTTCAAAGTTCACTTAACAAATAACAAAAAAAAAACACTTTAAATTAATCTAGGCTCTGTAAATCAATTAGGGGAGAACGGGGTAATTTGTCACACTCGTTATATCTCGGAACCAGAAGGCGCTGTCTGTGAAATTTTGGTATGTAAATATCCAGAATTGCGATCAGAGGTCACCTACATAGTCTTCCTTGGAGTTAGACTGCTGAATTTGAGGTGAGAGGACTGTTTGTGTTTTTCATGTCAAATTGAAAATATTTAGCTCCTCAGTATTTTTCTTCTAGGCTTTTACAGAATGGGTTTATAACAAAACACTTGTTACCCATAAAAAGTGTGAAGGGTAAACTATAGTTTAGATTGTGGTTAGCAAGCTAATTAGTTGTCAAATGGTTGTTGGCCTTGATGCTAGCAAAAAATTCCTGTTGGGGTTGGTCGTCACATTTTTGGGGGGGTTGGTTGTCACAAGTTATCCAAAGGCTAAGGATAGAACCCCAGAGAAGGATAGAATAGAGCAGGAAAAGGCAGCTAGCATGCAAAGGAAAAAAGGGCAACAAAATCAAAACAACCCAGTGCATCCCAAAGTAGACAAGCTGCCAAGGCTACAGTAAGTTATATAGGCCTATTTGTCAACTTGACAATGCAATTGCATTTTCAAATTTAGTTCTACTTTCTTTCCTTCTTTTCAAGATTATTCCCATTAAGATAACATTGTGACAAACAACCCCATAGTGTGTGACAACTGACCCCTTGATGGGGTTGATTGTCACAATGTGTAAGGGTGTCTTTGATGATTAATTTCTTCTTTATTACAATAAGATAGAACAAGTGAGGGGTACACATTTCAAGCCAACACGTTAAGCTTCAATGTAATGTAGGAATGACTATCAAAAGATGTTTAGGTGATGAGCAATTCTCAGTAGAGTAAAAGGTGTGCCTACTTCCCCGTTCTCCCCTACATTTGATTTCAGCATTTAAACCTGTTTTTGAAAGGCCTTGAGTGTGAACTTACCTGAACAGTGTCACTATGTTGTTGTGTGTGCTTTCGTGGAGTTTCTTGATTTCAACGTCCCTGACTGGTGAACACATCTTGCCCATGGTTGTGATGATGTAAGAGGCCAGCCCCTGGATGTCTAGGGCATCGTTGTCGGCCTGCTGGCGAATCAGCTCCATGTCTAGCACCTCCATGATCTGGGTCCGCATCCGATTGGGACCCGGATTTAATAATGACAGCAAGGACTGTCCAGGAGAGAACATAGTTTTTAAGTTATAGTTAAATCATTATTTTACAACCTTTGTGAATCTAGTCTAAACTGTTTTTTCTACATGTACCAGTCACAAAAGGAGGTGATGGGGATGAAGAGAATAGTAAGCAAAAAGTGCCTCAAAAAGTAAAAACGTCAGCAAGAGCATTGGAGTCATTTCTAAAAGAACTAGTGTAAGTAGTAGTACTGTATGTCTCGGGCACTACACTAGTAGTGTATGTATGTGTGCTGACCTCTCTGATATCCTCCAATAATTTGATGGCTTGCCCGTACTCTGGCGGGTCGTCGTTCAGCTCTGACTCCAGGATATCCCAGAAGGCCTTGTGGAGATTATCTCTAACTATCTTCCATAAACTAAAAAGAAAAAAGGTAATGGAGGATTAAGTTTAGCCGAGTGATATTATCCTTCTGAAGAAGAAAAAAAACGTCCATTTATGAAACGGGCTTTGACTGTCTATGCTGTGATCTCTTTGTAGAAATGGTGGAGAATAACTGAATGCATTGTCAAATATCATTCCTATTGTTGAGCGTTGGAAATCAATTTGAATTGCCGTCAGTAATACAGTGTTGTTTCAAATAAACAGTGTACGTTGCCGTCTATGTTGCCTGCCCCTGTCTGTCCTCGTCACTGGCTCGTTCAGCTCAGTTGTGCTAAAGATAAACATACAGGCGGATCAATCAATTCAGTAGAACATGGTGACGTACACAGATATAATAAAAAGACATTTGTATTTACTAGTTGTGGCGATTTGACTGTTAACACACATTAGTCTACTCCACTAGAGTTTAGAGGGAAATGTTGTGTTTTTTTTATACCTTATCAAACCTTATATATTTAGCTGATTCCATTTACTAACACAAACATATAATCAACAAATAAATAATGTATTATAAGATTTTACATATGATAAAGAATGAGCCCCACCTTTACCAGCTGCAACCTTCCTTTAACGTACTAATAATCATTTAAGTTTAATTACTGTTATTTGGGTTCTCCGATAATCCACAAAAGATGATCAGGATGTGAGAAAAGAAGGATTTTTAAATCTCCTTGGTAGTGTACCTGTTCTGAGGCAGGCTGTCTGGCTCCAGATGGAAGTTTGGGTTGACCGTGATCTCGTGGGTTAAGCTGAGGTTGGACAAGTCTCTTTCAGCCTCCATCACTTCATCCAGGGTAAGGCTTTTAGGTGGGCTTGCTGCGGGAACCAGAAAAAAAAAATGCTTTGTTATTATTAGACAAATAGGAGTTTAAATGAAAATGGTGGAATATACAGCCTAGGCCCATTAGGTATTCTGACAAAAGGCTATACACACACACACACACACACACACACACACACACACACACACACACACACACACACACACACACACACACACACACACACACACACACACACACACACACACACACACACACACACACACACACACACACACACACACACACACACACACACACACACACACACACACACACACACACACACACACACACACACACACACACACACACACACACACACACACACACACACACACACACACACACACACACACACACACACACACCACCACCACCACCACCACCACCACCACCACTACTACTACTACTACTACTATTGCTTGAGTAAACTATAGGTCCCTGGGTAAACTATATAGTAGGTCCTTGGGTAAACTATACAGTAGGTCCTTGGGTAAACTATACAGTAGGTCCTTGGGTAAACTATGGGTCCTTAGGTGTTTCTACACTCACAGGATGGCGTGCAGGGCTTGCTGGAGCCGTCGCTGGTGAAGCTTTCCCGGGAACATTCCGTGTCACTAGATGAGGTCATGCTGCTGCAGCGCTCTGACTCCACATCACTGCCCTGGTCCTCACCACTGGATGTGGAGGTAGGTCGCTCATCATTCAGAGGCATCTTGGGCTACGGATGAACGGGAGAAAGAATTTGGTTATGATACAACTATGTTGACGGCCATTTCATCAGTTCAGAGTTGAAATGGGGAGAAAGAGAGGTGGATGACATGCAGTAAAGGTCCACGGGTCTTCTGCATTTTGCTTTTTGGCAAGAAATTCTATGAATAGACCAAAACAATGAATGAATCCAACTAACAAAGTATTGTCTGTGTTGCAAACTCCCTTCTTTGTTTTAAAGTTCCATAGACCTCCATTAAAAATCACCCAAAAGTGCCAGAGACAGTCAGACACTATAGAAGGACATTTTGAGTTGATCACAAATACACCATCTTGTTGTAAACATCAATTAAAACGCAACGTGTATTACTTTGATGTATATTATTCTGCAAATAAAATTGTCCAATACATGTTCTATTCACTTGTTTGAGTAACAGAGCAAATAAGGACAGGGGCCAGCTGTTTAAGGGAATAACTTTGTCTTTTTTTCTAATTGAAATATATACAATTAAAATAAATAAATAAATAAGAGAACAAATGAGGTGAGAGTTACAGTGACTGGATATGCTGACATAAAACTATCAAAAAGCATTTCTGAAAATAAATAAATAAGTAAGTTCAAGTCAATGAGTGTGAGAGGATTTAATGATTCACTTTAGGAGTAGCTGCTGTTGTCAAGGCAGTTAACGGAGCGTAACAAAAACACAAGCCAAATTCAATAAATTGGTTGGGGGGGGGGCAGTCTCCATAGAAACAGCAATATTTGCTTTGTTACATAGTTCTTATTCTCAACTCAAATCGTATCAAACTCACTGATTGTGCATTACATAATTCTAGGAAATAAACGTGACGTAACTGCCAGTGATAAACAACACTATCCAAAGTTAGGACACAAACAGAACCCATTTCCAGATCTAGGTTTAAACAAAAGCTATTATTTACTGGGTAAATAAAGGGGACACAGTGTCCAGGCCTATCAGTTGACATCAATTGTCTCCAGGGCAACGCAGGACGACAACAGTGTTAACCATCTGTCCAACGATCCAGTTACACCAGTCTTTGTGTTGTCTGAGCAACACACACACACACATGTAAAAGCACTGGCATAAGAAAGCAAATGGCTATTTGTAAGAAAGAAAAGAAAAAATGATTGTGCAAATGCCAGCTAAAATAACCCAAGGAAAAACCAAAAAGTACCTTGGAAGTTTTGTCATGTTCTCGTAAAAGATACATTATTAAGCGATCCCTACACTTGGCGGGCCACCAGTAACTATGGTCAGGAGGGTGTTACTTGTAAAACTAGTGGTAGCTGGTATAACATGCAAGCCACTGTGTCCTTGAGCAAGGCACTTAACCCCAAAACTGCTCCAGGGGCATCATCATGACTGACCCTGCGCTCTGACCCCCTTCGAAGTGTGGTCACTTGAGTGGAAATGCAAAGAACAAATTTCTATGTACCTTGTGTAAATTGACAAATAAAGAAACCTAACTTGGCTGAATAAAACCCACACAAATGTATCTTCACTCGGCCTTCAACTCCTGTAATTCAGGAAGCCTCTGCCCTTCTAATCTTGTATTAGAGACAGGCCTACAGTGCTGGCAGGGTGACCCTTGGGTGTTTCCTGTCCCTGGTCTAAATTATCTGCTGCCAAAAAGGAACGCACACTCCCTCTCTGCTCTCTTTGGTTTAAAGATAGCTCAAGGGGTGAGGGTGGATGTGTGACTTCCATACACCGCACGGCTCATTCATTATCATTACATCATCCGCTAGACTTGCCTGCTAGGTCACAGCAATGCAGTAGAACCATTTTTTTATAAAGAGATTATATCGGGTGATGGGAGCCATACAGTTTGAGAAAACTGATCAAGGATTAGGTTAATGCTGTCACCTGCTGCCTCATTTTAAGTATTATGAATGTTAGGTAGTATTAACAGGCCCATAAAGCAAAAACAGAAAAACATAATACCCATGCATTTGACATGTTTACCGAGTGTGTTTGGATACAATTTAAAAAAACGGCAAAAACTAGACAAAGATGAGAATTTTTGGTTACATGAGTGCAAGATACAGGCCAATACAGGCTGCATTAACCCAGATCCGACTGCAGTAGGCTACAATGTAAACAAAGCAGTGGATCAAGGGGGCTGGGCTTACTACACGAAGGCTGTCGTTATTGGCTGCTGCTCCCTGTCTCTCACCCCTACATGGAAAATGTTTGGATTAAAGAAAAAACACACACACGCGCAAGAGATGGGTACACGTGATCAGAGGAGCAGAACAAAACAACAACTCCATGCACAATTAAAATAGACATTTAAGGCCAATACACAATCACACCACAAGGACCCGAACAGAAAGCTGGTGCATTAAGATCCTATTGCAAAAGGGATTTGTTTTGTACAACTGTCTCAACTCGTCATAGTTGTTTACATTGTGGCAGCTTAACTTGAACACGCTGTGGCAATAACAGTCGAATACAAATCACAAACTTGGTGGATTTGACGATTCCTTTAGCCTATCGACATGAGCGAGAACAACATTCGACGACTGTGAAACACCCAAGTTTCTGCAGCAGAACAAAGCCAAACTCAAATAAACATAAAAGTTGTAAAAAAAACTGAACCAGCCGATTGTTCCACAATTTCAAATAGAGTAAAATGTGCTTTACAAAAGCGACTCTTACCCCACCCGAGTCTCCGGAAAGCGAGACGAACGCTTTGAAAAAGAGGTTCGTTGTAGACCTGTAATGTCTTTGTCTCCCTGTTTAAAGGTCTCTCGTTGCCCCAGCTGGGCTGGCTTTATCCAAACAGGCGAAACCATTCCAATACAATGGGGGTGTAAAACAGCCGAGCTAATGCCAACACAAGGTTTACACAATAACACGTTTTGAAATATTCTACATAAAACTATATGGAGCCTATTTCATTCCGGGAAAGGCAGTGTAGGCTACTATAGTGTATATTAAATCACACTAGGCTATGTGGAAATGGTACGCTCCGCTCAAGTGGGGACGTATTTGTTACGGACATGGTCTTATTAGTGTTCGAGTCTTGCTCAGAGAAAATGTCACATTCTATGGTTCACATAGGCTACAGCAATATATGTGCGTGTGTGTCTGAACCATAAGGGCATTATGAGAACAATAGGCCTACTCAATTCCGTGACATTATGAGGACTCACCCCCAGGGCCGGATCTAGGCATAGGCATTCTAGGCACGTGCCTAGGGCCCATTTCCACTAGGGGGCCCAGTGAGAAGGATAAAAAAAAAAAAAAAAAAAAAAAAAATTAGTATGTGTGTTTGATATTAACATCATATTATGCAAATGTAAGTTATCATACAAAAAATGAATACAATGTTTTGGTCTGGATAGTTAATAGCCTAACAATTGAATCAGTTCATCCGAGGTTAACTTATCACTCGGTATTGAGTTTATTTAAAAAAATTGGAAATGGGGCTGCCCTCAGTTGCCCATGCACTGTGTATAGTCTATAACCTATTTCAGCCTCATCTGTGGAAAAAAAGATAGCTGGATAACAGAGTTCTTCTGCTACGTTCCTCTCGCTGCATTTAAATGCATTCATTAAATTACAGAGAAATATGTCCCGTAAAAGAAAAAAAAACACCAAGCCCATCCCAGAGGACACTGAATTATATTTTTTCTGTATTAATATTTTTATGGAAAATCCATATGTCTTTCTTCAATAGCTTTTAATTCTACTTCATTTGAGCCTGTATCTCCAAATTATTTGTTCACAAAAAATTCCTCAGATTTAGCCTCTTAATTTCCCTCTCAAAGTGCACCAGATTCATGCATTTCACTTTAAAAAAGCTACAAAAAATCTCCCGGGGGGGCATACCCCCGGATCCCCCTTGGAGAGTCAGGATCTCGGCTAGCTACTATTTTCACTAAGCTGGACATTGGAGGCACTAGCAATGAACTGGGTGTGTGAATGACATTTAACAATAGTCAATCATTTGGCCACGATAACATTGGAGAGGGGGGCCCAAATCAAATTCGGCTTAGGGCCTTATGAAGGCTTGGGCCGGCTCTGCTCCCCGGTTATTATTTTAGCCATCAAACCAGAGTTTTTCTGTGCGGCGGCTCACACCGGCGATGTCTCATCAGTGTGAATTTCGCCGTTACCCACCACAGAGTTCCACGCCAGGTTTCACCAGGTGAATCGCTGCTTCGCTCGCGCAAGGCTTTTGTGTTTAAATCTGGCTTGCACGAGTGTTTTAACTTTATGCTGAATAAAGCATTGCACTGCACTGTTTTTCATCCAGTTTGAAAAATTGCTTCTTACTGCATGGGCAAAGTGGGCACATGTCCAGGGCCCTGGCCAATAGGGGGGCCCTTGATTTTTTTTGTTTTAATTAAAAAATTTTGACGGGGGTTTCCCCCCTGGGAATGGGTCGTAAAAAGTCGGGTTGTTTTATATTCGGGGTCTTATATTCGGCCGGGATAAGCGTGTGTGCGCTTGGAGAGAGAACGATGTGTCTAGAGAAAAAAAGGCACGGGAAATGGCCAAAGAGCTCCACATCCCCACTGAAATCAAAGCCTCGACTCATTATGTTGCGAGTCAACGTATCAGAGGCACGAATCGACAAAGCGATCGACCTACCGTGGCTTTTCTGATGTGGCAGTTGTAGTGAGGAAAGTTTGCTAACTGTGCGTTCCCTTTACGCACCAGTAGGCTACCAGTGTAACGAGCGAGGCGGTTGTTTCACTTTACAGTTAGTCGGCAGTGAGATTGGATTGGGGTATCCAGGCTCGGGACATGCAATCAGATCGCGGAGCCTGTCCCCTCGACACCCGTTAACGTGCAGGAATCCCCTGTGATCATTTAGTTTTAAACCACAGTGTGTCTGTCTCACTGTGAACGACACAAACACAGCGTTTCAAGGGGTGACGCGTTGCTTTGCTCTGACATTGAGTGTAGGCTCCGAGGAGGAGGGGGGGGGGGGGGGGGCAAGGGTGGGCGAAAAAGCAGGCGCAGAGATCTTAAGGCCAGGACACACCAGCCCGATAATCGCCGTCGTCAAAAAAAAAGACGAATCTGTTTGGTGTGTGCCGTGACGTCGGCCGACGTAGAGGTCGTCGGGCTTGTTTTGAGCCTGTCGGCCGCCGATTGAACATGTTCAATCGGCGGCCGACCGTCTTTCATTTGGAGCAATTTGATTGGTGGAGGGCTAGCGAATCAGTGAAGCCCGGAAGTGAGGCGGGTAGCACAAACAGCTAACAACAGCTAGCCATCGTTTTAATGTGTTTGTTCGTTTCGTTTTGAGAGTACTCACATGCATCAACCCTTGTTGACTGCTCGACACCATGCTCGACACTCTCTGCTAAAAATTGTGCTCTTATGGTCCATAAATATAAATACGTATTTCTATCTATGTTTATGCTCTAGAGAGATGTCCAATCATTTCCGGCTTTCGTATTTTTTCGGGCCACAATACAGATTAGCGCCGCCTGCTGTTGTGGAGACATTACGTCCCGCGAGCGTATGGAAAATAAACAGTCGTCTCGGTGTGTTCTTTAGCAGCGACGGGAAGCTGGAGCTTCCTGAAACGGCCGACTCCATTTTTTTTGACGACGGCGATTATCGGGCTGGTGTGTCCTGGCCTTTACAAAGGCAAAAAGAATCTGCTTGCGCGCTTAGAGCGCGCTCGCATCGTCGGTGTCTCTGCCCTAATCTAAAGGCCAGGACACACCAGTCCGACACGTTCCGACTACCTAAAAACTGGAGTCGCCGTTTCAGGAAGCTCCAGTCTTCTCGTCGCGGCCACAAAACACACCGAGACGACTGCTTATTTTTCCGTACGCTCTGCGCTTGCGCGGGACGTAATGTCTTGTTGTAGATTCGAATAGCCTCTATTCACCAGAGTTGCTGAGCAAATAGAATCTAAAGGTTAAGGTCAGATCCCTGTAAGGACATGTGTTTGACTTGGTATGAAACGATCTGTCTATTTGTAGATATAATACACTTGATACCCCCCACACATGAGAATATAAGACACTGATCTGTAACTAGCAACTTCAGTGCCATTACGGCCTCCAGCCCGCTGCTATCATGCTCACTCATGAAATCCTCTGTATGTCTGATGGAATCTCCTTCTGAATAAACCTGATCACTGATGATAAGTCCAGTCTACTACCTCTCGTCTTTGTCAAGCCATGGGGAACAATTCGGCTACCACATTTGGCGTCACGATGACGGATATAACAGGAACATTGATGATGAGACTACCTGTACACTTCGGGACACATCTGGTGGATTGAGATCAGATGGACTGTTGCTGTTGAAAAGTGCTTGTCTGTTCCAGTATCTAAAAGTAACTGAGAACTGCGATGGGAGATAAGGTGTACTCGGCTGATAGTGCTCTGTGTCAAGGTCAAGGGCACGGCATGATTGTCCGGTCTGGGGACTTCACAGAGGCTCCGTTATGGCCAGGTATCCACGTAGTTCCACTGTTATAACAAAGAACCGTGTGCACGTTTTATTGACTAAGACTTTGGGAAAAAGGCTGGACTGGATTCGAGCTTGTTAAGTCGCTCTGTGCTTTATGTACGCTGAGGGAAAAGATTGGAGACCAACGTCTGTCATCAAGAACTCAGACTGCTCGGGTTACTGCCCCCGCGCTGTCGCAAGTGCATTCCGTGGTCATGGCTGATAACGGAGATGGCCACATGCATGCCAACCGCATACCATCTTGGACTTTCCTGGGCGGCTGGCCACGTCTGGCGGAGTCTGCCAGCTATGTAATGGAGGACCCTCCTCTGTGCCAAAGTTGGATGGACTACATTTCCCATGCAAGCTGACCATGGCTAAAAATATCTGAACTTGAGACTCTTGAGATTCGGCTGCAGAGGGCTCTCGCACCCTATTCTCTTTTTATCTTCGTTCAGTGTTTAAGCAGTTGCTTTGTTGGTCCCTTTCTTATGTGGTTTACTGCAGTAATGCTTTCATCTATGCATTGTATTCTACTTCACTCATAAAGAGTGTTTCTGTGTTTTGTTGGAGGTTTCTGTTAGGCTATTCAAATATGTTTGGTTACATCTTGTTTTGGTAGAATTATTTAATTCTAAATGGAGGAATGTTGTAGATTCGAATAGCCTCTATTCACCAGAGTTGCTGAGCAAATAGAATCTAAAGGTTAAGGTCAGATCCCTGTAAGGACATGTGTTTGACTTGGTATGAAACGATCTGTCTATTTGTAGATATAATACACTTGATACCCCCCACACATGAGAATATAAGACACTGATCTGTAACTAGCAACTTCAGTGCCATTGCGGCCTCCAGCCCGCTGCTATCATGCTCACTCATGAAATCCTCTGTATGTCTGATGGAATCTCCTTCTGAATAAACCTGATCACTGATGATAAGTCCAGTCTACTACCTCTCGTCTTTGTCAAGCCATGGGGAACAATTCGGCTACCACAGTCTCCACAACAGCAGGCGGCGCTAATCTGTATTGTGGCCCGAAAAAATACGAAAGCCGGAAATGATGGGACAGCTCTCTAGAGCATAAACATAGATAGAAATACGTATTTATATTTATGGACCATAAGAGCACACTTTTTAGCAGAGAGTGTCGAGCATGGTGTCGAGCAGTCAACAAGGGTTGATGCATGTGAGTACTCGCAAAACGAAACGAACAAACACATTAAAACGATGGCTAGCTGTTGTTAGCTGTTTGTGCTACCCGCCTCACTTCCGGGCTTCACTGATTCGCTAGCCCTCCACCAATCAAATTGCTCCAAATGAAAGACGGTCGGCCGCCGATTGAACAAGCCCAAAACAAGCCCGACGACCTCTACGTCGGCCGACGTCATAGCACACACCAAACAGATTTGTGTCCCGACCCCCTACCGACACTACGACGGCGATTATCTGGCCGGTGTGTCCTGGCCTTAACTGTCTAGTAGGCTCCGGCGGACCGGCGCAAAGACTCTCTTTCTCTTGCGCAGCACCAGAGAGACTTTATAGAATTGTATTTCGCTCTATCTCTCTCTTTCTCTCTCTAGGCTGTGCGCTGCATTATAATGTGTGTGATTGTGGATTGCACGGTGTGCTAGTGCGTGTATTTGCGTGTTGGTAGGGGTCCATGGCTGGTTTGTGTCCAGGGCCCGTGGTCATGTTAGTCCGTCCTTGCACACTGGACTCTGCACGCACTTTACAGAATTGCTCCTGCAGTGCGCTCACAAACAGACGTGAAGTCGCACACGGTTACGTTTCTCTTTACTCCCGTTTACAAACGCGCAACTCTTAAACAAATGAATGAGCATAATACTCTTGTGGCAGTTCAAATGTATGTAGTTTTGTCACTAAATCGTGAAGTATCCGTTTGGAGGGGGCCCGAAAAAATGCGGTATGCCTAGTGTAATCTTTCCTCTTAATCCGGGCCTGCTCACCCCTCATTTGGGTCCAAAGACATAATCCACTCAATATCACCCTCTAGCGGTAGTAATAGTGACCTTTAGCCACTGGGCCCTTTCAGGCCAATTCTCTCGTGTCCTTTTAAACTATTCAGGAGTAAGATCCACATTCACACCCAGGCTGCCTCTGACCCTCTGCCAATAGGGGGCCAGGCTGGGGCAATTGAGAAACATATGGATAAAATAACCTTGTTCAGTTTTGGCATTGCCAACAGAAAACTGAATGACTCAACCCAGCCCTATGCTTTCTCACAGGTGTTCAGTAGAATCTGTTTAGTACTTTAAATTGAATAAGTTTAGACTGTCCTTATACCCAGGTAACTAGATCCTAACTATGAAACTTAAATAAAATTATGCTATGTTTTACTGCAGTTAAATATGAGCTATTAAAATAGTTTACAGTGGTTAAATAAATATACAAATAAACAGAAATATTGTGGATTAATACATATTGTTATTTTTTTTATCTAATGGACTTGAATGTGTTTATTTCTCCTTTTGCAGACATCCAGGTGTCATAACGTGAAAAAAATCCTTTCGTTCATAGAGACAGTGCGGAACGCGTCATAATCGGACGCCACGCCCATCGTGGGAGAAAACAATACACAGCGCTCCATTCACTTTATATTGAATGACACCCGTATTCGGCAAACAAACTTAATAAAAACGTAATAAGACATGCCTTTCTCAAATACACGTTACTTTCTTTAAAGCCACGACTTTTGTCTGTCTATACGAGCTGTTTTGGTGAAAAAGTATTGAGTAATTTTCAATATCGAGACAAAACTCTTAACTAATGTATGCTGAATGCTAGGCTAATGTTAGCCTTCTGCTGTAGGCTAACCATAGGCTAACCCTCACGGACGGGAAAAAACACCTCAATATTGAAAATTACTCAATAATTTTTCACAAAAACAGCTCGTATGGACAGACAAGAGTTGTGGCTTTAAAGAAAGTAACGTTTTTTTTTGTTAAATGGATGTTCAATTACGTTTTAATTAAGTTTGTTTGCAGAAGACAGGTCTCCTTCAATACAAAGTGGATGGAGCGCTGTTCAATGTTTTCCCCCACGATGGGCGTGGCCTATTTCATGCACTGTCTCTGGTGCGTTCCAGTTGCAAACCATCAAACCTTTTAAAAAGGTAAATTTACCTTTTAAAAAGGTAAACTTATCTTTTTAAAAGGTAAACTTACCTTTTTTGAAAGGTAAACTTACCTTTTTAAAAGGTAAATTTACCTTTTTAAAAGGTTTGATGGTTTGTATGTTTACATTTTTTCAATAAAAATCGTTTATGGCAAAAAAAAAAAAAAAAAAGTAGGCATCACCTACAATGTCTGATAGCTAAGCAGGTAGCGGACAATCCTTTGTCCGGCTCGCTTAAAGCCACTACGAGTAAGTCGGCACGTTGGCGACACCTTTGAACAAAAGCGGTAGTATTTTAACGACGCCAGCTGTCGTGAAGCTGTTTTCTAGCTCGTGCAGAGAGTGCAAGATTCAAATAATCAGGAAGCAATATGGTGCGTGTCCGTGTGTTGAAAGTGTGGAGGGCACCGGACTCTTTTCGGCTCTGTGAGTCTATGGGTGACACAGCATCAACTAATGGCAGTAAGTGCTAAACACACCTGATTGCAATGAGTTGATGCATTGTCACCTCTCACGGAGCTGAACGAGTCCGTGTCCTCACACCAAGCGAATGAACGAGAGATGGCAGTTAGTTAGTATGGATCACGATGAGGTAATGTGTTTATGTTGTAAATAATGACTATTTCAGATGAATAATGGTCATCTGATGATGCTGGTGAGGCAAAGTAAACTTTGTTTTAGTAGGCTACCGCTCATTCATTTAGGAGTAAACACTGCAGTCTAGGTTCGCTGCGTGAAATTGTGTATACGTTGCTTGGCAACGCCCTCCCGCCCGCCTATCACTCTCCCTTTTAGCTTTTCTTCATTGCATTTTCTTTTTTTTCTTTGATGGTTCAGCCCCGTTATCAGTAATTATGAACAAACAACTGTCTCAAACAAGGCTCCCGCTCCCCTTCCCTCACCTGGAGCCATAGGCTTCTCAAATCGCGTTCCTGCGCCGCACTGAAATCTGCGACCAATACGGATATGTGACCATAGAGCATGCATGCGTGAACCGAAAATCGGACTGGGTGTACGACCAGATCAAATGCAGTAATAAAAACTATATAAAAAAGTCTTTCTTTGCACAGATGGTCTCGTTTGCTGTTAAAGGTAATTTATGATTATGAGAGGAAACATGAGGCTGTTTAAAAGATATTTAAATGTTACTCGTTGCTGCTTTAATATCTGGACAAGACGAGCGAGAAGCGAGAATCATCAGCGGATAGAAAAGCTAATCAACACGGCTTACCACATCGCATTATATGAGCATATGATCGTTCTTCTGAAGGGGAACGGCGTCGTCGTGGGGTCCCAATACTCCACAGATGTGGCATTTTGAAGGTATGTATACAAATAGTGTTAGGATCTAAAACGCTAGCTTTATTGGCAGTGATAGAGAGACAGAGAGATTTGTGTTAATTTTATTAATGAAACGGCAATAGTAGCCTAGACAGCGGTGGTAGTGAAAATGCTACAACCAGCAGATAAAGAGAGAAATTAAATAACGCCTGTTATGTTATTATATTTTAATGATTATATATTGTGTGTGTGTGTGTGTGTGTGTGTGTGAATGAGTTTATGAGTGAGGTTGACGAAGCAATTGTATTGATTGTGATAAGTTACATTTGCAGGCGTTGCAACAATGTAGGGCAGAGAAGCCATAACAGGTTCTTTATTTATATTTCAGATTTTTGAAAGTCATATATGAGGAGCTGTTGGGAAAATATGCTGCAGAAATTAATGCAGCACAGTTTATAGGCATTGGTGGGCAATGCCACTGATGTTAGTGGGAAAGATCTGGAGGGGATATTCATCAGGATTCGGTGAAATGGAAGGCCCAAACATGTCTTTATTGCTGTAGAGGAGCTCCAGCACGCCACTGCACCTAGACATTATGCTACAATCAATGCTGGTAAGACATGTTTTTGAATCTATTATTTATATTGCTGTGTTATTACTTTGACTGTATTGATAAAACAGCTGTCCCTCTATCTACAGCACAAGAGAAAGCAGAGCTTTCTCACTGGAAAGAGAAGGTTATAGCTTTCGGATCAGATGGGGCTGCCTTCATGCTGGGGAAGCATATTATACCCATTACATTAACATGTTCTAACATGTGAGTAAATGGGCTCAAAACTCTTTCAAGTAGTTAGTCAAACAGTTAGTCTTTTTTCTAAGCCAGCGGCCCACCTTTGGCCTCTGAGGACTCTTCCAAGGTAAGGCAACTGAGCTTTTGCATAGTAAAAAGAGTTTGTTTATTTCTTTGTATGGCTAGGGTGGCTGTTTTTTTTTTTGTTTTGTTTTTTACAAATCAATGCTAGACAGACACCTTTGAATTTTTTTTTTCTTATATAGCCACAAAATCAATTACATTATTATTATTATTTTGGGGCATATCTTTATTAGACTGTATTAGATTTGGAGAGGCAGAGTTGAAATGGGTCAAAGAGGGGAAGACATGAAGAGAACAACCCAATCGGATTCGAACCTGGCTCTACTGCAGGGCCTGAGCCTCTAGGGGGATGCTCTAGCCACTGTGCCATGAGCACCAAAATAAGCATGTTTTGCATTATGAATGATTGATATTCTATATTTACAGGGTAAAAAAACTTTATATTACTTACATAAAATTACTTTAAATGTTAGTTGTACACAAATTTAACAATACTAACAAAACATTTTCTGTATTTTTTCATTTATAAAATATGCATTCTGGGCAGACAGGTTTTGTGAAATGTATCTACGAGGCAAACACAAAGTTCCATCTCCATTGTACTGGGGTAGGAACAGTTGCATGTCAAGTTACTAGTTACTATCACTGATGACTTTCTGTAACTTCTTTGAAATGCCATAGTTGATTGAATTATGATACCATAAATGAAGAAGCAAGTCAAAACAGTCAAAGCATGTTATACATTATATTTGATAGATTCAAGATTCAAAGTATTTATTTGTCACATCAGATACACAGTGAAATGTTAATGTTACATGTATTGTACTACGGTGCTCAAATAAAATAGAATGAAATGGAATTAAGTAGAATAAAATGCAATACAAATTAAGTAAAAGTTTTGGCGGAAGTTAGGGGTAATTTACATGCCCAACTTGAAGTGTTCATGAATCAAAGTGTTCAGAGTGCAGAGTTCAGGGCTCTGATTGCCACGGTGAAAAAACTATTTCTCATCCTCTCTGTGCATGTGTTGTGACAGCGCAGGCGTCTGCCTGACCTGAGGGTCACAAAAAGTTTGTTGCCGGGTGATGGGGATCCTTGATAATCGTATAAGTCATGCAGAGGAGGGAGTGGGGTGCCCATGATCCGCTCAGCGCTCCTCACCAGCACACAGCCCTGGGAGACACCAGTGTTGAGGATGAGGGGGTTTGATTTTATTTTATTTATTTTATTAGGATAACCCCTTGAGATGAAACCATCTCGTTTTCAAGGGGGTCCTTACAAACAAAAAATACAATAAAAACATATTCTTAACATACAAAAATGAAAATATATATAATACAAATAACATACCACACACACACACACACACACACACACACACACACACACACACACACACACACGCATATTAAGTGCTTGACATCAATCTTGCATAGTACTTTTCCGAGAAAAAAATATAAAAAACATGGTAAAGGGATAACAGTAATAACAAAAGATTAAGTAATACATTTCATTACAATACATGATTAGTAACATGAACAGCTGTTTGTAAAGTGAGATGACAGAGCATTTTTAAACATGTGCAGAGATGGAATAGAGCGAATATTGACAGGCAGATTGTTCCAATCAGATGGAGCTTTGCACATAAATGCTTTCTTAGCTATAATTTTGGTTACAAAAGGAACAGAAAAAAATAATTGTGAAGAGTGTCGAAGTTGGTAAGTGGAAGAGAAAGGAACCATCAGCTGTTTCAAATAATGAGGATAATTGAAATGAATACATTTGAAAATAAATTGAAGCCAATGTTGTTGTCTTCTTGATGGGAGAGAAGGCCAATTCAGTGATTGATACATTGTGCAATGATGAGTAGAAAAAGAACAACCAAGGACAAAACGAGCTAATCTATTGTAAACAGTATTGAGAGGAAGCAAAGTGATATTGGAGGCACACTGATAGATAATATCGGCATAGTCAAAGATGGGTAAAATACGTTGTGTGGCTAACTTCATTCTAACAGAAAAAACAAAACAGTGTCTGGATCTGTATAAAGTACCTAGATGTGTGCCCACTGCCCAGTACCATTTGTTCTGTTAACCCCAGTACCATTTGTTAAGATCATGAAAAGCTTGGTACTCTCTGTGTTTTTGTAAGTAACTACAAGTTTTGCAAGCTTGTTCTGGGCCAAAAGTAGACCTTTTTATTTTAAACTTGTTCCTCCAGTCAAAGTATCTCATGTACTCAGTATTGTTTTGATCTAGGTAAAGTAGCCTCTCTGCCAGCTCCTTTGCGGTAGAAAAGTCATCGATATGAATGAAAGATTCTCCTGGGACATGATCCTCATAATTTGGTCTTGTAGGACCAAGAACTACAGGTACAGTTCCAAGAAACATAGGACTGTATAATTTCTCTGTGATATAGTCTTTGGAAACAGAGTTTTCAAAGGAGAGGTAAAATTTACAACTAGAAACTATCTTTGAATAGTCTTCGTCACTAGCGCGTTTGCCAAAGCCATTTCCATAAGTATTAATGTTGATGTGTTTTTTCAGTTTGTTGTAGAACTGAACTCTCTTAAACGTCGGGTTCCAGTTGCTCACAATCCAACACACCAACTTGTCCTTTGCTGGCAGTTGGAAACCTTCATCTTCAGATGTCACTGGCACCACATACCTATAAGGCACAGGAATATTTGAATCCAGACGGTAATTGCAGGTTAAATTAAATACGTTATTAATCTGAGTGATTTGAACTGAGTTTGCAGGTGACTCCATATTAAACCACACCCATTTCTGAAACCAGGGACGCAGCTCTTTTGGCAAGCCTGCTGGATTGTCATGAAAGTCCCTGTGGTGGAAGAGAACCCCGTTGGCTTTATGATAAAGCCTCCTGTCATCAGTCAATTGGCATCTTGTGATATTGAATATATTGCAGTTAAGATCAAACTTGACCCCAAATGGCCACATCCAGATCAATAAAATGGTGTCAGGCTCAGTATCCACTGCTGCAGCCAGAATCTTGCGGGTGTCATTGTGATGTGGGTTAATGTGCAGCTCGGTGGAACAGTTCTGGTTTGAGTCTTGGGTCAGTGTTCCGTTAGCACACTGAACTTTAGGACAGGGGGGACGGACATTTTCAAAGTGAAAGTTGAAAGATGGGAACTTGATGTCAGGCTTGTAGTACATAAAGAAAATAACTAGAAAACCCACCACCACTAGGCTGCGGAAGACATGTGGTTGCAGAGTAGTCCAACAGCCGGTTGATGAGGACATGGCCCACCTTTGGAGACAGAATACATCCATTGATTATAGACAGAGCATTTGATACAATGTTGACATATTTCTGTTGTGTGTGGTGTTCTATGGGCCAATCATTGAAACACAGGTACCGCAATCCGAGTAGACAAGTAAAAAAGTCAGAAAGTCATTGTGAAACTATTTTGTCATCTGGCCCCAGCACCTCTATGTTAATTGCCAACGACAGGGTCTCTGCCCTGGCAGGACTGTTTCAGACAGCAGAGTGCGCTTTGACGCTTTACACACGGCGCCAAGACGATCGGCCAGGATTTGATGGTGATAAATGTTCTACAATCTGATTCACATCCGCACAGGTTGGCTGTTACACACATATCACTGGTTTATAAGATACCATTGTTTTTAATAAAGCAGCCCTTATTAAATAAACCTGAGCTCCATCATAACTGTTTTTTTTCCTATGTAAGTACACAACCGACTAGAAATGGAACAATTTTGCAATGGATTTAGAATATTCTCTTATTTAAATACATTACAATGGGCAAGGCTCATCGTCAGCGCTGTCTGCTCCACAGGGCAGTTTCAGTAGAGTCTGTGCGCATTTCCGCCTTTGCATGTGCTCTGTGGATAGGGCGCTATTTTTTTCAGAAAATCACAAACAATGAGCATTCTCAACTCTGCTTGACCCAAAACATGAGAATTTAGTGTTGAATGTTGTCATTGAAAAATAGTGGTGCCATAGTTTGTCTCAGTTCCTTCCTGCAGCCATGCTCACTACTGTCATTCTTATGCTGTCCACTAGATGCCCCTCGGACATTACTTCCTTTCAACATCTTCACATCTGTTATCATTTCCCTAGTCAGTCCCTCAACTCATTAACCTGCCTACCTGTTCCCATTCCCCTTATCTACTCCCCATACACGGCTTGTGTCCTTTGTCGGACCTTATCCTCCTTCATTGGATTATATTATATCTTGGTAATCGTTTTTTTTTGTTGCTTTAAGATTACTGCTTTATTTGAAAAAAAAAATGTATTGCCCAATTTTGTTTTCAAGTGAAGGAAAAGTAATGTGTTACAGTTTCTTCCCTGTCTGGATTATTGAAACTCCACCTCTGATACCACTATCCAGAGACTAAAGCAGAAATTACTTCTCATAAGCATGATACTAAGTTATTTAAAAAAAAATTAACTATTAAAGGTTGATAAAATTATTTTAAGAGGACATTGACACACTTGAAATTATGATAAGAAACAAAGAGCAGCAAACTCACCTTAAAGTAGAAAAATAGTTGTTACAAATAAAAAAGAACAAAATACTTCAGACCTTTTTTCTCCTAGTCTAGATCTCGTACTGCCACATTTGCGAGAACTCTTACTCCTCCCTTTTATTACTGAACATGTTTTGCATTTCAAACCTGTGGAACAAGTCTCAAAAGTTGACAAGGTGACACTTCCTTTTCATGATAGGGAGTGTAGAACAGCCACCTGACTTTGGCAGTAGTTTGCTTATCTATTTAATCGTCAACGCTTAAAATCTTTGCTATACTGTATACTGACATCAGGGAGGAATTTGTTTTACCCTGTTTAATAAAAAATAAAACAAACTGCTGCAAATGACTGCTTTTCCTTCTATGACAATTTCAAAAACTATTTCAGTGTGAAGGCCTATTGTTTGTTTAGCCATGTTGTACTTGTCTTCTAAGCCCACATCTGTTTTGAAAACACTGTGTACAAAGTAACAGGGGCCTATTGTGTTAAGTTTACACAAATATTTGCCATTTGTTAGAGCTTGACAAACAGCTTGAAAGTTAAAAGAGGGTATTTCTTTACAGAGTTCACAAAAGAAGCATCAGCTGAATACAATTTTGGACACTGACCATTACAGTGCCAGATAGCAGCAATTTCAACCCAATTGTCTAAAGATTTAAAACAATTGTCAGCAATCAGAATAATTTGAAAGGTTCTCAAAAATTTAGGGAAAACATTGCATCTCAATCAAATGCAATTATATTTCATTGGTAACACAGTTAAAAGCAGTATATAAATTAACTTCTGTACTCATTGTGAAAAATTCACATTTGAATTAAAGTTACACTGTGTAATTTCAAAGGAGATTGATTTGTTTACATTTGCAGAGCCTGTAGTTAGTTTACAAAACATGTTTTCTCTACATGTTATTCTTAGAATTGAAAACATTCTATCATCAATCAAAACTAAAACCTGGAACCAATTGAAAGACTAGAATATGTTTTTAACTCAAACTGTGGGCCGTGCTGCTGTAAACAACAACAACAGTGAAACAGTAACTTTTCAGCAGGGGTGTAAAGTAGCGAATTACATTTACTCGCGTTCCTGTAATTGAGTAGTTTTTTCGTGTACTTGTAATTTTTTAAGTGATTTTTAAAACCTATACTTTTACTTTTACTTTGAGTATGTTTATTTTGAAGTATTGTACTTCGCTACATTTTATATCACCTGCGTTACTGAGTAAAAAAAATAGATAGGGAAACGAGAGAAAATAAAATAAATATCGCGGGGTGCTTTTATTTTTACGGCACAATACCGGAAACGAACACAGAGAATGATCGACAGGATCATTGCGACTAAATGATAACAACAAACATTGCTTCCCTCTATCATTAAAACAAAATAATCCTAGTTAAACTGTCATTGTACCGCACGTGAAGACGTGAAGGCTTTTAAATGCAGCAAACCTTTCATCCAGCCGTGCGATCGGCCCCTCCCTCACCTAGCTTTCAGTTTAACAGTGCAGAGTAGGATGGAGACGGTGCGTGTTGCCGGGAGCTTTGAAAAACTTCCAGAAGACGGCAGAAAGTCAGCCTTTGCTCAAGAAGAAAGGTAAAAGTAATAGACTAAAACAATGTGCAAGATATTTTATGCGCGGACACGCGAGTCAGATGACATGCGCGACCGTGAGCGAGAGAGAAAAAAAGTCATATGTGACCCAGCCGCACCTCAAAACATCACGACCAAGTAGTTTACTCACTTTAAGTCGAATCCAAGTGGTCTATGACCAAACAATAAAGGAATAACAAATACAGAAAGTTTAAAGCTCCTTGACTCTTGCCACCAAAACAGTCATCAATTAAGAACACTGTAGCCTACAATGCAACTTGCTTATCCAGCCAGCTCCATGAGATATACATTAAAATATGCCCTCACATTCCTGCTAGCAAAAGACGTGCCCTATCGACAACATTTGCAACGGTTTATTTTGATTTTGACACTTATTTAATTTAATTATAAAAAATATGTTTTACTTAGGCTATTTGCATTTTCCTTGTTTTCAGTTCAATTAGGATATGTTTAAAGTCAAAAGTCATGGTTTCAAATGTTAAATAAGTGCATGTTGCAGTTCTTAAATCAATGAATAATTGTCTAATAATTGTGATTACACAATGTCAATCAAAATAATCATGATTATGATTTGTCAAAATCGAGCAGCCTAACCTTGCAATGTCCATGGTTTAGATCAATTATACACAATTACATTATTAGAACTGCAGCTGCAGTCTGTTTAGGTCTGTAGACCGGTTACATTCCCATTCCCCCATTCACAGACTATTTGCTCCATATTTGCTTATCTAAAGTATAATGACACAGTATACATCCATACATGTGTGGTGACATGATTTATTTAATTTGTGCACTTTCATTTGTAAGTGTTGTATTAATTAAACAAAACTAGTTTAAGATTTATATCTCCTTGTCTATATATAGAATGCCCTACACTGAAGAGACCCCCGCCCCCTCCCGCTGTTAAAAAGTAACTAGTAACTTGTACTTTAAGTACATTTTAAATCAGCTACTTTTTCACTTTTACTTCAGTAGATTTTTAGACCAGTACTTTTACTTTTACTTAAGTAAAATTTCATCCAAGTAATCATACTTTTACTTGAGTAGAATATTTTTGTACTCTTTCCACCTCTGCTTTTCAGGAAGCTTTCTAACTTCAAACAGTGTTCCAGGGATCCAATTTTCCTCTGAGGAAAGTTTGTTTGTTCAGATATGAGAATATACCTTAGAAAATGTTTGCTGACACACCCAAAGTTATATAGTGTACCTTTGATTTAATCAATTAACTTTACCTCCCATCCAAATCCATCAGTCTATTCTCCACATTCATTATATTCAGAATTCAGGAAATCTTTAAATGACATCGTTTGAGTGGTCCTTGCTGTTAAACTTAGTATCAGCCAAAAGCAGTTTTGTTCGAAAGCCATAAAAAAAAGTCGACAAGCCCTTTGCCCCATTATTATTATTTAGGATTTATGATTACTGTAATGATTGTACTTAAAGGTGAAGTAAGCGGTTTATTTATGTTAATATAAGTGTTAAATCGCTCTTTATACAGTGGTCACTTACATAATGTGCGTGTTTCATAAAGCCGATCTCTCAGTCAGCTGCTTTTCATGTAATTGGCAAATAAACTTTTCGGGGGATCCCGAAATGAATATCCAATCACAAGAGAGAACGCTACAAACCGAAACCCGTCTCACTCATGGTCTCACTGCCGGTGCACGCCAGAGCGACACATCGGTGAATGTGTATGCGCCTACAATGGCGGAGCAGGTAAAAATCCTTCCCAATGTCTGTTTTGATGGTTTTTATCTTGTTTTATCACACTTATGGATCTGAGATGATGCTAGATAACTCGCTGCTTGAAGACCGCAGTGCATTAATGTGGTGGCGTAGGGACGAGCGAGGGGACAGCTAACTGCAGTAACTGACAGGAAGTTAGCTAAAAGAACCATTCCGCTTACAGCACCTTTAATATAAGTGCATAATGAAAGTGCAAGAAAACAAATGAAATGCATTTTACAAATTTCGATCAGATAAATGCTCATATTAAGGTCAGCTGTCATGAAAACTACATTTGCCAAGATTTACTTTAATCAGGATTCCCTAATAAAGTTGGAGCTTTTTGTCAATTTGAATTTGTAACATCGCTTTACTATTGGCATTCACAAAGCATTTACAAAACAAATTGACTGTAGAGCTGCAATTTCAGATAAAGTCACAGTAAAATGGAAACTGTTTGAGATATTACATTGGTGATTCAAACATTCACCTTCAATTAGTTGCATGAATATTTCTTAATACAAACACACATTATTGAGAATCTTCACATAGGGCATTTATTGTTTTAGTCACATTAATGCCAGGTATGAAAATTTGTGACAATTTTAATATGTAGAAAAAAGGAGCAGTGTGAATTTCTTTCAAAGTATATTGGGCAAGGCAAGGCAAGGCAAGTTTATTTATGTAGCACAATTCAAACACAAGGCCACTCAAAGTGCTTTACAGGGGCAAGATTAAAATACATAAAACACATTAGAAGACATTTAAAAGCGAATGAAAAGAAGTAAAACATTTAAATTAAATAAAAAGTACAGGTTAAAATGGAAACAGAAAAGTCTTCAGACTCGATTTAAAAGAACAGAGGGTTGCAGCAGACCTCAAGTTTTCTGGGAGTTTGTTCCAGATATTTGGTGCATAAAAACTTGTAATTATTACATAATTTGAATAAAAACTTGTGGATGGAAACATGTTTATATGTTGCTTTGGGACTACAATTTTTAGTTTCCCAGAATGATATTTAATTTGGCAAAACTTTCATTTTAGTGGTTTTACGATTTTACACATATGGACAAAAAACAGAACAAGTAGACACATACAATACCCACACAACCCCCACCCCCCTCCCCCTCACATAAACAGGCAAGAAAGACACACAACAAAAATAAAGAATAAAAATAATAAAAGACCAGGAACAAACAAACAAGACAAAATAATCAAGAAAACAAGCTACAAATACATAAAAAACAAAACAAAAGCAAAAACAAAACTGGGGCAAATCTCACATGGCACCCGGCAGGGTAAGTGGCACCAAGGGGGCAGACACCTCAGTCCCTGATGTGCTGAAGCACTGGGCTCCATATGTTAAGGAACTTCTGAGAGTTGCCGGACAGTTCAAATCTCAGCCTCTCTATGTGAAAAAAAAGCTCATTTTGTTATAGTTCTGTTAACCCCAGTACCATTTGTTAAGATCATGAGAAGCTTGGTACTCCCTGTGGTTTTGCAAGTAACTACAAGTTTTGCAAGCGTGTTTTCTGGGAAACGCATTACTTTGTACTTTAAACCTGTTTCTCCAGTCAAAGTATCTCATGTACTCAGTATTGTTTTGATCTAGGTAAAGTAGCCTCTCTGCCAGCTCCTTTGGGGTAGAAAAGTCATCGATATGAATGAAAGATTCTCCTGGGACATGATCCTCATAATTTGGTCTTGTAGGACCAAGAACTACAGGTACACTTCCCAACAACATAGGATCGAATAACTTATCTGAGATATAGTCTTTGTAAACAGAGTTTTCAAATGAGAGGTAGAATTTACAACTAGAAAGTATCTTTGAATAGTCTTCGCCACTAACGCGTTTGCCAAAGCCATTTCCATAAGTATTAATGTTGATGTGTTTTTTAAGTTCATTGTAGAACTGAACTCTCTTAAACGTCGGGTTCCAGTTGCTCACAATCCAACACACCAACTTGTCCTTTGCTGGCAGTTGGAAACCTTCATCTTCAGATGTCACTGGCACCACATACCCATAAGGCACAGGAATATTTGAATCCAGACGGTAATTGCAGGTTAAATTAAATACGTTATTCATCTGAGTGATTTGACCAGAGTTTGCAGGTGACTCCATATTAAACCACACCCATTTCTGAAACCAGGGACGCGGCTCTTTTGGCAAGCCTGCTGGATTGCCATGAAAGTCCCTGTGGTGGAAGAAAACCCCATCGGCTTTATTATAAAGCCTCCTGTCATCGGTCAATTGGCATCTTGTGATATTGAATATATTGCAGTTAAGATCAAACTTGACCCCAAATGGCCACATCCAGATCAATAAAATGGTGTCAGGCTCAGTATCCACTGCTGCCGCCTGAATCTTGCGGGTGTCATTGTGATGTGGGTTAATGTGCAGCTCGGTGGAACAGTTCTGGTTTGAGTCTTGGGTCAGTGTTCCGTTAGCACACTGAACTTTAGGACAGGGAGGACGGACATTTTCAAAGTGAAAGTTGAAAGATGGGAACTTGATGTCAGGCTTGTAGTACATAAAGAAAATAACTAGAAAACCCACCACCACTAGGCTGCGGAAGACATGTGGTTGCAGAGTAGTCCAACAGCCGGTTGACGAGGACATTGTCCACCCTTGGAGAGAGAATTAACATTTAAATTAATGAGTAATTCAACTTTAATCTAACATAAAAAAAGCTCAAATGTGGGGTAAGATAATGTTGTTGTGCCTCAACAGAATGAGATCAATGAGATAAAATCTAAACCGCAAGTAGGCAAAAAGACAGCCCTTTATCTACTGCAATGCATTATATACTGAAAACTGTTTAAAAAAAAATGGATTGCGCAATTTTCTTTTTACCTCATGTAAAGTCAAAAAAAATGATTTCTTCCTACGTGTAGATTATCTACATTCCACCTCTGACACCACCCTCCAGAGACTAAAGCAAAAAATATTTGTATTATTTATTTAATGTAAGTGCTTAACCTTGAGTGCATCCTTAAAAAAAATCACACTCTGCCTCCTTCGGCACTTAAGGTGTCACTTTGAATTGATATGTAGATAAAAATAACATGAATGTAATTTTCCACCAATTTTTTTTATAACTTTCTTTTTCAACTCGAGTCCTCACCATACAAACCATATTCATCTTTATTTTAAGGATTTTAACCCTTTAAATTCCAGTTGTTTTAGAAAAAGTCACTCGTTTTTTTAATGAAAAAACACAAAAAATCAATTAAAAGCTAAATAATTAGTCTAAATTGAATTTTTTTGATGGGGATTATAAGAGTGTGATAGATGTCAAACATTTGCAATGATATTGATTTGAATGCATTTTTATATTTTTTTATATCTAAGATTTTTTTTAAAAACTCACACTCTGCCTCCTTCGGCGCTTCAGGTGTCACTTTGAATTGATATGTAGATAAAAATAACATGAATGAATTTTTCCACCAATTTTTTTTTATAACTTTCTTTTTCAACTCAAGGTCTCACCATACAAACCATATTCATCTTTATTTTAAGGATTTTAACCCTTTAAATTCCAGTTGTTTTAGAAAAAGTCACTTGTTTTTTTTAAAGAAAAAACACAAGAATTCTATTAAAAGCTAAATAATTAGTCTAAATTGGATTTTTTTGAGTGGGATTAGAAGAGTGTGATAGATGTCAAGAACTAACAATAATATTGAATTGAATGCATTTCTATTCTTTTTGCTATTTAAGATTTAAAATGTGCCCTCCATTAAGGGCCATTGTACGGCACACAGAATTCTATTAAAACCACACTTTTTGACCCTGCTGCCAAAAGATGAGAGAAACTGATTTTTTTTATTATTCTTTTGGTTCCTTGTACTAATGTCTTGACATTTTAAATTTTTTGTGTTTTTTACTAGTTGTTGCTAATTTCACACATATGCCAGTGTTTCAACTACAGGCTAAAACGTACATTTGCACTCCCTTGCTACTTAGGCCACTGCAGGCCACATGAATAAATTATTTGAGATAACATGCTCTGTCTGGGTTCTTCATAATGGCATAGAGTAGTGTATATGTGTATTTCAACAAATATGTATTTGTGAATATGTGTGCCTGTGTGTGTATCAAATAACAGATAGTGAAAAATAGAAAATACGGCTACTGGAGGCTAAAGTGCGAGATCTGGAAGTCCAAATGAGGGATCTGACCTGTACACTGACCATCAACAAGTACTGTGCGACGGACGACGAATTCCGATTCTACAGAGAGAGTGTTTTGGTCCTTTTGGAAATCCGTAGCCCCCTCAGCTTCCAGGTTAGTCTACTGGAGTAGAGCCCAGAGGTCAACTGATGTCATGGGACTGGAGAAACCCAGCCCTAACAGGAGACTACAACTGGTTGATGAACTCTTTCTCTACTGCTGTCGCGTTGCTGTTGGGATGAAAGAAAAGGTGATAGCAGACATATTTGGAATCAGCACCACCACTGTGAGCAGAGTCATCATCACATAATAATAATAATGGATTGGATTTATATAGCGCTTTTCAAGGTACTCAAAGCGCTTTACAGGGTTCCAGGTTCAATTCGTTCACACACAGTCATACCGGTGGTGGTAAACTACGATAGTAGCCACAGTTGCCCTGGGGCAGACCGACAGAAGCGAGGCTGCCATTCCGCGCCATGGCCCCCCCGACCACCACCTCAAACATACAGCAGTCATACACATTCACACGAGGCAAGGTGGGTGAAGTGTCTTGCCCAGGGACACAACGACCATGACACAAGTGGCCAGGCGGGGATCGAACCGCCAACCCTAGGATCGTTGGCCAACCAGCTTAACCACCTGAGCCACAGTCGCCCCAAATGGACAAACTACCTGTTCCTTGTCTTGGGGCCAGTGCCAATTTGGTTTACAAGGGAACGAGTGCAAGCAACAATGCCATCAAAGTTTGCCCAGTACTGTCCTAGCGTGCGAGTGATTCTAGACTGCACATAAATCAGGTGTGAGGCACCTTCATCACTCACTCTCCAGTCTGAAACATTCTCCCACTACAAGAACACCAACACCTTCAAAGGTCTGATTGGCATTGCCCCATGTGGAGTTATCACATTCATTTCTAAGCTGTACACTTGTTCCATATCAGACAGAGAAATCACAGAGCAGTCAGGAATCCTTCATCTTCTTCAGCCTGGAGACGCATGCATGGCTGACAAAGGATTTCTAATCGACAAGATGCTGTCTGAATTTGGGGCCACCCTCATAATGCCACCGTTTAAAAGAGGAGCCAGGTTCACCAGAGAGGACACCGAAAAAACACAGAGTTTCGCCCGACTTAGGGTCTTGGTGGAGAGGGCCATCAAAAGGGTTAAAGAATATCACATATGGGACACAACCATTCCTCTGACACTTTCAGGCTCTGTCTAACTATCAAGGGCCATTAGATGTGAAGGGTGATATCCCAGTGTGACACATTAAAACCAGATGAAAACACACATGACATGATTATTTTACAGCAATGTGTTTCCAGTTCCTTGTTCAAAACTGAGCATACATATTTACAGATAAAGTGTGTGTGTGTGCGCAGGGTGCATATCCAAAGGGGGATATACGAATGTATGTGTACCAAGTTTAATCACAATCCATCCATTTTATTTAAAGCCACAAATGAGAAAAATTCAGGGGATCACAAAATCTCGTAGGATTCATCTGAACTGTAAGCCAATCCAAATTTTGAGATATTTACATCTATCATTTCCAGACCAGCTAGCATAACAGAAAATAACTTTTGTAGAGAAATTTTAAATTAGCCATAAGTCTATTTCAACATATTTATTGTGGCTGTGCCATGCCCATCAGGATCCTGAAAATTAGTCGGCTATGGTGGAGCATTCACATTAAAGCCAGAATACCGTCTATGTCACACTTCCTGCTTCCGGTGTCCATGGGAACGCGAAGTAGGGATATAGAACTTCCGGTCGTTTCTAGCTACAACAACAACAATGGCAGCTTCCGTCCGCAGTTGTTGTTGTAGTGTACCTTGTTGCTCTACATCGGGACGTAGACAGCCATACCTCAGCTTCCACGCTTTTCCGAAGGACGAAATACTCCGCAAGGCTTGTGTGAGGTTAATAAAGAGGGATGAGGGGCCTTCTTTTATAATTTACAAGGGCAGCACTTTCGTTTGCAGTCGGAAGAAACATGGGTAACACTTTAGTTTGATGGTCCACTGTTGACACTCAACAAGCCATCAGTAGATCTGCAGTTGCATGTCAACAGTGAATGAGTTGATATTCAACAAAACTATCTCAACAGGTAAGTAACATGTATTCAACTAACTGTAAGTTAACTATAAGTTGCACTATTAGTAGATGGTTAGATGATATTCAACAGAGCTTGTTCAACAAATAAGAAACATGCATTCAACTAACTGTAAGTTAACTATAAGTTGCACAATTAGTAGATGTTTAGTTGATATTCAACAGTGAATTAGTTTATATATATGTAGCATGCATTCAACTAACTGTCAGTTAACTATTAGTTGCATTATTAGTAGATAGTTGATATTCAACAGAGCTATTTCAACAGATAAGAAAACAAGCATTCAACTAACTGTAAGTTAACTACAAGTTGCACTATTAGTAAATGTTTAGTTGATATTCAACAGTGAGTTAGTTGACACTTAACAGAACTGTCAACAAACATGTAACATGCATTCAACTAAGTGTTAAGCCCCTATCTCACTGGGCTGCGACTGTTTGCGACCAGTTGGAGACACAAAATTGCGACAAAATATGCCAATTTGCGACAATTTTCACTTGCAGTCTCACTGAGTTGCTACTTACGACACGTTTGCGAGTGTCCTTGCCGGGAGTTCGCATTTATGTCTCACGAACGTCTGGCGAGTGTCGCAGGAACAGAATGTCAGTCTCCTTTTTGTCTTAAAGCAGTCGCAATTTAGTTTCATATGTCGCCAAACACTCGCCAAACCCTCGCAAAGTTGTCTAACACTTCTCGCACTTTCTGACTCGCGGAGACTAAATTGAGAAGGGTTTGCGACGCGTGCGACACACCTGCGACAACTCTGAGACTATTTTGAGACTGATTTGTCGCACACTTTTTTTGAACATGTTCAAAATTCATGCGACAAGACTGCGCGGCTCTGCGACTCATGCGAGGAAATTGAGACCTCCGCGAACGTTTGGAGACAGTTTAGAGACTCGTTTGCGAATGCAGTCTCCAACTTGTCGCAAACAGTCGCAGCTCAGTGAGATAGGGGCTTTAGTTAACTATAGGATCATTTTATTTTGTTAATTTATTTTTACAAAAACAGACATTATAATTTTTACTACATGTTCTTTACAAATATTCAACTATCTGTTGAGTGTCAACCTCTTTTAAGTTGACTATCAACTGTTGTTATTAACCAATACTCAATTTACGTTTCAGGGGCCACTCACCGCGGCCCTAGTGTGAGTGGCAAAGCTCATTAGCATACTAAAGTCTAGAACGTTTGGCTAGTGTGACCACGCCAACTTGTATTCCAGCACGGAACAGCCCCTTGGCCACGGCACACCTGGGAGAGGTGTGCCGTGGCCAAAGTACAGATGCTAATGAGATGACACGCGCACAAGCAAGCGCACAGGCGGCGTTCCTGACGTGAATTTATTAAGGATGCATAGTCCGTTAACGTCCGCTGCCTTACTAGTCGGCAACAGAATTGCCCACCACTTGGACTTGTAGCTATAATGTGTGAGAATTAACGTGTGTGTAGGCCTAGGTGTGGGCTAATAAAAGAGGGAGAGAGCTAAATAGGCCAGCTCAGAAAGCAAAGCAAAAAGGTTTTCGTGTTTACTCAAGTTCGTCAGATGATTTTTTTCTTTTTCCTCCCGTCAGCTTTCATAACTGCCTTTACGCATGGCGGTGGAGACGAACCCAAAATAACACACCGCGGTCCGGTGATAAGGAAACAGTAGCCTACACTAACAAGAAACTCTATAAAGACACTTAAAAAAACGATCTCTGCCCATACAAAAAGTTCTGACTTGGATTTGATGGAGCGATCGATGTGTATAAAACCATCCGGTACGTATGGTCTGATGACGGGCTGTTATATTAATAATAAACAGCGTGCTGCACAAATATGAGACTGTCCACCGCGACCTATTACGTCAAGGCTACATTAAAAAAAAACAATAGCTTAGCTTAAGGATTCTCGTTGCTCTAATGTGGAAGTGGAATATTTGATGCAAATTTGGCCGGATGAAAATATTCACAAACAGTCGTATAGCCTACAAGTAGACTACGCTCCAAATCCTAAACGCGCACGGTGACGTAGGCAAGGTGCAAGTGTGCCAAGGCCACAAGCAGTGTGAGCACGGGCCAGCGGGGGGAGTGGGGAGGCGGGGGAATCGTGCTGAATCGTGCTGAGCACGGAACAGGCAAATGGCACTAGTGTGAGTGGGCCCTCATATGGATCAACTTTCCCCCCACTCACAAGGAACACATCTAATGAATGAACATTCAACCCTCTGTTGATCATTATGCTCATTGTAAAATAAAGATGAGAATATTTTATCAATCAATAGGCACCCTGTGTAGGTGACTATCTGTTGATTGTCATATGACTGTCGACAAACTATCAGTCAATATTCAACTAAGCATAAGTAGACAGGTCTTAGGACTGTCAAATTAAAGTGAAAACAGTTCACTTCAGTTTAGTGTCTGCAAACTATTAACAGAGCAAAACAGAGAAAATAGATGATTCTCAGATTCTCAGATTTGGCCAAACAAGTATACGCCTTTAGAGGTTCAACAAATTTAAAAGAAAAAAAGATACATGCCAAGACTTCCAAAAGGTTTTAGGTGATTTACATCCATGAACCCATATTAGGTCACCTTCCTGTGCTAGATGAAACAGAAAGGCAATTAAACAGTTATTTACCACGGTGAACCGAAGTAAGACCATAAAGTAAACCTGACTCACATTCAACCTGGCACACCTTAAATCAGGCAACAATCAACTGGTAAAAAAGGTGTGTTTCTTTCTATTTTCTATCATGAGTTATCTGGGTCGACTAAGGGAGATAGGGCTCAGCTTTCTCGTTGGCAATAATTAATCAAAGGCTCAGCGATGGCAATTGCAGGGATATGGAAGAGGCAAAGGCGAAAGACCTCTCTACTAATGCTTAGTTGAATATCAACTGATTGTTTGTTGAGAATCAACTATTTTCTCTGTTTTTCTCTGTTAATAGTTTGTAGACACTCAACTGTTTTCACTTTAATTTGACAGTCCTAAGACCTCTCTACTAATGCTTAGTTGAACATCGACTGATAGTTTGTCAACAGTCATACGACAATCAACAGATAGTCACCTACACAGGGTGCCTATTGATTGATAAAATATTCTCATCTTTATTTTACAATGAACATATATGATCAACAGAGGGTTGAATGTTCATTCATTAGATGTGTTCCTTGTCAGTGGGGGGAAAGTTGATCCATATGAAATGTAAGTTGAGTATTGGTTAATAACAACAGTTGATAGTCAACTTACTAGAAGTTGACACTCAACTGATAGTTGAATATTTGTAGAGAACATGTAGTAAAAATTATAATGTCTGTTGCAGACTGTTTTTGTAAAAATAAATTAACAAAATAAAATTATCCTATAGTTAACTAACACTTAGTTGAATGCATGTTACATGTTTGTTGACAGTTCTGTTGAGTGTCAACTAACTCATTGTTGAATATCAACTAAACATCTACTAATAGTGCAACATGTAGTTAACTTACAGTTAGTTGAATGCTTGTTTCTTATGTGTTGAAAGAGCTCTGTTGATTATCAACTAACCATCTACTAATAATGCAACTAATAGTTAACTGACAGTTAGTTGGATGCATGCTACGTGTACAAAACAACATCAACTAATAATGCAATTTATAGTTAACTGACAGTTAGTTGAATGCATGCTACATATATATCAACTAACTCACTGTTGAATATCAGCTAAACAGCTACTAATTTTGCAACTTATAGTTAACAGACAGTTAGTTGAATCCTTGTTTATTATCTGTTGAACAAGCTCTGTCAAATATCAACTAACCATCTATTAATAGTGCAACTTATAGTTAACTTACAGTTAGTTGAATACATGTTACTTATCTGTTGAGATAGTTTTGTTGAATATCAACTCATTCACTGTTGACATGCAACTGCATATCTACTGATGGCTTGTTGAGTGTCAACATTGGACTATCAAACTAAAGTGTTACAGAAACATGTGTGTGCGAAGAGCTTCCCAAAGCCACCAGAACAGAAGAACATGCATGTTAACAACAATGTTCCCTGTAGCAGGTAGATCTGGGACACTCCTCATTCTCTGCTGGCTTGAAGAGGGCGCCGTGCCGGGGTTTTTTTTTTTTGGGACACAAGGGTAGAACAACGGGATAATATTCAAGAAGTTGAGGAGAGTGAGTGAGAGAAATACAGCCCTGTAACAGCGGAGTCAGCCAGTTATACTTAAAACTACTATGCAATTGTATAGGTGACTGTACAATGACAATAAAGACTATCTCATCTTATCTTATCTATTTAATTTCTTACTTGAAATACTTAAGACTTTGGACTTTATTGTCCCCAAGGGGAAATTCTTTTTCACTTCACAGTACATTTATGGGCCGCAGACAATAGACATTACTGAAAAAAAGCCTAACAATTACAAAAAGAAATGCTGAACAGCCAACTGTGTCTTGGAAATAATCTTGAACTTGTGTGTAATAATCTTGTGTGTCTAGATTTACTTGGCATTCAGCAGGTATGTGTCCATGTATGTGATGAAATAAAACAGATCCAGCTTTGCTTTCATCTCAGTAATTAATGCTTCATCATGCCAAATTCTTGTGAGTGAGACACTGTGATGGCGGTGGGTAACGGTGTCATTCACTGTGAGAACTTGCCGGTGTGAGCCGCCGCACAGAAAAGCTCTGTGGCTTTCCGGGTAAAATGATTGTCGGGGATTCCTGCACGTTAACGTTGTTGAGGGGAAAGGCTTCCGCTTTCTGATTGCATTTCTCGAGCCTGAATATATTGTGCCATGTCGGCAAACTATCTGCGCGACAAGAGAAAATATACAGTGAGACGCACCCCCTCCATTAGTTTCAGTCTAAGCATGGACTTCGTTTTATAAAGCGTCTAATTTTTATGATCAGCGCTCTGATGCAAATTCTGAAGTCTGAACATTACGGTGTCAGCTGTGGTGTAGTTTTTTTTACAGCAACTCAACGTGCACTGCAAAAAAAAAGAAGGGAATAAGTTGATCTTTTTGTAGATTCATAACCTACCTCCTCTTATAAGTCGAAGTACAAATCAATGAATGGTTCACAATCACATCCCTTGTAAAATATTAATTTTACTCTTAGATTCGAAGGTTTTATTGATTATTTATTTTGTGTGGCTTTTTAGTTGTAGGCTATGTTTGAGGAGCACAATTGGGAGTTTTGTTTATGTAATGTTGAAAGAATTGGCTGAATTTTCATTTTGCTGCATCCCTTCGGGTTGAATAGCTACACCAGTCAGGTAAAATTACCAATAAAAACTATTATTTTAGTTTCACCGTTTAAAAAAAAGCACAGGTAGCTTCCTATCCGTTGTGTTATTAAAAACAAGGCATTAATAGACTGCTGTGGTTAAAATAAATTAGTGGAGTATGAGCAAAAGCATTCTGTGTTGGTGTATGTAACATTCAGGCTGTACTATGGGCATCTTGTCGCTTAGCGGGGAAAGCAACATGGCTGTTGCTCGTAAAATTTTCCAGAGGATCTCGGGGCCGTGTTCCAATAAGAAATGGGGGGGTGGGGTTATCATAGACTACTGCTAATGTGGGGGGGGAAGCATGGACATATAAAGAAAATATGGGGATGTGGCTGTGCAGTTTATGACGTCATAAACCGCGAGAATTCTGAACGGAGTATATTGGGGGGAGGGGTGGGGGTTTCAGAAAGGGGGAGAGTGAGAAAAGGAGAGATTGTTATTTTTTTGGATATTTTGGCAGTCTCTAGGCACACCGTAGACCCATGGATATGTTGGAACACATTTAAAAAGTGCATTTAGCATAATATGTGACCTTTAAGGATGAAAAAATAATGACATGACCCCCTTCCTCACCTGACTTAAACCCTATTGAACCCTCACTCGTTTTCTAAAAATGTTTTTATCAACAAGCTGGTTTTTGCCATTTCACAATTTTCTGAGCAGTTTATTACCATTTTTCTTGGTAAATAACCACACACTTTTTATGGCTGACTAACTTGTTTTGCTCATTTTAGTACTCATCTGAACTGAAATAAATGTTGTCTTTTCCTTTAGTCTCTTCACAAAAAATACACTAAAATGGCCTCTATTACATGTTCAAATCACAAAAAATCTTCTGAGGGAGATAACCCCAGACAGGAGTTTAGTTAACAGATGTCATGTCACCTTTTTCATGGCTTATGACTTTGCACGGCTTTGCACCCCTCCTCACAATAATTGTAATTTTCAAGTGCAAAATGTGATTGTGTTAAGGGATATGTGTTCAATTGGTTTTAATGTATTGGGCAGCTGGATTAGATACGAAGACAAAGAGTTTATTATAAATACAAATTAAGGCGAAAAATCACACACGCACGAGGGGGTAATTTTAACATGGCAACCAGCTTTAGGGGGTACAAAAGTCAAAAAGGTTGGGAACCACTGCCTTAATAAACACGTGTGTGTGTGTGTGTGGGGGGGGGGGGGGGCATTGCTGGCAATCTCCTTCATGAGTACAGAGGTTCCCAGACGTTGCGCAAAACGTATCAAGAGACAAAATGTGATTCAACCAGATTTGTAGCTAAACAGGTATGTTACAGAATGTTTAGTATGTGAAATGTGAACAAAGTGTGCGCTATGGTGAGAGATCATTAAACTCAGGAACATGTAATTAACCTGTCTTCCTCATAAGAATGTAGAAGAACTACAAACGGCGCCAACTTGTTTTTTCAATGAGGTCCAACTACTTTTCACAATTAATAGAACGACGCCCAGACACCAATAGCAGAACGACTCAGTAAAATAATCCATATGCCAAAACTGTACAATTATCAAAACCCAATTTTGTAACCATATGGCACATGGTTCATAGGATGTGATGATGTTTGAAACAGTTACACACTGCTGTGCTCAATCTAAAATATTTTGAAAATTTCTACTTTTCTAATAATATCATCTGGGTTTAATGCTTCCACAGATATTGTCCGAGTACAGTAAAGGAAAGTAATGCATAATTGGATTAAGGAACTACATGTATCTGATATATGGAGTAGCCTGAATTCATCATATAAATAATGTTACTGTTACTCAAACTCAGGCCTGCCCAGACAAATGACTGGGCCCCTGAAAAGGTCCAGTCATTGGGCCCCCTTTACTCATACTGAACTTATATCAATGTGCATGATGCGCTTATTCCTACATAAACACATACCTGTACACAGGGCCGGTTCTAGCCAGTTAGATTAGGGTGGGCTACTGGAAATAATAGTGGGCAGAGACACCGACAAAATGTTCTGCTCTTGCAAGATCTCTGCACCTGCTTTTTGGCACATTTACTGTAACATTTCCTGTAATGTAAGCTTTTAGACACACCAATGCTGTAGGGGGGTTTACCAGGATAGCACTGCTACCAGAAGCTTTCCTCATCAGTATAACAACCATCTGCCACCTTCATTTAAAGGCTAA
Organism: Hyperoplus lanceolatus; assembly: GCA_026929865.2. Classification (NCBI taxonomy): domain Eukaryota; kingdom Metazoa; phylum Chordata; class Actinopteri; order Uranoscopiformes; family Ammodytidae; genus Hyperoplus; species Hyperoplus lanceolatus. Next base: position 19,698,855 of record CM049416.1, read on the forward strand.
ATATGTAATTTTCTAATTTTCTTAGAAAATAATAGATAAAATATACAGAATAATTTCAAAGACACCTCAAAACTTGATGAAATATCACAGTATCTCTGAATTGAAAATACACTTCTGCTAGCAGAAATACTGATATTAAGGAATTTTCCTGGGGTCTAAAGCCCTTGAAAGTTCCCTTTTTTTTCCTTTCTTTTCTGGTACCCTGATTTATGTCCAGGTCCTGGCATCACTGAGCTTGCTAGGTTAGCTTGCTCATCATCAATGCATGCAACGGTTTTGAGGGGGAAAAAACGACCCATGATACTTTTAGTTTTTCAATATAAAGTGTGATATATTTTACCTAAGTATTTATATTACAGTGATCAGCGGGCTAACGTGTCCCGCTGCCACAATGACACAAGCTATGTGCGGCCAGCGTCTTGATTAGCCTGGTGCTACCAGACCATCGTACTTCATTTCATTTGTACAGAAGGTCTGGCAGTGCTTTAATTGGCAAACGTTAACTCATGGAGGCGGGTGTCTGTTAAAGTTTAAAACTATTGGATCTGCCCAGTGCCACTCTGGATTAGCCAACCAATCGCATAACGTTTGGTCGTCACGTGTGTCATGAGCCGGCTTCTGGCAACTGAAACTGGAGCGCGACTTCGACGTCATCGTTCTCAGCCACTCGCTCTGTTCGCTGATTGATCTCCAGCAAAACTGGGAAATGGGCTGTACACCCAGACTGACTACTGAAGGGAAAATACAATTTGGCCGGAAGTAGGCGGGCGGGCGGAGCCAGGCTACGTCTTGATGGCTCTGACACGGAAACTGACATACCAACAGAAATGTAATACTCAATTAGCCTGGTGCTACCAGACCATCGTACTTCATTTCATTTGTACAGAAGGTCTGGCAGTGCTTTAATTGGCAAACGTTCACTCATGGAGGCGGGTGTCTGTTAAAGTTTAAAACTATTGGATCTGCCCAGTGCCACTCTGGATTAGCCAACCAATCGCATAACGTTTGGTCGTCACGTGTGTCATGAGCCGGCTTCTGGCAACTGAAACTGGAGCGCGACTTCGACGTCATCGTTCTCAGCCACTCGCTCTGTTCGCTGATTGGACCGGCTGTCGAATCTCCAGCAAAACTGGGAAATGGGCTGTACACCCAGACTGACTACTGAAGGGAAAATAAAATTTGGCCGGAAGTAGGCGGGCGGGCGGAGCCAGGCTAATACTCAATACTGATTCCAAGGAAGTTCCACGATTGTCTTTCTGTGTGATTGAATTGAATACAATTCAGGATCGGTTTGAATAGTGTGTAAGTTACACATACAGTATTACAGGAGAGAGAGAGAGAGAGAGTATATAATAGTTTATTGTAAGGGAATTTGGTGCGATAGATTGGTGGCTCAAAGTTTTTTTTGTCTTATTTATTGCCTTTTCTCTCATTCACTTTAAAAAATTGTTTGATCAACAAGCTGGTTTTTCCAATTTATCCGTTTTTCTGAGCTGTTTTTTTTAATCGTTTTTCTTAGTAAATACCTACACACGTTGTATGGGTAAAGTCAAGAAGGTTGGCTGACTAACTTGTTTGGCTCATTTTAATTCTCTTCACCAGAGTACACCAAATTGCTTATTTTACATGTTCAAATCACAAAATTCTGGGTGGGAAAACCCCAGACCCCCCTAAAGGGGTGTGTTTTTGGACATGTCACCTTTTTCATGTCTTATGAGTATGCATGCCTGACACTAGTGAGGCCACAAAAACCTAAATGCCCAGTATATAGTTTTATTTCTGATGACCAACCTGTTATTCACTGTGTCCTTTACTTTTGGGAGAATCAGTGCAGGCAGACATGTCATGGTTGGGCCGATCACCTGCTCTAATATGCAACTTAAAATGGAAGTCTGTAATTGCTAAGTGCCTGCATACCCCCCAGAAAGTGGGTAGTTGCACCCCTGAGGGAGAGGTAGAGGAAGAGGACAAGGAAGAGCAAGAGCTGCTGTCTCTGATGAGATCAGTGCCACCATTATTGACCATGTGGTCAACCATGGTCTCTCAATGACTGAGGCAGGTTTACGGGTCCAACCAAATATCACACGATCAACAGTGGCATCAATTGTTCAAATTTTCCGGGAAACCAACAGGTAAGATCTGCATTCCTATAGTACAGTAAATGATGAACTGAATTCCTGTAACTAGGCCTAGGCCTATGTAAAGAGTACCACTCAAACGATGTCATTTAAAGATGTCCTGAATTCTGAATATAATGAATGTGGAGAATAGACTGATGGATTTGGATGGGAGGTAAAGTTATATAACTTTGGGTGTGTCAGCAAACATTTTCTAAGGTATATTCTCATATCTGAATGAACAAACTTTCCTCAGAGGAAAATTGGATCCCTGTAACACTTAGAAAGCTTCCTGAAAAGTTACTGTTTCACTGTTGTTGTTTACAGCAGCAGGGCCCACAGTTTGAGTTAAAAACATATTCTAGTCTTTCATTTGGTTCCAGGTTTTAGTTTTGATTGATGATAGAATGTTCTCAATTCTAAGAATAACATGTAGAGAAAACATGTTTTGTAAACTAACTACAGGCTCTGCAAATGTAAACAAATCAATCTCCTTTGAAATTACATAGTGTAACTTTAATTCAAATGTGAATTTTTCACAATGAGTACAGAAGTTAATTTATATACTGCTTTTAACTGTGTTACCAATGAAATATAATTGCATTTGATTGAGATGCAATGTTTTCCCTACATTTTTGAGAACCTTTCAAATTATTCTGATTGCTGACAATTGTTTTAAATCTTTAGACAATTGGGTTGAAATTGCTGCTATCTGGCACTGTAATGGTCAGTGTCCAAAATTGTATTCAGCTGATGCTTCTTTTGTGAACTCTGTAAAGAAATACCCTCTTTTAACTTTCAAGCTGTTTGTCAAGCTCTAACAAATGGCAAATATTTGTGTAAACTTAACACAATAGGCCCCTGTTACCTCTCCACTATCATAAAGTCTTTGTACACAGTGTTTTCAAAACAGATGTGGGCTTAGAAGACAAGTACAACATGGCTAAACAAACAATAGGCCTTCACACTGAAATAGTTTTTGAAATTGTCATAGAAGGAAAAGCAGTCATTTGCAGCAGTTTGTTTTATTTTTTATTTAACAGGGTAAAACAAATTCCTCCCTGATGTCAGTATACAGTATAGCAAAGATTTTAAGCGTTGACGATTAAATAGATAAGCAAACTACTGCCAAAGTCAAGTGGCTGTTCTACACTCCCTATCATGACAAGGAAGTGTCACCTTGTTGAATAAGGAAACAACCTTTGAGACTCGTTCCAAAGGTTTGAAACGCAAAACATGTTCAGTAATAAAAGGGAGGAGGAAGTGTTCTCGCAAATGTGGCAGTACGAGATCTAGACTAGGAGAAAAAAGGTCTGAAGTATTTTGTTCTTTTTTATTTGTTTCAAGTATTTTTCTACTTTAAGGTGAGATTGCTGCTCTTTGTTTCAATGTCCTCTTATGCGAGATGTAAAATAATTTTATCAACCTTTAATAGTTAAAATATTTTAAAATAACTTAGTATCATGCTTATGAGAAGTAATTTACTAGTACTAGTACTAGTACTGTCTCTGCTGTGACTTTGGTTGTAGACAACATTGTTACAGCATTAGACAAGAAAAAGCACTGTGCAGCACTTTTTATTGATCTTTCAAAGGCCTTTGATACTGTTGACCACCATTTGCTTTTACAGAGGCTGCATGACATTGGCTTTGATCAGTCTGCATGTAGCTGGTTTAGGGATTATCTCTCTGATAGACAGCAGTCAGTTAAACTGGGAAGATACCAGTCTGAGTTTTTAACTGTTACAAATGGTGTCCCACAGGGCTCAATTTTAGGTCCAGTTCTTTTCACAATTTATATAAATAACATTGTTTCATCGCTAAAAAACTGTCACGCCCATCTATACGCTGACGACACAGTACTGTATTGCATTTCCGATTCGGTGCACCAATCTATTGAGAACCTACAAAGCTCTTTTAACACCCTGCAGGACTGTCTAGTGGACCTCAGGCTTGTTCTTAATACAGACAAAACCAAATATATGTGTTTCTCCAGAGCAAAAACTACACATTTTAATGATCTTATTATTCACACAAATAATGGATCTCATATTGAAAGAGTCACTGAATATAAATATCTCGGCATCTGGATAGATGAAAAACTCTCTTTTACATTTCACATAAAAAATCTTGTCTGTCGTCTGCGACAAAAGATTGGATATTTGTATAGGAACAAAGCCACCTTCCCGTTGTTCAGTAGGAAAAGGATTATTGAGGCAGTTTTTATGTCTGTCCTTGATTACGGTGATGTGGTCTACCGGCATGTATCACATTCATGTCTTAAACTCCTAGACTAAGTTTTTCACTCTGCTTTAAGGTTCATCACAGGAGATGCTTATGACACACATCATTGTCTCTTATATGAAAAGGTTGGGTGGTCCTCCCTTAAAGAGAGACGTGACGCACATTGGCATATTTTTATTTACAAAGCCTTGACCGGGAAGCTTCCTCGTTATTTAACAGAAATGCTGCTTGTTTCAGATGGGCTTTATCAGACCCGCTCCACTGACATGCTTATCCTTCCTTTGGCCAATTTAAACAGACTATCTTGGATCTGCCAAACTCTACTTGTAACTGTTTTAATTAGGCTATATTGTACTTTATTCCTTTTAATTGCTGCCACTCTTCACCACTTTGTAAATGTTTCAATTGTTTTTTTGTTTTTTTTCTCTTCTCTTCACTTGTTGTGTATTTGATGTATTTGCATTGAATATTTTGTATGTATTGTTGTTTTGAATTTGTTTTGACTCGACATCATTGAAAATGAGGGTCACCCCACAATTGGTCTCTCGAGGATAAATAAAAGTTAAATGAAAAAAAAATGAAAAATTATGCTTTATGTCCCACAAGCCCGGTCTGATCTGGGAAAGACAGCTTTTAGCTTCAGTGCACCTGACTCCTGGAACAACTTACAGCTAAAAATTAAACTAAATACATTCATATCCTTTGGCCAATTTAAACAGACTATCTTGGATCTGCCAAACTCTACCTGTAACTGTTTTAATTAGGCTATATTGTACTTTATGCCTTTTGGTTGCTGCCACTCTTCCCCACTCTGTAAATGTTTCAATCGTTAAAGGACACAAGCCGTGTACGAGGAGTAGATAAGGGGAATGGGAACAGGTAGGCAGGTTAATGAGTTGAGGGACTGACTAAAGGTGCGAACGCACTAGGCACTTTACATGCGTAAGATTTACGTGCGTAACGCAGCTAAAATGTTGCTTGATCATTTTGTGTCAAAAATGGTTATACGCGCGTAATGTGCCTAGTCTCCCTCCCGATATTGTATTTACCTAATCAACCATGGCTGCGATCAGACCCGACCCGACACAACAGCGTGCATGTCCGCACAAAAACAACAACAACACGGCCAACAACTGTGCCAAAAGACAAACTGAACAGCACAAATAGCCTAGCATTAAAACAACATTGCATATTCACGGCAGCTACATAACAAACACAGTTACAGCAGCATCGGTGCACGGCGGCACAACATAAAGGCAAGTAGTCAAAATTACCCTAACTGGCTGTGACAGGGGACCGTGACAGGGGACCGTGGCTGGCATAGATCAACACCGGTGCTTCGTGTACTTGTCGTGAAAGTCCCGCGGACATAGTCGTCATGTTTGGGTTCATAATATGAGGCGCTAGCCGCCCGCACACAACAAGTTAACTAATGCTATACGGCGCTAACTTGTTTTATCGGCTAAAGCACAGCTACACATATTCACTGAATTAACCAGGAAGTCCATTCTCCTGGTTTACTTTCCCCACGTCTTCTAACCCCGAGCGGCTTCATACAGCACCGGCCGCCCGCAATACATTTTCCTCCTCGGTGTCTCTCATCAGCCTCTGTGTACACTGTTCTCCCACCGTGCCAATGTATGTGACGTCGGGTCAAGCCCAACGCTGATTGGCCAACGCGGCTAATCGTCACGTGTAGGAGCGTAAAAAGTTAAATTTTTTGAACTCCTCGCGTAGCTGCGTAGGTGCGTATATACGCGGCTCATACGCAGCTAACGCGGCTAAAATGTTGCTTTAGCGCGAGTGGCGCACCTACGCGCCATGTACGCGCGTAAACCAATGGTTCCCTATGGAAAAACGGACGATTTTATACGTGTCTGTACGCGTGTAAAGTGCCTAGTGTGTTCGCACCTTAAGGAAATGATAACAGATGTGAAGATGTTGAAAGGAAGTAATGTCCGAGGGGCATCTAGTGGACAGAATGACAGTAGTGAGCATGGCTGCAGGAAGGAACTGAGACAAACTATGGCACCACTATTTTTCAATGACAACATTCAACACTAAATTCTCATGTTTTGGGTCAAGCAGAGTTGAGAATGCTCATTGTTTGTGATTCTCTAAAAAAAATAGCGCCCTATCCACAGAGCACATGCAAAGGCGGAAATGCGCACAGACTCTACTGAAACTGCCCTGTGGAGCAGACAGCGCTGACGATGAGCCTTGCCCATTTTAATGTATTTAAATAAGAGGATATTTTAAATCCATTGCAAAATTGTTCCATTTCTAGTCGGTTGTGTACTTACATAGGAAAGAAAACAGTTATGATGGAGCTCAGGTTTATTTAATAAGGGCTGCTTTATTAAAAACAATGGTATCTTATAAACCAGTGATATGTGTGTAACAGCCAACCTGTGCGGATGTGAATCAGATTGTAGAACATTTATCACCATCAAATCCTGGCCGATCGTCTTGGCGCCGTGTGTAAAGCGTCAAAGCGCACTCTGCTGTCTGAAACAGTCCTGCCAGGGCAGAGACCCTGTCGTTGGCAATTAACATAGAGGTGCTGGGGCCAGATGACAAAATAGTTTCACAATGACTTTCTGACTTTTTTACTTGTCTACTCGGATTGCGGTACCTGTGTTTCAATGATTGGCCCATAGAACACCACACACAACAGAAATATGTCAACATTGTATCAAATGCTCTGTCTATAATCAATGGATGTATTCTGTCTCCAAAGGTGGGCCATGTCCTCATCAACCGGCTGTTGGACTACTCTGCAACCACATGTCTTCCGCAGCCTAGTGGTGGTGTGTTTTCTAGTTATTTTCTTCATGTACTACAAGCCTGACATCAAGTTCCCATCTTTCAACTTTCACTTTGAAAATGTCCGTCCCCCCTGTCCTAAAGTTCAGTGTGCTAACGGAACACTGACCCAAGACTCAAACCAGAACTGTTCCACCGAGCTGCACATTAACCCACATCACAATGACACCCGCAAGATTCAGGCGGCAGCAGTGGATACTGAGCCTGACACCATTTTATTGATCTGGATGTGGCCATTTGGCTACAAGTTTGACTCTAACTGCAATATATTTAATATCACAAGATGCCAATTGACCGATGACAGGAGGCTTTATCATAAAGCCAACGGGGTTCTCTTCCACCACAGGGACTTTCATGACAATCCAGCAGGCTTGCCAAAAGAGCCGCGTCCCTGGTTTCAGAAATGGGTGTGGTTGAATTAAAGATAGGTCTTTCCTCCATTTGTTATAAATTGGCAAAGGATTGAATGTAGCCTTTATCAACATGAAATATAATTTTGAGACCAGACCTCGGGTACCAATGCATGAATATATACAATGTATTGGATGTATTGGTAACTCTTGCCCCCAGGGGATTCTTAAGGTATTTAGAGCAGAACGCAACTGCAAATAAAAGAAAAAGGACGACATTGGTACATTGAACTGCTGCTGAATGTCATGAAATGAGCCAAGATTTAAGTCTTTTGTGATATCAGAAATGATATGGATCCCTCTATCAGACCAGTAAGGAAATGAGACAGGCCGACCTCTAAGTAGTAAGTCATAATTATGAAATAAAGGAAAATTAATTCATTCTGTTATAAATTGGCCTAGAGTCTGGTCCAATATCTTAATTTCTTCTAGAAACCCTAACCATCAGATGATATATTATAATTTTGTCTGGAGATCTTACTGTACGCCCCGGAAATTATTCTTGATGAAAGCCAGACACTCCCCGAACTGCACACTTTGCACCCAGGGTCTTCCGGGCACTTTTATTCATATGATTTGGGAATGTCCTGAAGTTTTCAAATTTTGGAAATGTGTCTCTTCTTGTCTTTCAGTTATCATGGAATGCACTGTACCCTGTTCTCCTTTGGTTCTTATTTTGAATGATGATTCTATTCTAAGTTTTTCCTTCCAACAAAGGCGAGTGTGGATGGCCGGTCTAACGGCAGCAAAGAAAATGGTTGCATTACGTTGGAAGGCCCCACATTATTTGTACAGACAACAATGGCTGCTTGCCTTTTTGGACATTCTCAACATGGACCAATCAGTGGGAAAATCTCATGGTGCAAAAACAAAGAACTTGAACATTTTAGTTGATGCCGCAGAAAGTGTCAAATTATTGTTGTAGTGTATGATCTGTTTTCCTGTCCTGTGGGTGGGAGGGGGTGGGGGGTGGGGGTTTGTGTGTCTCTGTTATGTCTTCGTTGTTGTTGTTTGTTTGTCTTGTTTGTTTGGAAAATAATAAAAATTTGTTAAAAAAAAAAGAAAAAAAAAAGAAATGGGTGTGGTTTAATATGGAGTCACCTGCAAGCTCTGGTCAAATCCCTCAGATTAATAACGTATTTAATTTAACCTGCAATTACCGTCTGGATTCAAATATTCCTGTGCCTTATGGGTATGTGGTGCCAGTGACATCTGAAGTTCAGAGTTTCAAACTGCCAGCAAAGGACAAGTTGGTGTGTTGGATTGTGAGCAACTGGAACCCGACGCTAAAGAGAGTTCAGTTCTACAATGAACTTAAAAAACACATCAACATTAATACTTATGGAAATGGCTTTGGCAAACGCGTTAGTGACGAAGACTATTCAAAGATAGTTTCTAATTGTAAATTCTACCTCTCCTTTGAAAACTCTGTTTCCAAAGACTATATCACAGAGAAGTTATACAGTCCTATGTTGTTTGGAAGTGTACCTGTAGTTCTTGGCACTACAAGACCAAATTATGAGGATCATGTCCCAGGAGAATCTTTCATTCATATCGATGACTTTTCTACCGCAAAGGAGCTGGCAGAGAGGCTACTTTACCTAGATCAAAACAATACTGAGTACATGAGATACTTTGACTGGACGAACAGGTTTAAAATAAAAAGGTCTACGTTTGGCCCAGAACAAGCTTGCAAAACTTGTAGTTACTTACAAAAACACATAGTACCAAGCTTTTCGTGATCTTAACAAATGGTACTGGGGTTAACAGAACAAATGGTACTGGGCAGTGGGCACACATCACACCCCCTCATCCTCAACACTGGTGTCTCCCAGGGCTATGTGCTGGTGAGGAGCGCTGAGCGGATCATGGGCACCCCACTCCCTCCTCTGCATGACTTATACGATTATCAAGGATCCCCATCACCCGGCAACAAACTTTTTGTGACCCTCAGGTCAGGCAGACGCCTGCGCTGTCACAAGACATGCACAGAGAGGATGAGAAATAGTTTTTTCACCGTGGCAATCAGAGCCCTGAACTCTGCACTCTGAACACTTTGATTCATGAACACTTCAAGTTGGGCATGTAAATTACCCCTAACTTCCGCCAAAACCTTTACTTAATTTGTATTGCATTTTATTCTACTTAATTCCATTTCATTCTATTTTATTTGAGCACCGTAGTACAATACATGTAACATTAACATTTCACTGTGTATCTGATGTGACAAATAAATACTTTGAATCTTGAATCTATCAAATATAATTTATAACATGCTTTGACTGTTTTGACTTGCTGCTTCATTTATGGTATCATAATTCAATCAACTGTGACATTTCAAAGAAGTTACAGAAAGTCATCAGTGATAGTAACTAGTAGGGGTGTAAAGATACACGTATTTGTACCGTACCGTGACGGTACAGGCACGTATTTGGTGTTACAGAGGTGGACCGCGGTCCGTTTGTGGCGTAGCCTACATAGCGTTAATATTAATCCATCATCTTGTTCAGTGAATTGGAAACAGAAACTAAGACAAACTTAACCTCAACTTTTCATGTTTAGTTATTTATACATTTTAATCAACTGAAATTGTGAGTCTGGCACATTGCCTCTGTAAGGAGACCTCTCTCTCTCTCTCTCTCATTCTCTCTCTCTCTCACACACTCACTCACTAACACACACACACACACACACACACACACACACACACACACAGTTTGTTTACTTTTGGGTGAATCAGTGCAGGCAGACATGTCATGTTTGAGCCGATCACCTGCTCTAATATGCAACTTAAAATGGAAGACTGTAATTGGGGTGTGGGGGGGGGGGGTGCGCCTGCTAAGTGCCTGCATACCCCCCAGAAAGTGGGTATTTGCGCCCCTGACTTCAGAGCTTCAGAGAGCTGCAGTAATATTTTATTTTTTTAAAGTAAAAAAATAACCTTAAAGATGACATACCCTTTTTTTTACATACCATCTTACAGAGCCTGCTGAGCATTAACACTGGCTTTTTGTCATTGCAATTTTAGTTTATGCTGCACATTCACTAGTATTTAATAAGTATTTTATTTATTGGAGAATTGCAGCAGTATTCCTTTTAGATTTGTTATGCATTTTATGTGTATGTTACATACTGTCAGCTAGTTACTGACAGCTAAAGCTGTTCATTCTCCCTTAACTATGAACCGTACCGTACTGTACCGTACCGTGACTTCAAAACCGAGGTACGTACCGAAACGTGACTTTAGTGTACCGTTACACCCCTACTTGCTCATCATCAATGCATGCAACAGTTTTGAGGGGGAAAAAACGACCCATGATACTTTTAGTTTTTCAATATAAAATGTGATATATTTTACCCAAGTAACAATGAATAAAATGTTTTCTTTTATAGAAAGTTCTCTTTTGCGAATATAGCGTTCATAATAAAGGTTAACTAAATCAGGCAGGGGTGTAAAGTAGCGAATTACACTTACTCGCGTTCCTGTAATTGAGTAGTTTTTTCGTGTACTTGTAATTTTATAAGTGATTTTTAAAACCTATACTTTTACTTTTACTTTGAGTATGTTTATTTAGAAGTATTGTACTTCGCTACATTTTATATCACCTGCGTTACTGAGTAAAAAAATAGATAGGGAAAGGAGAGAAAAGAAAAGAAATATCGCGGGGGGCTTTTATTTTTACGGCACCGGAAACTAACACAGAGAATGCGACTAAATGATAACAACAAACATTGCTTCCCTCTATCGTTAAAACAAAATAATCCTAGTTAAACTGTCATTGTACCGCACGTGAAGACGTGCAGGCTTTTAAATGCAGCAAACCTTCCATCCAGCCGTGCGATCGGCCCCTCCCTCACCTAGTTTTCAGTTTAACAGTGCAGAGTAGGATGGAGACGGTGCGTGTTGCCGGGAGCTTTGAAAAACTTCCAGAAGACGGCAGAAAGTCAGCCTTTGCTCGAGAAGAAAGGTAAAACTAATAGACTAAAACAATGTGCAAGATATGTTATGCGCCGGACACGCGAGTTAGATGACATGCGCGACTGTGAGAGAGAGAGAAAAAAAGTCATATGCGACCCAGCCGCACCTCAAAACATCACGACCGATTAGTTTACTCACTTTAAGTCAAATCCAAGTGGTCTATGACCAAGCAATAAAGGAATAAAAAACACAGGAAGTTTAAAGCTCCTTGACTCTTGCCACCACAACAGTCATCAATTAAGAACACTGTAGCCTACAATGCAACTTGCTTATCCAGCCAGCTCCATGAGATATACATTAAAATATGCCCTCACATTCCTGATAGCAAAAGACGTGCCCTATCAACAATATTTGCAACGGTTTATTTTGATTTTGACACTTATTTTATTTAATTATAGAAAATATGTTTTACTTATTATATTGTTACCTATTTGCATTTTCCTTGTTTTCAGTTCAATTAGGATATGTTTAAAGTCAAAAGTCATGGTTTCAAATGATAAAAAAGTGCATGTTGCAGTTCTTAAATCAATGAATAATTGTCTAATAATTGTGATTACACAATGTCAATCAAAATAATCATGATTATGATTTTTGTCAAAATCGAGCAGCCTAACCTTGCAATGTCCATGGTTTAGATCAATTGTACACAATTACATTATTAGAACTACAGCTGCAGTCTGTTTAGGTCTGTAGACCGGTTACATTCCCATTCCCCCATTAACAGACTATTTGCTCCATATCTAAAGTATAATAACACAGTGTACATCCATACATGTGTGGTGACATGATGTGTTTAATTTGTGCACTTTAATTTGTAAAAGTGTTGCATTAATTAAACAAAACTAGTTTGAGATTTATATCCCCTTGTATAGCCTATATAATGCCCTACACAGACGAGACCCCTGCCCCCCGCTGTTAAAAAGTAACTAGTAACTTGTACTTTAAGTACATTTTAAATCAGCTACTTTTTCACTTTTACTTCAGTAGATTTTTAGACCAGTACTTTTACTTTTACTTAAGTAAAATTTCATCCAAGTAATCATACTTTTACTTGAGTAGAATATTTTTGTACTCTTTCCACCTCTGAAATCAGGTAATCTGCAAAAAAAAAATCAGCTCTCCTACTCAGTTGCACACCATAAGCTGCACAATTTTAAGTGATTAATATCTTTATTTCGGTCTGAGCAAACACTGCCTTTGTATTACCTTCTAATAATTGTCCAACAAAGTCATCGGCTACCCGGCACAGCCTGCACTGCGAGTCCATGCTGTTTACAAACTTGCGTACATGAGCTGAGAGCTGGCGTGGGATTTGAGCGTATCCTACGCTCACGTCCATATTGATAAATGCCGAGATTTGCGTGGAAATGTACGTACACCCATTTTTCTGGTATAAGGAAGGTTGATAAATGAGGGCCAATGTGCGCAGCTATTTCTACTGAGTGTGTGCTGCTCCACACACCCCTGATTGGCCCCTACAATACAGCCAGGCTCATTGCCTTCCTAGATGAGCTACACGATCAGCTTGTGCCAGCAGGCAGAAGAAGGAATGCTCCTGTTTTTGTACTGGTATGGGACAATGTAGCTTTCCACCGCGCTAACGAAGTGAGAGAGTGGTTTGCTGCACATCTAAGGATGACGAACCTCTACCTGCCCCCATACTCTCCTTTCCTCAACCCCATAGAGGAATTCTTCTCAGCTTGGAGGTGGAAGGTCTATGACCACCTGCCACACGACCAAATGACCTTGTTAGAGGCCATGAATGCCGCCTGTGGGCACACGTCTCCCGAGGACTGCCAGGGATGGATAAGACATGCCCGTCGATATTTCCCTCGGTGTCTCGCAAGGGAGAATATACGCTGCGACATCGACGAAAATATGTGGCCCAATGAGGAAGATAGTGTGGTAGCAGATTTTGCATATGATGTATGTCTGGACTCAAATGTTAGAATGCTTATTAATGAAATAGGAAACATTGGTAACACTTTACAATAAGGTACACAAAATTGTAGTAGCTACTACATACCTACTACATAGTTTTTTTTTTTTGCGCTACCTATGTGTTAGGTAGCACAAAAAAAAAACCCTATGTGTTACCTACTACATAGTTTTTTTTTTGCGCTACCTATGTGTTAGGTAGCACAAAAAAAAAACCCTATGTGTTACCTACTACATAGTTTTTTTTTTTTTGCGCTACCTATGTGTTAGGTAGCACAAAAAAAAAACCCCTATGTGTTAGGTAGCACATAGGGGTTTTTTTTTGTGCTACCTATGTGTTAGGTAGCACAAAAAAACCCCTATGTGTTACCTACTACATAGTTTTTTTTTTTTGCGCTACCTTTGTGTTAGGTAGCACAAAAAAAAAAAACCTATGTGTTACCTACTACATAGTTTTTTTTTTTTGCGCTACCTATGTGTTAGGTAGCACAAAAAAAAACCCTATGTGTTAGGTAGCACATAGGGGTTTTTTGTGCTACCTATGTGTTAGGTAGCACAAAAAAAAACCCTATGTGTTACCTACTACATAGTTTTTTTTTTTTTTGCGCTACCTATGTGTTAGGTAGCACAAAAAAAAAACCTATGTGTTACCTACTACATAGTTTTTTTTTTGCGCTACCTATGTGTTAGGTAGCACAAAAAAAAAAACCCTATGTGTTACCTACTACATAGTTTTTTTTTTGCGCTACCTATGTGTTAGGTAGCACAAAAAAAAAAACCTATGTGTTACCTACTACATAGTTTTTTTTTTTTGCTACCTATGTGTTAGGTAGCACAAAAAAAAACCCTATGTGTTACCTACTATATAGTTTTTTTTTTGTGCTACCTAACACATAGGTAGCGCAAAAAAAAAAACTATATAGTAGGTAACACATAGGGTTTTTTTTTGTTGTGCTACCTAACACATAGGTAGCGCAAAAAAAAAAAATTGTAGTAGGTAACACATAGGTTTTTTTTTGTGCTACCTAACACATAGGTAGTGCAAAAAAAAAAAACTATATAGTAGGTAACACATAGGGTTTTTTTTTTGTGCTACCTAACACATAGGTAGCGCAAAAAAAAAACTATATAGTAGGTAACACATAGGGTTTTTTTTTTGTGCTACCTAACACATAGGTAGCGCAAAAAAAACTATGTAGTAGGTAACACATAGGTTTTTTTTTTTGTGCTACCTAACACATAGGTAGCGCAAAAAAAAAAAACTATGTAGTAGGTAACACATAGGGGTTTTTTTTGTGCTAACTAACACATAGGTAGCGCAAAAAAAAACTATGTAGTAGGTAACACATAGGTTTTTTTTTTTTGTGCTACCTAACACATAGGTAGCGCAAAAAAAAAAAACTATGTAGTAGGTAACACATAGGGGTTTTTTTTTTGTGCTAACTAACACATAGGTAGCGCAAAAAAAAAAAACTATGTAGTAGGTAACACATAGGGGTTTTTTTTTGTGCTACCTAACACATAGGTAGCACAAAAAAACCCCTATGTGCTACCTAACACATAGGGTTTTTTTTTTTGTGCTACCTAACACATAGGTAGCGCAAAAAAAAAAAACTATGTAGTAGGTAACACATAGGGGTTTTTTTTTGTGCTACCTAACACATAGGTAGCGCAAAAAAAAAAAACTATGTAGTAGGTAACACATAGGGTTTTTTTTTTGTGCTACCTAACACATAGGTAGCGCAAAAAAAAAAAACTATGTAGTAGGTATGTAGTAGCTACTACAATTTTGTGTACCTTATTGTAAAGTGTTACCGAAACATTTGCTACAAACCTGTATAGACATACATTGAGTGTGTTTTAGTGTAAACTGATAAACTGAAATGTAGGTTCAACCATCCCCCTCAATCTCCCGTGTGGAGCCAGCCTGACTATACATTTGAAAGAGGACAATGTTCCTGCAGACAGCCTCCTGCTGTTCTGGGGCAGCCTGCCCCACCCACGATTATAATATGAATGTATATCTCAAGACCTGTCTGCCCCCCCAACCTGTCTTCCCCTCCGTCCCCCCACCCAGCCCTACCTGTCTGTCTCCCAATTACATGTCCTTAAATAGCTCATGATTTGAAGGACATATTGTCACTATTTCCAACATACCCACGTGTGTTGGAACTAGTGCACCACTCCGCGGAGTTTTCTTGTTATTGATTGAAAATAAACTTGTGTGCTTCTACAACGTATCACCGTGCTTTGATTTTCCTACAACAATAGGCAGGATTACATTTTTTTAAAGTGACACAATTTAAGTTTTTTGGTTTGATTTTTAACAGCCCTGAAACTACAGGAGTTTTTGTTGCAAAGTTTAATTTTTTAGTAAAAAATAAAAGATATTGTATAGCACCAAATTGCTGTTTGTCATTCATTCTTGTCTTATGGTACACTACAGTCATCAAATTTCATCTTATTTTCTTGTGAAATATTGTTTTACAGTATGTGAAATCACTCTGATTATTTAAACTTCAAAGATTTGACTTTAAATAGCAAAAGTTCATCTTTTATGTTTTGCTGCTTGTTGTTAGTGTTTTGTAGGTCTGTGTGTTGTATGTGTCAAGGTGTGATTTTCATTGAACATGTTGCCAGTGGTTTGCACCAGTGAGCTTGTTTTTGAGAGATAAATTAACAGTGATGCACACTGTGTTAACTGCCCGGGAAACACATACTTTTTGGCAAATAAAAAGATCCATTGAGGTCCAATACTTCTTAGTGTAGATTGTACCTTGGGGGATGGTAATGGACTCCTACTGTACCTTTATTTCCGATAGTGTACAGCAAGATTATAGACTATTCAAACACACAACAAAATAATTTGGACTTTCCAACGCTTATTTGTAATCTAAAGTAAACAAGTAACAGCCTTTGGCCACGTTTCATAGCTATAGTCTAGGATTAACAGGGCCATAGTTCCCTTCATGAAGAGTTTTGCATGTGCATGTGGTTTCAGTTGTGCCCATTGTGCTTTAGCAATAAAAAAAAACTGTAAACTGCATTGTGCACCTTTAAATACAGAGATGTTTTGTGTGTCTGTGGTCAGTTAAAACAATTATTATTATTAAACATTATTATTTTTTTAGTTATCATTTGTATAAATATTTTTTTAATCTTAAATTTGTTAAAAAAAAAGTAATGTACCAACTTTAGTATCTGATGAATGAGTCAAGAAAGAAGACGTGCTGTAGTTTCCTTGTAGCTGACGAGTCCTCCTCCGATGGGCTTCGTATGCACCTGTAGAAACACACCAAGCACAGCTTTGTTTGTTACAATCAGAGACATGTTTCACATTCGTCAAGATGCTCTCGTCAATAAACTATGAGAGATAAAACAACTTTAAATGATTCCAAGATGAGAGGCCATAGAGGCACAGCTAATATTATAATGAGAAAGACAAAAACAATCTCAATGTAGAAAAACTTAACTGCTGACCTTGTCCAGTCTAGATCCTGTACTGTACTGAAAACACCCTCTTCCTTTTGTCACCCAACCTGTGAAAACAGTTAAACATAATAACTTAGAAGCTCCTCCTTCCAGGTTTTCATAGGATCATCGTAAATGATTTTCATACTGGTTTACATACCTACTATATTACGACACCAGGAACCAAAAACGTCTAAATCAGACATTCATTTATATGGAAGTATACAGTTTTTTCCAATTGCTAAAGCACACTGGGCACAACTAAAACCACATGTGCAAAACTCTTAACACAGTGTGCACTACAGAAGTCCATGTGTTCCAAACTGTGTTTCATTTTTCATTCATTTCACACAAAATGCATTCAGTAACCACATTTACCAAAACTCAAGAACTCTTCTACCATTCATAAACAACAACCTGCAAAACACTGTGTATTTCTGGCAAAATGTTCAATTGCTAAGACACTGTTTTCAAAACTCTTAGGAACTCATTCAAAACAAAATATTGGATTCTACATTTACCTTATTGAAATTTTGGAAGAATAGTACCAATAATATGACTAATATGTAAAATAAATTGCTTATTGAATTTCAGTTAAAAGCACGAAACTTGAAAACAAAATATTACAATTTTCTTTTTTTTTTTTTTTTCCTTTATTTAACCTCGAAAGATCAATTGAGGGGTGACCCTCTTTTACAATGACGTTGAGAATACAGATACACAATATACAATGAGAATACATAATAAGTTTACACACACACACACACACACACACACACACACACACACACACACACACACACACACACACACACACACAGACAACACAATTTAAAACATTCAGATCAATTGAATGAAAGAGACAATAGCCTAATTAAAACAGTTACAAGTGTAGAGGGGCTGATTTAAAATAATAATTTTAAATTGGTTAACAGTTATGAGTGTATTGTCGTGGAATTGAAATATCAACCTTTAAAAGATGAGAATTTAGTCAATTAATACGAGGTGACACAATGTTTAAATACAAAAATAGAACAGATCTTTAATGTTTGCAAACATGGGTCAACTATGTAGTAGGTAACACATAGGGTTTTTTTTTTTTGTGCTACCTAACACATAGGTAGCGCAAAAAAAAAAAACTATGTAGTAGGTAACACATAGGG
Organism: Hyperoplus lanceolatus; assembly: GCA_026929865.2. Classification (NCBI taxonomy): domain Eukaryota; kingdom Metazoa; phylum Chordata; class Actinopteri; order Uranoscopiformes; family Ammodytidae; genus Hyperoplus; species Hyperoplus lanceolatus. The sequence goes on from CM049416.1 coordinate 19,717,002, forward strand.
TTTTTTTTTTTTTGTGCTACCTAACACATAGGTAGCGCAAAAAAAAAAAACTATGTAGTAGGTATGTAGTAGCTACTACAATTTTGTGTACCTTATTGTAAAGTGTTACCGAAACATTTGCTACAAACCTGTATAGACATACATTGAGTGTGTTTTAGTGTAAACTGATAAACTGAAATGTAGGTTCAACCATCCCCCTCAATCTCCCGTGTGGAGCCAGCCTGACTATACATTTGAAAGAGGACAATGTTCCTGCAGACAGCCTCCTGCTGTTCTGGGGCAGCCTGCCCCACCCACGATTATAATATGAATGTATATCTCAAGACCTGTCTGCCCCCCCAACCTGTCTTCCCCTCCTTCCCCCCACCCAGCCCTACCTGTCTGTCTCCCAATTACATGTCCTTAAATAGCTCATGATTTGAAGGACATATTGTCACTATTTCCAACATACCCACGTGTGTTGGAACTAGTGCACCACTCCCGCGGAGTTTTCTTGTTATTGATTGAAAATAAACTTGTGTGCTTCTACAACGTATCACCGTGCTTTGATTTTCCTACAACAATAGGCAGGATTACATTTTTTTAAAGTGACACAATTTAAGTTTTTTGGTTTGATTTTTACAGCCCTGAAACTACAGGAGTTTTTGTTGCAAAGTTTAATTTTTTAGTAAAAAATAAAAGATATTGTATAGCACCAAATTGCTGTTTGTCATTCATTCTTGTCTTATGGTACACTACAGTCATCAAATTTCATCTTATTTTCTTGTGAAATATTGTTTTACAGTATGTGAAATCACTCTGATTATTTAAACTTCAAAGATTTGACTTTAAATAGCAAAAGTTCATCTTTTATGTTTTGCTGCTTGTTGTTAGTGTTTTGTAGGTCTGTGTGTTGTATGTGTCAAGGTGTGATTTTCATTGAACATGTTGCCAGTGGTTTGCACCAGTGAGCTTGTTTTTGAGAGATAAATTAACAGTGATGCACACTGTGTTAACTGCCCGGGAAACACATACTTTTTGGCAAATAAAAAGATCCATTGAGGTCCAATACTTCCTAGTGTAGATTGTACCTTGGGGGATGGTAATGGACTCCTACTGTACCTTTATTTCCGATAGTGTACAGCAAGATTATAGACTATTCAAACACACAACAAAATAATTTGGACTTTCCAACGCTTATTTGTAATCTAAAGTAAACAAGTAACAGCCTTTGGCCACGTTTCATAGCTATAGTCTAGGATTAACAGGGCCATAGTTCCCTTCATGAAGAGTTTTGCATGTGCATGTGGTTTCAGTTGTGCCCATTGTGCTTTAGCAATAAAAAAAACTGTAAACTGCATTGTGCACCTTTAAATACAGAGATGTTTTGTGTGTCTGTGGTCAGTTAAAACAATTATTATTATTAAACATTATTATTTTTTTAGTTATCATTTGTATAAATATTTTTTTAATCTTAAATTTGTTAAAAAAAAAGTAATGTACCAACTTTAGTATCTGATGAATGAGTCAAGAAAGAAGACGTGCTGTAGTTTCCTTGTAGCTGACGAGTCCTCCTCCGATGGGCTTCGTATGCACCTGTAGAAACACACCAAGCACAGCTTTGTTTGTTACAATCAGAGACATGTTTCACATTCGTCAAGATGCTCTCGTCAATAAACTATGAGAGATAAAACAACTTTAAATGATTCCAAGATGAGAGGCCATAGAGGCACAGCTAATATTATAATGAGAAAGACAAAAACAATCTCAATGTAGAAAAACTTAACTGCTGACCTTGTCCAGTCTAGATCCTGTACTGTACTGAAAACACCCTCTTCCTTTTGTCACCCAACCTGTGAAAACAGTTAAACATAATAACTTAGAAGCTCCTCCTTCCAGGTTTTCATAGGATCATCGTAAATGATTTTCATACTGGTTTACATACCTACTATATTACGACACCAGGAACCAAAAACGTCTAAATCAGACATTCATTTATATGGAAGTATACAGTTTTTTCCAATTGCTAAAGCACACTGGGCACAACTAAAACCACATGTGCAAAACTCTTAACACAGTGTGCACTACAGAAGTCCATGTGTTCCAAACTGTGTTTCATTTTTCATTCATTTCACACAAAATGCATTCAGTAACCACATTTACCAAAACTCAAGAACTCTTCTACCATTCATAAACAACAACCTGCAAAACACTGTGTATTTCTGGCAAAATGTTCAATTGCTAAGACACTGTTTTCAAAACTCTTAGGAACTCATTCAAAACAAAATATTGGATTCTACATTTACCTTATTGAAATTTTGGAAGAATAGTACCAATAATATGACTAATATGTAAAATAAATTGCTTATTGAATTTCAGTTAAAAGCACGAAACTTGAAAACAAAATATTACAATTTTCTTTTTTTTTTTTTTTTTCCTTTATTTAACCTCGAAAGATCAATTGAGGGGTGACCCTCTTTTACAATGACGTTGAGAATACAGATACACAATATACAATGAGAATACATAATAAGTTTACAGACAACACAATTTAAAACATTCAGATCAATTGAATGAAAGAGACAATAGCCTAATTAAAACAGTTACAAGTGTAGAGGGGCTGATTTAAAATAATAATTTTAAATTGGTTAACAGTTATGAGTGTATTGTCGTGGAATTGAAATATCAACCTTTAAAAGATGAGAATTTAGTCAATTAATACGAGGTGACACAATGTTTAAATACAAAAATAGAACAGATCTTTAATGTTTGCAAACATGGGTCAAGACAACAATCAAGCAATGGGATTGAAATGAAATGACCAACGATAGGCGGTCATACAGAAGATTTATAGTGAAATCTAATTACGCACGAACATTCCAGCCTACGTACAAGATTCTCCTCAGCCAGATATATTGTTAGTTATCTTACAGACATAGTTCTCCGGAGCCATCTGGGTCAAAACATACATTCCTTACGCAGTTTGAGTATCTCAGAACATAGCAACCTTCACCATAAGGTCAGGTCAGAACTTTTGTTGATTAACTTACGAATATTTAGAGTCAAGTTGGGACTAGTCTATATAAACACATAATTATTATGGCTGTAATAAACAATTCCACAACATTCCCTTCTCTGATTATAATTAAATCACAATAATAATCATTCTAAAAACAAATTCTAATAATTAAAGGTTAAACATGTTTATATGGAATGGCAAAAGCGTACATTAAAATTCTACGGGATGGCCTGTGAGATTGTCCGCCAAGGCCAGAGTGGCCTTTTCAAGTGTCTTATCCCAGTGGGCAGGGTATTAAAAATAGGCGGACAGAGGTCACTGGTCATCCACACCTATACACATAGAAACAAACACACCCCCTCACAATTGGCAAAAGGAGGTCAAAAGGTCCTATGCACTAACTATACTAACTAACAGAACTGATAATTTGGAGAAAAAAAAACCTCATAGATCGTTAAAGAGGAAAAAATGTTCAGACAGTTCTGTTTAACAAAAAAATTAAACAGCTATGCTTAAAAGATTTAAATCAAAAGTAATGTTATATGGCAGTATAATTCTAAACAAAACTAAATAAAATGTTGTAAGAAATAATTAATGTTAACTATTAAATGTAGATTAATATACCGTAAGTGTAATGTTAAGTTGCAGGATATAATTAAAGGTTAGCATAAATCAAAGGCCTGGTGTCCAGGTGTCATCATGTTCTAGATCAAAGTTTTCTAAACAAATGTGTGAACACATTTTAACCAGACAAAGAGGTGATGAAGTGAGCTAAAGACAAAAACAATACAATGGGTATTATTGTGTATCGCTATGGTGGCTTTTAGGTCGCAGGATTTTATCAAATTTAAACATTTTATCAATGTAGATCTTCTTTCTTCTGGCGGTCAGAGGTGCTAAACCTGTTGAAAGAGTGATTATCAATCTCTCCTTCCTCTCACACACACATGCATGCAGTCAGTCACACACACACACACACACACACACACACACACACACACACACACACACACACACACACACACACACACACACTAACACGCTTTCCCGTTCCTTCTCTCACAAAAACATGCAGGCTGTCAAACGCAATCAGACACACATGCACGTTCATCCTTGCACGCTCTCTCTCGGACACACACACACACAGGCACTCAATGTTGGTGTCCCATGGTCACTCAACCACACCAGCACACACTCCCTTTCTCTCTCTCTCTCTGAAAGGAATCCAACGTTAAGCGCTGTTATGGACACAATACATACTTTAAACAATAGTTTAAAATAGTTTTTTGAAGCTTTGTTAAAACAAATTGGTGCTATTTGTAAATTATTTATTTCTATTTCCCCCCTTCTCTTACTACCATGTGTAAGATAAACTAAATTTGGTCAAAACATGGGTTGCCCTTCTGTCTAAAAACAGACATTGTTTTGGTAAACATTCTCCTGAGCTCTTATCAGCTCTGCTGAGAGGGAGAAAAGACTTATCTATTGCATTTTTCTGTCTGTAAGGAGAACGCAGTAAGAGTGAATTAGGAAAAAGTTGTAAAATAATTAAACAGTCAGTCTTAGTCAGTCAGTCCATGATCATGTATAAAGTTTTGCTCTGCAGAGGCTTAACTAATTTAGAAAATTCTGAAGTCATTTAAAAATGATTATCCCTTTTTGGAAATTGTGTGGCTTGGGAATAATAACATCCCGTCTTACACACTGTTATTTTTAGAAAATTCTACTGACAAATGATGCTATAGCGCAATATTAGAAGTACTTTTCTATCATTAAATAATTGTTTCGTAATTGTGTGTGTATAAAGGAAACATGCTCTCGTGGTTAAACCAACACTACTTTAGACACTGCAGTCACTTGGTCGGCCTATAGCCGTGTTTTGGGTAAATGTCCTTGTGGAGTTTTCACCTGCAAGAGAGGTATGTAAATATAGAGACCTGGATACAGTACAATACTCAGTTGTCTATCAAAACAAATTAGATATGTTATACCATAATTAGCCAAAAATGTAATCACCTAGCGTGACACTAACAATTCTGGTGTAGACAATTCAGATGGGGAAATTAAGCATTTAATAATAATAATAGTACTGGACAGTGAGAGTCACTGTGTGTTTGGTGCATCTCACCCCCTGTGGACCCCTCTCTGTCTCTCCTCTCCGGCCAGTCAGTCTCCCACTCTCTCACTGCCTCTCCGCACCTGGGACTGCAACTGCAGTCCATTCTCTGGTTGTTGTTCAGGACATTCCCTGCCCAGTGCAAGTTGTCCCAACACAGAATCAGCCATGTTGATGTTCCTGGTGTTTTAGCCATCTGTTGGCTCTGCCTCTGCCTCTGGTCCTCTTCGTCCGCCTTTTCCATGTGTCCATAGGCCTTCAGCTGGGCCATACGGAGGTTGTCCTTGTCACAGAGTTCACATTAGTTCTATCATAAAAAGATCTCTTCTTTAGGCCAGTCACATTGAACTGGACACCATTTGAAATGGAATAAAGTGGTAGTTGGAAAATACTCATCTGGCAGATGCAGGGCTGGATCCAGGTGTAGATGTGGATACAGCTTTAGTCCGTTGAGCTGGTTTTGGTCTGCAACCGGAGGTGTGAGAGAGGAGATTCTGCTAGGCCAGAGACGAGAGTCCTGGGGCCTCATTTATAAAGCTTTGCGTGGGATTCACGTGGAAGCTGGCGTACGGAAGAAATGTAGGATGTACGTGCGAACAAAAATATTCGGATTTATAAAACAGTGCGCACTCACGTCCCTACGCCTGTTTCCCTTTATAAATCACAATCAACTCTAAATGTGGCGCAGACTTTGCGGGCTTCACGTACCGCCCATATTTACCCATACATAGTCATCGACACGCCCAAATTAATATCATTTACTGAGTGCATGAAGGCGGTAGTGGCAATCGCCGACTGAAAGGGAAATGGAAAAATAGACTCCACACGGTGTGGATCACTGCGGTCACCCCGAAGTACCCGTTGGAGAAGTGGCGACCAGGGAAAATATAGTTTGGTGGCAGTGTGAGCGTAAAGGCGTCAGAGTGCAGCCTTTGGCGATCTCTGTGAACGCTGTGGCCGAAATAAAAAGAAGCGATCCGACATAAAAGTGGACGCAAACAAGTGCATATCCTCACACAACAGTGTTTGTGCCACGAGCGGGGACACTGAGACCCCCCATGAGATACAGATTCGGAGAATTCATCCCGGGGCAGTGGCGGGCGGCGGAGGGTTAATAATAAACTTCACAGTCCCTTTCAAAACACAATTGCGACGTGCTTAAACTAAAAGAAAAACACATAGATAAAACGGACTAAAAGTCGTGAAAAAGATCACAGTAGCCTATGTGATGTACAGTATGCTTATCATTAGTGTATGAAAAGGCGCACTCCTGTCTGCCTGACTGAGGCATCGAGAACAGCGTCAGTGTAAAAGTAATAGGCTGTATTCCACCTCAATATTATCAGAATTAATTCCACAACATGCAGATAGGTTATTCTAACTGCAGAGCTTATTCGAACGCTATTTTTTTTTATTTGCACTCATATAGCCTATCTCCGTTTGTAGGCTATGTAAGATCCTAATTCGTTTTGTTTTTGTTGGTATCACTCCATGGAATAATCCGTGGAGGCATTTGTTCATTAGTTGTAAGAATGGCTTCATCCGTTTTGCAAAGGAACTCCCAATATATGATAGACCTACATGGCTTATAATAGGCCTATCTGGATTCATTTTACACAAACACATTCGTTCTCGCACTTCATACATGTGCCGACGGAGTCGCCGTTTCTCCTTTCTCCACTTTCTGTGCGTACGCATGGGTCAGAGTTTGCGTGGAGGACCGCACATCTCCCGTCAAGTTTGGTTTTTATAAATCCCAATATTTGCTTAGAAATTGGCGTGCGCCCTCTTCTGGGCGTACGCAACGTTTATAAATGAGGCCCCAGGTCTGGGATAATGTGTCCTGTGAGGAGCTTAGCATACTTTGGTTTTAAGTTATTTTACCTTTAAGCTAATCACTGTCTCTGTTCACTTTGCAACAAATGCCTGACAAAAAAAGCTTTTATTTCTCTAAAATTTAAATAATTGCTAACTTAGCTTTTCTATCTTAATGAGACTAAAGCTCACATTTCCTGGAAAGACCATATTCCTCCCATAAATTTACCAATGCACATGTATAGTGAGTCCCCATTCTTATCACACATTCTTTGCACACCATTCAAATTCAACTTCCAACTCCTTTTGTTTAAACGGACTGTTCCCTTTTTACAATAATATTGAATTTTAGAGAATGCAGTGGAGGACAGATCCAACAGAAGACACAGAGACCTTAAATAAACCACACACAATTAGTACTTGAGAATATTTTAACTATTTTAGAACGTTCTTAATTTTAGGTCTATTTTTGCCAAATATTTTTATGGATCCTACGCTGTCCCTGACAGTGGTGCCCCAGGCACAAGATATCTTTGTGGTCCCTGACCCTAGTGCCCCGGCACTAGATAAAATAGTTTAATAGTTTAATAATAATAGTTTAGTTTGGCTCCGGGACCCAGTCTCCGGCTGTGCACAGTTAACCTGTCAGAGGGTGCTTCAGGGAATCCTCGAGTTAGACATCCCGGACGAGCCCCCAAATTGTCGTGGAATTGAAATATCAACCTTTAAAAGATGAGAATTTAGTCAATTAATACGAGGTGACACAATGTTTAAATACAAAAATAGAACAGATCTTTAATGTTTGCAAACATGGGTCAAGACAACAATCAAGCAATGGGATTGAAATGAAATGACCAACGATAGGCGGTCATACAGAAGATTTATAGTGAAATCTAATTACGCACGAACATTCCAGCCTACGTACAAGATTCTCCTCAGCCAGATATATTGTTAGTTATCTTACAGATATAGTTCTCCGGAGCCATCTGGGTCAAAACATACATTCCTTACGCAGTTTGAGTATCTCAGAACATAACAACCTTCACCATAAGGTCAGGTCAGAACTTTTGTTGATTAACTTACGAATATTTAGAGTCAAGATGGGACTAGTCTATATAAACACATAATTATTATGGCTGTAATAAACAATTCCACAACAGTATTTATTTTAATTGTATGTTGTAGGCTGTTCCAGGAGTCAGGGGCACTATGGCTAAAAGCGGTTTTACCAAGCTCAGACCGGGCATAGGGAACATATAGTCTCGCAAAGCCAGACCAAACTACAGCAAGTAGTATGGTCTGGAAGCACTCTGTTTAGAGCCGTCTATTCGGGTAGGGAAACCGGGGGAAACTGGGCTAGCCTGTTTGTATTTGTTTAAACCAATCACAATCATCTAGGGCGGGGCTAACCCCGGGAAGCAGCAGCGGTGTCCTGCAAAATAGTGCCGGGGGGGGACTTATTTTGATGGAACGTCTTCACGTCCAGAGACTGTCAGAGAAATGGCTAAACCCGCAAACGCCACACAAAAACTATTAAAGACAAAAGGAATATACATAGTGTGTTGCTTTCTAACCAGCATGTCAAGACACCATACATTTTAGCCCCCGAGGAGCTCACGGGATAACTTAACCGGAGTTAACTAGCCACGTAGTGTTATCTCTGGTAACATTATCATCGGTGGTTGAGAGGCAAGGCTACGGCGGTCGAGTAGAATTTTTAGCATTCGAGAACTTATGTCACCACCTCCTATCGCTGTAGTCAGAGCCGTATTCCGTCTGTTTACAGGCAGAACAGGGTTTTGACGTTGTGAGCGCTACACCAACTGCAGCAAGTAGCCGTAAGAGTTGCTAGGTGATAGTGGAAGCCGTTGGAATCTTTCCCCGTCGCTAAAACAACGCTGCTTAGTCCCACCAAAGAAAGGGAACGGCGGATCTTAATCTAGCTGGTTATAAGGTCCGGTGCTCAATTCAAACCCCCACGCTTCATTTTCCAGAGTTTATGAGGGTATTTCTGCCCGGGGGTAGTTGTACAATGAAGTTGGACAGCTAGGCTAGGCTGTGTCCCGGACCACCGCCGCCAATATTATTAAGTATTGCCACACTTTATTTCTGTCTACAGTAATGTGACTTCTCACACCGTGTGTATGTGTGTGTGTGTGTGTGTGTGTGTGTGTGTGTGTGTGTGTGTGTGTGTGAGAGAGAGAGCGCGCTGCACATAAGCACACGGGTTGACTGTGAGCGAATTGTTTCCGAATTTGAGGGGGATCACAATAGGGTAAAGCCAGCAACCGGAAAAGGAGGGGGCTGCGTCAGGGCTGCGTAGCTTGGCGCCGCAAGCGAATAGACGCTGGCGGAAGTGGTCATGCCAGACTAGGGAACATATAACATGAGCATGTCAGTTGAGCGGGTTTGATAAAGCCCATCTGAAATAAGCAGCATTTCTGTCAAATAGAGTGGTAGCTTTCCAGTCAGAGCTTTATATATAAAAATATGCCAATGTGCATCACGTCTCTCCTTAAGGGAGGACCACCCAACCTTTTCATATAAAACACAATGGTGTGTATCATAGGCATCTCCTGTGATGAATCTCAAAGCACAGTGATACACAGAGTCTAGGAGTTTAAGACATGAACGAGATGCATGCCGATAAACTACATCACCGTAATCAAGGACAGACATAAAAACTGCCTCAATAATCCATTTCCTGCTGAACAACGGGAAGGTGGCTTTGTTCCTATAAAAATATCGGTAACACTTTACAATAAGGGTACATTAATTAATGCTTAATAAGGTTTAACTAACCATTAGTTATTTCAGGCTAAAATGAGCTGAAGCTGAGCATGTGTTGTGTAGAATGGTCATAGAGATTACATGTTTTTTGAATGAAAAAATAGTGTGAACTTGTTAAAGGTTCAGTGAGAATTTTATTTGATTAAGGTACCAAAGATATTTCAGTTAAGCAATGCAATGCATTATGTTATAATAATAATACATAATGTGGAACCATATTGCTATGCTATAATGATTTAGACAAAGGAAACAAAAATGCATCTGAACTGTTAACTGATTATTTTCTTTTTTTCCATGTATATCAACTTGGTGATTAGACAAGATTCTTGGATTCCAGCCCAACTGCTTCATTTTAAGAGGCGCACAGCAGGCCTGGAGTGGCCAGCAAACCCAAGAACTGGATGTTAAGAGAGCGAGAGATTATAAATGAGGGTCACCCCCTCTACTGATCTTCCGAGTATAAATAAAGGTTAAATGAAACACATCTGTGCTCATTCAAATAACAGTGATAGGGCCAGGTTAAACTAGTGTTTATTCACAAGAGAGTGATCATTATTTTGTTTTATCTTTAGTCCATAATTAAAAATGGAACTGTTATGTTCTTTGTGTATTTTATTTTTGTTTATGTTGCAATGATATACACTTCAAGGAAGAGAGAGTAGAAAATACATATTTACCTGTTAAACCTAACTGCCTTTGTCAGTGTGTTTCACCATTGCTGTTAGTGATCCATTTCCTCCTGTTTGTTACTTTCAAAGAAAATCATTAAACTGGATATAATTTGTTGAAGAAACAGTTTTGGAGTTCTTTGATGGTATTTATGTCAATGTGAGAGCGGTGTTTCCAAATAAAACCGAAGATTCTAAATAAAATAACATTTTCTTTCTTTTTTAAATGGTGACTGAATTGTGTTGATAACAGATTGTTGTCATGAATTGATTTCCAGTTGGAAATATTTTTTTGATATTGTTATTATAGAGAATTTACATGGGTCACAAAGAGAATTGTTGATTGATGGATTGTACTTAGGTAATCCTTATTCAGCACTATTTTGCATTTATTAAGTGTAACAAGTGATAAACGGTTCCCACTTTACAATAAGGGTCACAAATAACATTAAGAAATGGTTAATTATGCTTAAGTGATGCTTAATCAGCACTAGTGTGCCTTTATTAGGTGTTAATTCATGAGAAATGGTTCTCACTTTACAATAAGGGTCACAAAGTCCATTAATAAATGGTTAATTACACTTAAGTAATGCCTATTATGGTTAATTATGCTTCAGTAATGCCTATTCAGCACTGGTGTGCATTTATTAAGTGTTACTTAATGGATAAATGGTTCCCACTTTACAATAAGGGTCACAAAGAGCATTAATAAATGGTTAATTATGCTTAAGTAATGTTACAAAAATGACATTTGTTAACAGTTAATTAATGCTAATTATTATATTAATCAACTGTTGGTTCATGCTCAATTAATGGGTTAACTAAGGTTAATAAAGGATATTTATAAACATTACATAATGTAGCAATTAATACCTTAGTTAACATGAACACCATTAGTAAAGGCTTACTAGGCACATTAGTTAACAGTTAACTAATGGTTAGTTAAACCTTATTAAGCATTAACTAACCATTAATTAATGTACCCTTATTATAAAGTGTTACCAAAATGTCCAATCTTTTGTCGCAGACGACAGACAAGATTTTTTATGTGAAATGTAAAAGAGAGTTTTTCATCTATCCAGATGCCAAGATATTCATATTCAGTGACTCTTTCAATATGAGATCCATTATTTGTGTAAATAATAAGATCATTAAAATAATTAATTCTTGCTCTGGAAAAACACATATATTTTGTTTTTTCTGTATTAAGGACAAGCCTGAGATCCACTAGACAGTTCTGCAGGGAGTTAAAAGAGCTCTGTAGGTTCTGAACAGATTGTTGTACTGAATCAGAAATGCAATACAGTACAGTGTCGTCCGCATACAAATGGGCATGGCAGTTTTGTAGTGATGAAACAATGTTATTGATGTAAATTGTGAATAGGACTGGACCCAAAATTGAGCCCTGCGGAACACCATTTGTAACTGTTAAAAACTCAGTTTGGTAGCTTCCCAGTTTTACTGACTGCTGTCTATCAGAGAGATAGTCCCTGGATTATTATTTTACGTAATTGTTCCGCCAGGATAGAAATCCAAAGGCAAGAAACTCTCCTGTGTTTGTAGTTGTCAGGGATAATGTGGCTTTCCACTGAATCTCAGACTGGTTTGCTGCCCTAAACATACCTCCATACAGAGTGTTACAACCTGGCTCAACGGTTGACAACAATAAAGGGGAGGCCACACATAGTCTAAATAAACATAATAGGTTTAATAAAGAATAAGGTGAACAACCAAATATAACAGAAACAAAAGTGCAGGCTGCAGGCCAGGGAAGAGAAGAGTCAAGCTGGCAGGTCTGCTTTATAGGCACCTGAGACAAGCCTGCTCAGGTGAGCTGCATCCTGTTGACGATGGTGTTAACTGATGGTGCAAAAGAAAGCAAACCAGAAGCAACAACATCTCAAGGCACACCCTGTGGCTGTCACAAGAGAAAAAGAAAATACACGCAAGATACGATGTTTATCACTGTAAAATGTGAGGCTCAATGCTGAAGATAGGGAGGAACCTAACAGTTCTCACCCACTCTGTATGAGAGATTATACTCTGTTAATTTTTAATTTTTTGTTTTTTGTATGTATTACAGCCCTGGAAAAAGGAAACTCTTGAAACTAAACCTAACAATCCCTTTTCAAAACAGTTTTTAGCATCAAGATGTTACACACATGCAGCATTTGAATTACTCTTTCAAAGCAGCAACAGCACGTGGATGTGCTTTATGCAAAACACAGATGTTTTTAGAACTTTGTAAGGTTTTTGAATTTAAAAATATCTTACAGACTTTTTGAATCTTACAAAGGCAAAAAGAATCTTTTAATTTGTTTGAACTCGACGTCATTGTAAATGAGGGTCACCCCTCAATTGGTCTCTCGAGGATAAATAAAAGTTAAATTAAATGAAAATATAAAACGCTGATACTGATAATGCACAAATTGCCAAATATCTACCCTGATAATTGGTCAACCCCTAATATTTATAGAAGCTTTACATTGAACTTGTTCTGGAGAAAGTTGGACCTTTTTTTATTTCATTTTGAACCAATTAATTTAATCTTAAGTAATTGTGTAACATAAATTGAAAATAATTCGGCCAGTTGAATCAGATGAGAGCAGCCTATACAGTAGGCGTAAAACGGCTGCGACGCAACACTATTCAGCTCACCCGTCTCGTAATTTTTTTTTTTTCGGACCCAAAAGCAGAACAGACTCCAGGTAGTCAGTATAGAACAATGTTTATTTAAGGCAGGCTGGCTGGACACTGGACGGCAGATTAGCGTGGCGAGCTGAGGCAAGTGGACATCCGGAAATGAAACACATGAAGGAGAGACAGACAAGGGAAAACACATAGAGGAGGAGGAGGAGGAGAGACTGCCGAGCCGTGAGTCATGACAATTGAGATTGTTGTCAGTGTTGAGGTCATAGTGTTGTATAGAATAGTGTTGTACCCCAAACAACCACACTTCAAAAATACTGAACTATCCTTTTAAAAGTGATACTTAGAAAAAAATAAATAAAATAAACATTAAAACATTTTGCTTGCAGCCAGACCGCCATATATATTCCTTTTCTTGCGTCTCTTGAATAATCTGCAGTAGCTCTGAGTCGAGCATCTGATTGGCGGTGTGACACAAAAATAAACGGCTGTTTGCTGGTTTTCTGTTCACATCCTGTATCAGCAACTCCACTCGAGAACTACTGAAGCTCTTCTTACTTTTGGCGTCCCATGCTCCACTGTCTTATGATTTTGGCTTTGGCATTCGTAACTTCCCTCTTAACTTTTATTTGCAGTTTCTGTGTGTGGTTTGTGTGTGTGCACACGGCCCGGCAGACTGCCCTTTTATAGGGACAGGCTCCCTATTTGTATTGGGAACAATAGGCACTTGCAAGGACAATGCAGACAGAGACAGATAGAGAGAGGAATTCAGAAGGCTGAAATACAGGTACTGCAATTTGTGTAGTGTATGGAGAGGGAAGGGGCCAAGACAGCATTCTGCATATGCTGGGTATCAACAAAGAATCAAACTGAGAGACTAATAAGATGTGAAACTCAGAGTTCTCTGTTTTCCTTCTGTGAAATACCGCAGACTGCGTCATGAACGTGACTTGCAAAAGGAAACTGCCACTTTAAAAACACGGTGAACTCTAACAACTCTTACTTAGGCAGACTCCAGACCCAGCTGACACCAACACTGCCAATGAAGTTTACGTTCAAACTGATTGTTGCAGGGCAGTCCTTATACATTTTTTATGTGCTTTCATGAGTTTTGTGGACTCAATTTACAATGTAAAAAGTAAAGTGTTGATTAGGCGTAACCTTTGTAAAAAAATATAATTAATGCATATTTGGACTCAATAATGCCACTGGACTGCATGGTGCCACTGTTACAACTAAACTGTATAGCCTATAGTTTGCTGGCTAGCTCTCTCTCTCTCTCTCTACCTCTCTAGACTACCTCTCGTAGGCTAATTTATGTCAAATGTCTGGCCAGAGGGCCTAGGTGAGTTATAAGCATAGGTTATAAGTAAGTAAGTAAGTACAATGTATTTATAAAAGCACATTTATAACAGTTTGCACTGTCCAAAGTGCTGTACATAGTGCATTCAGTAGGTAAAAAATTAAGGTAAAATAACAATAACCAAAATAAAAGACATAAAGCCCAGACATCCACATATGAACACAAAGACAGTAGTGCAGAGGTAAGATAGTTAATTGGGAGGAAAAACCAGGGTGTACAGATGGGTTTTGAGCCATGATTTAAAGGCAGAAATGGAGAGGGAATCGCATATGCCAAGTGGCAGTTGGTTCTACAAGGGCGGAGCAGCTAGTGCAAAGTACATTTCTGAGAGTTGTGCCATTGGCATGGCTGTATATGCTGGTCGGTCACCAAAAGAAAGTGATTGTCTACAGTAGCTCAAAAGAGACTTACGTCTCCATTCCACTTAACGACACCACTGACAAGAGTTCAGATGGCCAGAAAGATGATGGTGACTTTGTCATTGTTAGCTTTGCAGGCAAAACCACCTAGATCTGCTAGGCCTTGTTTAAGAAAATTCACCTTCAATCTTTGTAAAATATTTACTTTATTTACTTTAAATAAAACTTAAATAAGTGATTGTCTAATGGATTTGTCTTGCATTACAGTTTATGAGATATATATCAATGGCACAATTTACCCCATGGTATTTTCTCCAATGGCACAACTTACACCACACCGGGGCAAGTTGTGCCACAAGACAACTTTTTTTCCGAAAGCTATATTTCTTCAACAGTTTATTCCAGATCCAAAGTTTTTATTGCCAGGGTTGCACAACACCCTGAAATATATGTATATATTTGAGTTGGAGACTTTACTGTGAAGGCCTCACTTTAAAATCACTTTGAGTAAAAAGTGGCACAACTTAGGCCACTCTCCCCTACATGACTATACAACTTACATATAGCTTCTGATTGGTTAAACATAAATATATACAGGGCTTAATTTGTGCCGGATCCCTCTGTTTATTTGCTATTAGTCTTATATCACCTAGCCAATCAGATAGTGTTGTGAGCTGGACATGAATGAAACCTGAGCTGTAAGAGCCAAAGTAGCGCAAATATTAGGTAATTGACTCAACAGTTATCAGTCATATTTTTCTTTCACCCATTTAATTTTAATTGCTGCCACTCTTCACCACTGTGTAAATGTTTCAATTGTTTTTCTCTTCACCTGTTGTTGTGTATTTGATGTATTTGCATTGAATATTGTTTATGTATTGTTGTTTTTCCTTTTAATTTGTTTGAACTCGACGTCATTGTAAATGAGGGTCACCCCTCAATTGGTCTCTCGAGGATAAATAAAAGTTAAATTAAATGAAAATATAAAACGCTGATACTGATAATGCACAAATTGCCAAATATCTACCCTGATAATTGGTCAACCCCTAATATTTATAGAAGCTTTACATTGAACTTGTTCTGGAGAAAGTTGGACCTTTTTTTATTTCATTTTGAACCAATTAATTTAATCTTAAGTAATTGTGTAACATAAATTGAAAATAATTCGGCCAGTTGAATCAGATGAGAGCAGCCTATACAGTAGGCGTAAAACGGCTGCGACGCAACACTATTCAGCTCACCCGTCTCGTAATTTTTTTTTTTTCGGACCCAAAAGCAGAACAGACTCCAGGTAGTCAGTATAGAACAATGTTTATTTAAGGCAGGCTGGCTGGACACTGGACGGCAGATTAGCGTGGCGAGCTGAGGCAAGTGGACATCCGGAAATGAAACACATGAAGGAGAGACAGACAAGGGAAAACACATAGAGGAGGAGGAGGAGAGACTGCCGAGCCGTGAGTCATGACAATTGAGATTGTTGTCAGTGTTGAGGTCATAGTGTTGTATAGAATAGTGTTGTACCCCAAACAACCACACTTCAAAAATACTGAACTATCCTTTTAAAAGTGATACTTAGAAAAAAATAAATAAAATAAACATTAAAACATTTTGCTTGCAGCCAGACCGCCATATATATTCCTTTTCTTGCGTCTCTTGAATAATCTGCAGTAGCTCTGAGTCGAGCATCTGATTGGCGGTGTGACACAAAAATAAACGGCTGTTTGCTGGTTTTCTGTTCACATCCTGTATCAGCAACTCCACTCGAGAACTACTGAAGCTCTTCTTACTTTTGGCGTCCCATGCTCCACTGTCTTATGATTTTGGCTTTGGCATTCGTAACTTCCCTCTTAACTTTTATTTGCAGTTTCTGTGTGTGGTTTGTGTGTGTGCACACGGCCCGGCAGACTGCCCTTTTATAGGGACAGGCTCCCTATTTGTATTGGGAACAATAGGCACTTGCAAGGACAATGCAGACAGAGACAGATAGAGAGAGGAATTCAGAAGGCTGAAATACAGGTACTGCAATTTGTGTAGTGTATGGAGAGGGAAGGGGCCAAGACAGCATTCTGCATATGCTGGGTATCAACAAAGAATCAAACTGAGAGACTAATAAGATGTGAAACTCAGAGTTCTCTGTTTTCCTTCTGTGAAATACCGCAGACTGCGTCATGAACGTGACTTGCAAAAGGAAACTGCCACTTTAAAAAACACGGTGAACTCTAACAACTCTTACTTAGGCAGACTCCAGACCCAGCTGACACCAACACTGCCAATGAAGTTTACGTTCAAACTGATTGTTGCAGGGCAGTCCTTATACATTTTTTATGTGCTTTCATGAGTTTTGTGGACTCAATTTACAATGTAAAAAGTAAAGTGTTGATTAGGCGTAACCTTTGTAAAAAAATATAATTAATGCATATTTGGACTCAATAATGCCACTGGACTGCATGGTGCCACTGTTACAACTAAACTGTATAGCCTATAGTTTGCTGGCTAGCTCTCTCTCTCTCTCTCTACCTCTCTAGACTACCTCTCGTAGGCTAATTTATGTCAAATGTCTGGCAAAAAAAAAAAAATTACGAGACGGGTGAGCTGAATAGTGTTGCGTCGCAGCCGTTTTACGCCTACTGTATAGGCTGCTCTAATCTGATTCAACTTGCCGAATTATTTTCAATTTATGTTACACAATTACTTAAGATTAAATTTATTGGTTCAAAATGAAATAAAAAAGGTCCAACTTTCTCCAGAACAAGTTCAATGTAAAGCTTCTATAAATATTAGGGGTTGACCAATTATCAGGGTAGATATTTGGCAATTTGTGCATTATCAGTATCAGCGTTTTATATTTTCATTTAATTTAACTTTTATTTATCCTCGAGAGACCAATTGAGGGGTGACCCTCATTTACAATGACGTCGAGTTCAAACAAATTAAAAGGAAAAACAACAATACATAAACAATATTCAATGCAAATACATCAAATACACAACAACAGGTGAAGAGAAAAACAATTGAAACATTTACACAGTGGTGAAGAGTGGCAGCAATTAAAATTAAATGGGTGAAAGAAAAATATGACTGATAACTGTTGAGTCAATTACCTAATATTTGCGCTACTTTGGCTCTTACAGCTCAGGTTTCATTCATGTCCAGCTCACAACACTATCTGATTGGCTAGGTGATATAAGACTAATAGCAAATAAACAGAGGGATCCGGCACAAATTAAGCCCTGTATATATTTATGTTTAACCAATCAGAAGCTATATGTAAGTTGTATAGTCATGTAGGGGAGAGTGGCCTAAGTTGTGCCACTTTTTACTCAAAGTGATTTTAAAGTGAGGCCTTCACAGTAAAGTCTCCAACTCAAATATATACATATATTTCAGGGTGTTGTGCAACCCTGGCAATAAAAACTTTGGATCTGGAATAAACTGTTGAAGAAATATAGCTTTCGGAAAAAAAGTTGTCTTGTGGCACAACTTGCCCCCGGTGTGTTGTAAGTTGTGCCATTGGAGAAAATACCATGGGGTAAATTGTGCCATTGATATATATCTCATAAACTGTAATGCAAGACAAATCCATTAGAAAATCACTTATTTAAGTTTTATTTAAAGTAAATAAAGTAAATATTTTACAAAGATTGAAGGTGAATTTTCTTAAACAAGGCCTAGCAGATCTAGGTGGTTTTGCCTGCAAAGCTAACAATGACAAAGTCACCATCATCTTTCTGGCCATCTGAACTCTTGTCAGTGGTGTCGTTAAGTGGAATGGAGACGTAAGTCTCTTTTGAGCTACTGTAGACAATCACTTTCTTTTGGTGACCGACCAGCATATACAGCCATGCCAATGGCACAACTCTCAGAAATGTACTTTGCACTAGCTGCTCCGCCCTTGTAGAACCAACTGCCACTTGGCATATGCGATTCCCTCTCCATTTCTGCCTTTAAATCATGGCTCAAAACCCATCTGTACACCCTGGTTTTTCCTCCCAATTAACTATCTTACCTCTGCACTACTGTCTTTGTGTTCATATGTGGATGTCTGGGCTTTATGTCTTTTATTTTGGTTATTGTTATTTTACCTTAATTTTTTACCTACTGAATGCACTATGTACAGCACTTTGGACAGTGCAAACTGTTATAAATGTGCTTTTATAAATACATTGTACTTACTTACTTACTTATAACCTATGCTTATAACTCACCTAGGCCCTCTGGCCAGACATTTGACATAAATTAGCCTACGAGAGGTAGTCTAGAGAGGTAGAGAGAGAGAGAGAGAGCTAGCCAGCAAACTATAGGCTATACAGTTTAGTTGTAACAGTGGCACCATGCAGTCCAGTGGCATTATTGAGTCCAAATATGCATTAATTATATTTTTTTACAAAGGTTACGCCTAATCAACACTTTACTTTTTACATTGTAAATTGAGTCCACAAAACTCATGAAAGCACATAAAAAATGTATAAGGACTGCCCTGCAACAATCAGTTTGAACGTAAACTTCATTGGCAGTGTTGGTGTCAGCTGGGTCTGGAGTCTGCCTAAGTAAGAGTTGTTAGAGTTCACCGTGTTTTTTAAAGTGGCAGTTTCCTTTTGCAAGTCACGTTCATGACGCAGTCTGCGGTATTTCACAGAAGGAAAACAGAGAACTCTGAGTTTCACATCTTATTAGTCTCTCAGTTTGATTCTTTGTTGATACCCAGCATATGCAGAATGCTGTCTTGGCCCCTTCCCTCTCCATACACTACACAAATTGCAGTACCTGTATTTCAGCCTTCTGAATTCCTCTCTCTATCTGTCTCTGTCTGCATTGTCCTTGCAAGTGCCTATTGTTCCCAATACAAATAGGGAGCCTGTCCCTATAAAAGGGCAGTCTGCCGGGCCGTGTGCACACACACAAACCACACACAGAAACTGCAAATAAAAGTTAAGAGGGAAGTTACGAATGCCAAAGCCAAAATCATAAGACAGTGGAGCATGGGACGCCAAAAGTAAGAAGAGCTTCAGCAGTTCTCGAGTGGAGTTGCTGATACAGGATGTGAACAGAAAACCAGCAAACAGCCGTTTATTTTTGTGTCACACCGCCAATCAGATGCTCGACTCAGAGCTACTGCAGATTATTCAAGAGACGCAAGAAAAGGAATATATATGGCGGTCTGGCTGCAAGCAAAATGTTTTAATGTTTATTTTATTTATTTTTTTCTAAGTATCACTTTTAAAAGGATAGTTCAGTATTTTTGAAGTGTGGTTGTTTGGGGTACAACACTATTCTATACAACACTATGACCTCAACACTGACAACAATCTCAATTGTCATGACTCACGGCTCGGCAGTCTCTCCTCCTCCTCCTCTATGTGTTTTCCCTTGTCTGTCTCTCCTTCATGTGTTTCATTTCCGGATGTCCACTTGCCTCAGCTCGCCACGCTAATCTGCCGTCCAGTGTCCAGCCAGCCTGCCTTAAATAAACATTGTTCTATACTGACTACCTGGAGTCTGTTCTGCTTTTGGGTCCGAAAAAAAAAAAAATTACGAGACGGGTGAGCTGAATAGTGTTGCGTCGCAGCCGTTTTACGCCTACTGTATAGGCTGCTCTCATCTGATTCAACTGGCCGAATTATTTTCAATTTATGTTACACAATTACTTAAGATTAAATTAATTGGTTCAAAATGAAATAAAAAAAGGTCCAACTTTCTCCAGAACAAGTTCAATGTAAAGCTTCTATAAATATTAGGGGTTGACCAATTATCAGGGTAGATATTTGGCAATTTGTGCATTATCAGTATCAGCGTTTTATATTTTCATTTAATTTAACTTTTATTTATCCTCGAGAGACCAATTGAGGGGTGACCCTCATTTACAATGACGTCGAGTTCAAACAAATTAAAAGGAAAAACAACAATACATAAACAATATTCAATGCAAATACATCAAATACACAACAACAGGTGAAGAGAAAAACAATTGAAACATTTACACAGTGGTGAAGAGTGGCAGCAATTAAAATTAAATGGGTGAAAGAAAAATATGACTGATAACTGTTGAGTCAATTACCTAATATTTGCGCTACTTTGGCTCTTACAGCTCAGGTTTCATTCATGTCCAGCTCACAACACTATCTGATTGGCTAGGTGATATAAGACTAATAGCAAATAAACAGAGGGATCCGGCACAAATTAAGCCCTGTATATATTTATGTTTAACCAATCAGAAGCTATATGTAAGTTGTATAGTCATGTAGGGGAGAGTGGCCTAAGTTGTGCCACTTTTTACTCAAAGTGATTTTAAAGTGAGGCCTTCACAGTAAAGTCTCCAACTCAAATATATACATATATTTCAGGGTGTTGTGCAACCCTGGCAATAAAAACTTTGGATCTGGAATAAACTGTTGAAGAAATATAGCTTTCGGAAAAAAAGTTGTCTTGTGGCACAACTTGCCCCCGGTGTGGTGTAAGTTGTGCCATTGGAGAAAATACCATGGGGTAAATTGTGCCATTGATATATATCTCATAAACTGTAATGCAAGACAAATCCATTAGACAATCACTTATTTAAGTTTTATTTAAAGTAAATAAAGTAAATATTTTACAAAGATTGAAGGTGAATTTTCTTAAACAAGGCCTAGCAGATCTAGGTGGTTTTGCCTGCAAAGCTAACAATGACAAAGTCACCATCATCTTTCTGGCCATCTGAACTCTTGTCAGTGGTGTCGTTAAGTGGAATGGAGACGTAAGTCTCTTTTGAGCTACTGTAGACAATCACTTTCTTTTGGTGACCGACCAGCATATACAGCCATGCCAATGGCACAACTCTCAGAAATGTACTTTGCACTAGCTGCTCCGCCCTTGTAGAACCAACTGCCACTTGGCATATGCGATTCCCTCTCCATTTCTGCCTTTAAATCATGGCTCAAAACCCATCTGTACACCCTGGTTTTTCCTCCCAATTAACTATCTTACCTCTGCACTACTGTCTTTGTGTTCATATGTGGATGTCTGGGCTTTATGTCTTTTATTTTGGTTATTGTTATTTTACCTTAATTTTTTACCTACTGAATGCACTATGTACAGCACTTTGGACAGTGCAAACTGTTATAAATGTGCTTTTATAAATACATTGTACTTACTTACTTACTTATAACCTATGCTTATAACTCACCTAGGCCCTCTGGCCAGACATTTGACATAAATTAGCCTACGAGAGGTAGTCTAGAGAGGTAGAGAGAGAGAGAGAGAGCTAGCCAGCAAACTATAGGCTATACAGTTTAGTTGTAACAGTGGCACCATGCAGTCCAGTGGCATTATTGAGTCCAAATATGCATTAATTATATTTTTTTACAAAGGTTACGCCTAATCAACACTTTACTTTTTACATTGTAAATTGAGTCCACAAAACTCATGAAAGCACATAAAAAATGTATAAGGACTGCCCTGCAACAATCAGTTTGAACGTAAACTTCATTGGCAGTGTTGGTGTCAGCTGGGTCTGGAGTCTGCCTAAGTAAGAGTTGTTAGAGTTCACCGTGTTTTTAAAGTGGCAGTTTCCTTTTGCAAGTCACGTTCATGACGCAGTCTGCGGTATTTCACAGAAGGAAAACAGAGAACTCTGAGTTTCACATCTTATTAGTCTCTCAGTTTGATTCTTTGTTGATACCCAGCATATGCAGAATGCTGTCTTGGCCCCTTCCCTCTCCATACACTACACAAATTGCAGTACCTGTATTTCAGCCTTCTGAATTCCTCTCTCTATCTGTCTCTGTCTGCATTGTCCTTGCAAGTGCCTATTGTTCCCAATACAAATAGGGAGCCTGTCCCTATAAAAAGGGCAGTCTGCCGGGCCGTGTGCACACACACAAACCACACACAGAAACTGCAAATAAAAGTTAAGAGGGAAGTTACGAATGCCAAAGCCAAAATCATAAGACAGTGGAGCATGGGACGCCAAAAGTAAGAAGAGCTTCAGTAGTTCTCGAGTGGAGTTGCTGATACAGGATGTGAACAGAAAACCAGCAAACAGCCGTTTATTTTTGTGTCACACCGCCAATCAGATGCTCGACTCAGAGCTACTGCAGATTATTCAAGAGACGCAAGAAAAGGAATATATATGGCGGTCTGGCTGCAAGCAAAATGTTTTAATGTTTATTTTATTTATTTATTTCTAAGTATCACTTTTAAAAGGATAGTTCAGTATTTTTGAAGTGTGGTTGTTTGGGGTACAACACTATTCTATACAACACTATGACCTCAACACTGACAACAATCTCAATTGTCATGACTCACGGCTCGGCAGTCTCTCCTCCTCCTCCTCTATGTGTTTTCCCTTGTCTGTCTCTCCTTCATGTGTTTCATTTCCGGATGTCCACTTGCCTCAGCTCGCCACGCTAATCTGCCGTCCAGTGTCCAGCCAGCCTGCCTTAAATAAACATTGTTCTATACTGACTACCTGGAGTCTGTTCTGCTTTTGGGTCCGAAAAAAAAAAATTACGAGACGGGTGAGCTGAATAGTGTTGCGTCGCAGCCGTTTTACGCCTACTGTATAGGCTGCTCTCATCTGATTCAACTGGCCGAATTATTTTCAATTTATGTTACACAATTACTTAAGATTAAATTAATTGGTTCAAAATGAAATAAAAAAAGGTCCAACTTTCTCCAGAACAAGTTCAATGTAAAGCTTCTATAAATATTAGGGGTTGACCAATTATCAGGGTAGATATTTGGCAATTTGTGCATTATCAGTATCAGCGTTTTTATATTTTCATTTAATTTAACTTTTATTTATCCTCGAGAGACCAATTGAGGGGTGACCCTCATTTACAATGACGTCGAGTTCAAACAAATTAAAAGGAAAAACAACAATACATAAACAATATTCAATGCAAATACATCAAATACACAACAACAGGTGAAGAGAAAAACAATTGAAACATTTACACAGTGGTGAAGAGTGGCAGCAATTAAAATTAAATGGGTGAAAGAAAAATATGACTGATAACTGTTGAGTCAATTACCTAATATTTGCGCTACTTTGGCTCTTACAGCTCAGGTTTCATTCATGTCCAGCTCACAACACTATCTGATTGGCTAGGTGATATAAGACTAATAGCAAATAAACAGAGGGATCCGGCACAAATTAAGCCCTGTATATATTTATGTTTAACCAATCAGAAGCTATATGTAAGTTGTATAGTCATGTAGGGGAGAGTGGCCTAAGTTGTGCCACTTTTTACTCAAAGTGATTTTAAAGTGAGGCCTTCACAGTAAAGTCTCCAACTCAAATATATACATATATTTCAGGGTGTTGTGCAACCCTGGCAATAAAAACTTTGGATCTGGAATAAACTGTTGAAGAAATATAGCTTTCGGAAAAAAAAGTTGTCTTGTGGCACAACTTGCCCCCGGTGTGGTGTAAGTTGTGCCATTGGAGAAAATACCATGGGGTAAATTGTGCCATTGATATATATCTCATAAACTGTAATGCAAGACAAATCCATTAGACAATCACTTATTTAAGGTTTATTTAAAGTAAATAAAGTAAATATTTTACAAAGATTGAAGGTGAATTTTCTTAAACAAGGCCTAGCAGATCTAGGTGGTTTTGCCTGCAAAGCTAACAATGACAAAGTCACCATCATCTTTCTGGCCATCTGAACTCTTGTCAGTGGTGTCGTTAAGTGGAATGGAGACGTAAGTCTCTTTTGAGCTACTGTAGACAATCACTTTCTTTTGGTGACCGACCAGCATATACAGCCATGCCAATGGCACAACTCTCAGAAATGTACTTTGCACTAGCTGCTCCGCCCTTGTAGAACCAACTGCCACTTGGCATATGCGATTCCCTCTCGATTTCTGCCTTTAAATCATGGCTCAAAACCCATCTGTACACCCTGGTTTTTCCTACCAATTAACTATCTTACCTCTGCACTACTGTCTTTGTGTTCATATGTGGATGTCTGGGCTTTATGTCTTTTATTTTGGTTATTGTTATTTTACCTTAATTTTTTACCTACTGAATGCACTATGTACAGCACTTTGGACAGTGCAAACTGTTATAAATGTGCTTTTATAAATACATTGTACTTACTTACTTACTTATAACCTATGCTTATAACTCACCTAGGCCCTCTGGCACAAATCACCCCATCCCCAGAATTTTGGATAATACGCATGATGCAGCAGATTAGGGCTAACTGTATAGACACAAAGTGTAGCATACTAAAGCACTAAAACATGTGTCAAATGTTTTCAAACGTGTCTATAATTGTTCAGACACAGTAATCAAAAAACCTTGATTATGGAAATTTTACTTTGAAAGACAAAAAAACGTTTTTTTAGCTTAAATGTGCTTATATCTTATTCCATGTTTCTCCCTTCTTTGCAGGATGAGTTTAATGGATGGCTCTTCTTAAATATGTGGTCACATGTCCAATTTCTTCTATGGTTTTCTAGAAACAAGGGGTGGCACAACTTGCCCACCGGCACAACTTAGGCCACTCTCCCCTGTAGAAAAAAAACTCCGATCTAACTTGAGGAAGCAGGTAGCGAGCGGAAGCATTTTTTTCAGGCAGACAGACGGTAGAGAGATCAACAGATATATGAGGTGTCACTCTTTAAGGGAAGTCAGCTTTTCAATTTGAATTTCTCGCATTTTGTGAAGTTTTCCTTGCTTTACTCCATCCACACAACCAAGGCTGCTACAACAACCATTCGGTAAGAAGTCTTGTTTTTTTTAACAACTCTCTAAAATGCTACAACTGCCAACCTTTGCACCTACAGAAAGGGATTAGCAGTAGAGGTATCACAACAAAAGTCCTATGTGAAGGTACTGAACTTTTCTCAAGATAACAAGATTTATGAAAACAAATAGGGGAGAACGGGGTAATGTGAGACACTTTTTACATTTGCTTCCCTCTAAGGGAGCTAAAATGATTTATCAGTCAAATTTACACATTTCCCATTAATTCAGGATGTTCCATAGAAAAGGGCATTAGCTGAATTTTGGGCGGCAGTGGCGAAGTGGGTAGGGAGATCGCCTCTGGAGTGCAGGGTCCGAGGTTCGAATCCCAGCCTACCTGCCACATGTCGAAGTGTCCCTGAGCAAGACACTGAACCCCAGTGGCGAAGTGGGTAGGGAGATCGCCTCTGGAGTGCAGGGTCCGAGGTTCGAATCCCAGCCTACCTGCCACATGTCGAAGTGTCCCTGAGCAAGACACTGAACCCCAAATTGCTCCCGATGGTTCAGAGAGCGCCTTGCATGGCAGCTTCTACCATCGGTGTATGAGTGTGCGTATGAATGGGTGAATGTGGTAAGATATGTAAAGCGCTTTGGGGCTGAGAAGATCGGCTAGAAAAGCGCTATATAAGTCAAGTCCATTTACCATTTTATTCATGACAAAGGGCAGTGAAAATATGATTATTTTAAAAAAAGTTGTCTTGTGTCAGACCAGAGAAATCAAGGGGGTGAACTGATCCACTTACCTTTTCCACTCTGAAACTACCATAACAACAAATGTAACAGTTACAATCCTGACAGCTAGCTTGAAAACCAAATATTCCAAAACTAATGTCGGACGAGTAACAGAATCATGGGGTTTGGTCAATTAAGAAAAAAAAATTCTAAACACTTGAAAGTAATTCTGTTCAAATACACCATATAATTCATATTCAATAATGAACATTCAAATGACAGATAGAACCAGTTAGATTAAAACACAGTCTGGGAGTCAGAACACAGGACCTTTTGAGCCAGCTAGTGTCAGAGCAAAGAACAATCAGAACAGCCTGGGACTCAGAACACAGGACTAGACCAAGCTGTAATTTTCCATCTTTTGTGTATTTGATTAATATTTTTCAGCATTTGTTTTATTTGGATCATTAATTGAATAAATACATATTACTTATTGGTGTTAAAGGTCACTCTCCTGTCCCCCACATACATACGTGCCAAACCATGCCCTTGCTGACACCCCTTCAACCATCAACCCCCACCTCCAGCCCACATTGTCTTTTGTCTTATTCAAACTAGTCTCCTTGCTACCTCAAATATAGTGGATTCATTAAAAGAGGGCACAGACACCGTCTCACTTTACCCCACAGCATTTGTTTCTCTTTACCCCACTGCCACAATTTGAGAAAAAACTACCTCTCTCAGCAAATCAGGCTAATCTTCAGTTATCATCATCACATGGTTTCATATGTTGGTAGTTCATCAACATGTATGATAGAAGTTCTTCTACCTGAATCAATTTGCTTTGGCACAACAATCGATGAAGTTGACAGCAAGAAAATTAACTTTTACATGCAAAAAATAAATTTTTGTGAAAAAAACATGCTTACAACATCACGATGAGGTCCTCTCTTTCATGGCCAAGGGGAAATGAGAGGGGCTTGAAAACATATATCTCAAATGACCAAAAATGTGTTCCATAGCCTAGATCAGTGGTTCTCAATTATTTTCTGTCAGAATTTTTTTCGCGCCCCCCTAAATTAAAATACTGTTTAGAACCTGCTAATATTTATGTATTTATCTGTACAAAAACACTGTATGAGTTTCTGGCATGAGCATTCTGCATACAATCACCTTATTATCAAATTAGTTGTTAGATTATACAATTAGCTGAGATAACTTCTCCAGCAACTTAAAAAAAATTGAAGTTCAGTTTATTAGCTCAATTTGTAACATTTAAACAAGACTATTCAGTCTGTGTGAATGTCAGGACAGAGAAACGAGCAAATGATTAACTGAGGTTTGCATTTCATTCAAAACATTTTTAAACTGTAAACATAGTTAAGGTGGTGTTTTTTTTGTATTATTATTATAGGCCAATATGCCTTCTGTGATGCAATAACCTATAATTCATTATTAATGTTATTATTAGTCTACTTGCTTGATTTCTTTTTAAATAGCCTACAGAGACACTTGGAGACACATGTGAACATTTACTTACTGCAAATCGCGGCCTTTCGCGCGGTTATGACCATACACAAGCACACATCGCGCTCACTAGCACAAAAACAAAAAAAACATTCCCCCGTTCTCCCCTACAAATTATGACTAAATATTTTTTTTAAATTACGAATGCTTTACCTTTTTTAGAATTGACTATCACAACTTTATTTTAGCCTTCTTGTCAGTAACATCTTTATATGCTCATCTCATTCTTCTACACCAGAACAAAGAAAGGCGTTCCGCCTCACATTTGAGCCTTTAGTGACACTAAAGTTGTAAAAAAAAAATTATGGTCAGGTAAATGAACAACCTCTTCATAAAAAGTGTCAATAAAATAACATGTCAAAACTTAAAATAAAAGACATGTAGGCCTAACAGCAAACGAGACCATCAGTGCTAAGTATGCTATTTTTAGATCGTTTTTCTTAATGCCTTTGTCATGGGTACGATCACCCAAGAACTACAGCTGGCGTAGTAGAAACACTGCTGCTTTTGTCCAAATGGGGTACAAGAATAAAAAAAAAAATTAAAGTTCCTCAGAGCACCTTTAAAGTAAGAACCTATGTTAAAAAGTTTACCCCATAGCAGTTCATTATTGTATTATAAACTCTGTCTTAATGGATCTATTCTCTCTCAAAGGGCGCGCCATGTTATCCTCAGCCGGCTGTTGGACTACTCTGCAACCACATGTCTTCCGCAGCCTAGTGGTGGTGGGTTTTCTAGTTATTTTCTTTATGTACTACAAGCCTGACATAAAGTTCCCATCTTTCAACTTTCACAATGAAATCGGCCGTCCTCCCTGTCCTACAGTTCTGTGTGCTAACGGAACACTGACCCAAGACTCAAACCAGAACTGTTCCACCGAGCTGCACATTAACCCACATCACAATGACACCTGCAAGATTCTGGCTGCAGCAGTGGATACTGAGCCTGACACCATTTTATTGATCTGGATGTGGCCATTTGGCTACAAGTTTGACTCTAACTGCAATATATTTAATATCACAAGATGCCAATTGACTGATGACAGGAGGCTTTATCATAAAGCCAACGGCGTTCTCTTCCACCACGGGGACATTCATGACAATCCAGCAGGCTTGCCAAAAGAGCCGCGTCCCTGCTTTCAGAAATGGGTGTGGTTTAATATGGAGTCACCTGCAAACTCTGGTCAAATCACTCAGATGAATAATGTATTTAATTTAACCTGCAATTACCGTCTGGATTCAAATATTCCTGTGCCTTATGGGTATGTGGTGCCAGTGACATCTGAAGATGAAGGTTTCCAACTGCCAGCAAAGGACAAGTTGGTGTGTTGGATTGTGAGCAACTGGAACCCGACGTTTAAGAGAGTTCAGTTCTACAACAAACTGAAAAAGCACATCAACATTAATACTTATGGAAATGGCTTTGGCAAACGCGTTAGTAACGAAGACTATTCAAAGATTGTTTCAAGTTGTAAATTTTACCTCTCCTTTGAAAACTCTGTTTCCAAAGACTATATCACAGAGAAGTTATTCAATCCTATGTTGTTTGGAAGTGTACCTGTAGTTCTTGGTCCTACAAGACCAAATTATGAGGCTCATGTCCCAGGAGACTCTTTCATTCATATCAATGACTTTTCTACCCCAAAGGAGCTGGCAGAGAGGCTACTTTACCTAGATCAAAACAATACTGAGTACATGAGATACTTTGACTGGAGGAACAAGTTTAAAATAAAAAGGTCTACGTTTGGCCCAGAACAAGCTTGCAGAACTTGTAGTTACCTACGAAACCACAAAGAGTACCAAGCTTTTCATGATCTTAACAGATGGTACTGGGGTTAACAGAACTCTAACAAAAGGAGCATTTGCCAACCTATATTTCAGTGTAGGACACTGACAATGCAACACATATTTCATTTCATTTTCATTTAACTTTTATTTATCCTCCAGAGACCAATTGAGGGGTGACCCTCATTTCCAATGACGTCGAGTCAAAACAAATTCAAAACAACAATACAAACAAAACATTCAATGCAAATACATCAAATACACAACAAGTGAAGAGAAGAGAAAACAAAACAATTGAAACATTTACAGAGTGGGGAAGAGTGGCAGCAACCAAAAGGCATAAAGTACAATATAGCCTAATTAAAACAGTTACAGGTAGAGTTTGGCAGATCCAAGATAGTCTGTTTAAATTGGCCAAAGGATATGAATGTATTTAGTTTAATTTTTAGCTGTAAGTTGTTCCAGGAGTCAGGTGCACTGAAGCTAAAAGCTGTCTTTCCCAGCTCAGACCGGGCTTGTGGGACATAAAGCATAAGCATGTCAGTGGAGCGGGTCTGATAAAGCCCATCTGAAACAAGCAGCATTTCTGTTAAATAACGAGGAAGCTTCCCGGTCAAGGCTTTGTAAATAAAAATATGCCAATGTGCGTCACGTCTCTCTTTAAGGGAGGACCACCCAACCTTTTCATATAAGAGACAATGGTGTGTGTCATAAGCATCTCCTATGATGAACCTTAAAGCAGAGTGAAAAACTGAGTCTAGGAGTTTAAGACATGAATGTGATGCATGCCGGTAGACCACATCACCGTAATCAAGGACAGACATAAAAACTGCCTCAATAATCCTTTTCCTACTGAACAACGGGAAGGTGGCTTTGTTCCTATAAAAAAATCCAATCTTTTGTCGCAGACGACAGACAAGATTTTTTATGTGAAATGTAAAAGAGAGTTTTTCATCTATCCAGATGCCAAGATATTTATATTCAGTGACTCTTTCAATATGAGATCCATTATTTGTGTGAATAATAAGATCATTAAAATGTGTAGTTTTTGCTCTGGAGAAACACATATATTTGGTTTTGTCTGTATTAAGAACAAGCCTGAGGTCCACTAGACAGTCCTGCAGGGTGTTAAAAGAGCTTTGTAGGTTCTCAATAGATTGGTGCACCGAATCGGAAATGCAATACAGTACTGTGTCGTCAGCGTATAGATGGGCGTGACAGTTTTTTAGCGATGAAACAATGTTATTTATATAAATTGTGAAAAGAACTGGACCTAAAATTGAGCCCTGTGAGACACCATTTGTAACAGTTAAAAACTCAGACTGGTATCTTCCCAGTTTAACTGACTGCTGTCTATCAGAGAGATAATCCCTAAACCAGCTACATGCAGACTGATCAAAGCCAATGTCATGCAGCCTCTGTAAAAGCAAATGGTGGTCAACAGTATCAAAGGCCTTTGAAAGATCAATAAAAAGTGCTGCACAGTGCTTTTTCTTGTCTAATGCTGTAACAATGTTGTCTACAACCAAAGTCACAGCAGAGACAGTACTGTGGCCTGCCCTAAAACCAGATTGGAATGGGCTCAAAATGGAAGCACTAGTTAGAAATGTTTTTAACTGATTATTAATAAGTGATTCTAGAATTTTTGCGAGGCATGGGAGTTTGGAAATTGGCCTGTAGTTATTAAGATTATTTTTGTCACCACCTTTATGTAAAGGAATTACATGAGCTTTTTTCCAAATTTTAGGAACTATTCCAGAGGAGATGGAAAGATTAAAAATATGGGTAATTTGTTTTGATATTATATGTGTAGAGAGCTTGATTGAAAACGGGTCCAAATTGTCCTCTCCCATGTACTTCTTGGGGTTGATGGCGAGGAGCGCATCTACAACAACACTTGTGGGAAGAAGATCAAGGCTGAAAAGAGGAGTTTGAGAGACAGGCGGTACGTTACTACTGGTGGTAGAAGGCCTATATCCTCCATTCTGAAAGAGTTGACCAGCAGCTACAAAATGTTTATTAAAAGCTAAGCCAATCTCTTTTTGATCATTGAGAGTGTGACCATTTAATTTGATCTGAGTGGGAACTGTGCTACAATTGTTTTTATTATAGTTCACAGCTTTCCAAAATAGTGCAGGGTTAGAGTAGCAGTTTGAGATTAATTCAAGGTAGTATTCAGATTTGGCTTTCCTGACCATGGCTGTGCATTTATTCCTAAGGTGTCTAAAAATTGTCCAATTGGTATTATCTCCAGAGCGTCTAGCTACAGACCATGCTTTATTTCTCTCGGAAAATAAATCAGAAAGTTCACTTGTAAACTAGGGGTTTGATCTATTTTTTACTCTATGTTTTTTTAGGGGCGCATGCTTGTTTATAATTGAGGTGAAAGTATTGATGAAATGGTCTAAGGCTAACTCAACATCCGAAATTTGTCAGTTGAATGTCACTATGATGGAGATCACTTAAAAAGGCTTGCTCATTAAAACCTTTAAAATTACGCTTAATTATGATTTTAGGTTGAGATCTTTTTAAATGAATACTTCTGATACAGGCCACTGGGCAGTGATCACTAATCCCAAGCTCAAAGACACCAGCTGAGGCTATTTTATTTATTTTATTTGATAAGATTAAATCGATTAAAGTTGATTTTGCTGGATTTTTTAGATTGGGTCTTGTGGGATCAGTTATTAATTGTGTAAGATTAACGTTGCTACAGATTTCTTTGAAAGATACAGAGGCACCAGAAAGCCAGTCAACGTTAAAATCACCCATCACAATTACCTCTCTATTTACATAACTGGAGAGCATATTTGCTAGATCATTTAAGGAGCTAGTTACAGCTGAAGGGGGCCTATACACACCAATTACAACAAAACAATCATTTGACGATAAAGACAATTCTAGCGCAAGAAATTCAAAGCCATTTGGAACAGAGACAGCATGTAAAAGTGTTACAGAATAACAGGATTTAACATATACAGCCACTCCCCCACCCCTTGTGTTTCTTTAGAAGCAGCATTTGGATGTGCCGTTGGAGGTGAGGGAGGACAGTCAGGAGTGATAATATACATCAGCAATTTTACCTGAATTGTCTCAGTTGTCTAAAAACTCATTTGTAAGCCAAAAAAACTACTTGAAAGATTCCCTGATCACTCACCTCCAAACTCTACCTACATGGCATTGATTTACTTATGGTAAATGCACTCTACTTGTATAACTAGTCTGCATGACTAGATATATTCAGTGGAGAAATTGTGTGAATGTAGAATGTATGAATCGATTTATATTTGTGTGTGAGTGTTCAAAGTAATGGGAGGCGCTTGAGACAGGATTGGGTGAGGGGAAGTCATGAAGACTGTGGTTGAGGTGGTTATACTATTCTGTACACTTGTCATTTGTTCTTTAACGTCATTTTCACAATGATGAAAATCAGTTTGTACTCTTGTCTTCTCGTTGGTGAGTTTGTTTTTACCTATTCTTTACTAAAACTTGTGTTAAAATGCTGCATCTGTCAGATGAAATGCCTTTTTATTCAGTCATTTACGTTTTTTATAAACGTTTGCAATCAAAGTTAAAAGATAAATGTGATTTTTTATTTATCTATTCATTGATGCTATGGCAGTGACAATAAATTATTCTTTTATTTCCACGTGTAGCTCTGAGGATTGTGGAGGTGAAGCTTCTCAGCATAAATGGACGTGTTGGGGAAAGTGTGACAATCCAATGTAGTGTTCATTGTCTGTGAAGACCACTCTTTTTAAAGCTTTTTGCACCCCAATGTATACTGCCCACTTGTGGCGACGCTATAAGAAAAGCAGTATGCAGAAACTCAATGTAGCATATAATGATGGCATGAGGCTGCTGCTTCATATGCCACGTTGGAGCAGTGCAAGCCAAATGTTTGTCAGTGTTAATGTGCCCACCTGTCCTGCTGTGCTCAGGAATCTTATGTACAGATGTATATGTAGACTATCGGAGTCATGTAATGGCATAATCACAACTCTAGTGAACCCTACAATGAGTGCGGTTAGGTTCACTTCCACATTATGGAACCATTGGCGCTTTAGCCTATATGCTAATATCTGAACACTTTTTGTGTAGTGTGGAACTGACAGCTGGAGTCTTTTCTAGTCTTTTTTATTGTTGTTTGTCTTTTTACTGTTTTTGTATTGTATTATGGACCGTTTTTCTCTGTGTCTGGAATAAAATTAAATCAATCAAATCAATGCTCAAACTGGAACGCTCAGTATTTTAATTTGACAAGTAATGATAAATCCCTTTGTCAAAGTCCATGCACTATGGACAAACACATCATCATCAAAACACCCTTTGGAAAGACTAGTCTAAAGAATCGAATACAGTTACATAACAGTGGGGAAACTTTATTTGTGACCTTCACTAATCTCCAAAAGTCAGACTCTAAGAAATACTATTGTGGAGTGGAGAGATTTTGGATAGATTAATTTATAGAAGTGGATCTTAATGTTACAGATGGTAAGTTTATTCTCCAAATATCCTTTACATTTTGAGAAATAATATTCCGAAAAGTATGTCAAGAAGTAAAACTTTTGATAGATTATTATACAGTATACTGTCTGTTATTTTCAGCTGAGTCTCCAAGACAACTACAAACAGTTTTCATTGGTTCCACTATATCTTCAATTGGCTCAAAAACGGTTACTGAAATGCCTACAGTATACACAATCCATTTCACAACAAACCATTCTGCATCTGCAACACAAGGAGCTGGTATGAAGTGCACTTATCTTAATTTACTTTATATTCACATATACGTTATATAGACTTTGATTATGAGTAACAGTCAGACTATGGATAAGATTCCAGATCAAGAATTTGATATAAAACAATATAAAAAGTATTGCAAGGTTGCTAGATGTCATGAATGAGAAATATTTATCAAATTTATAGATTGCAATTATAGGGACTCCAATTCTGACCATTTTATTCTGAACATTCAACAACTGTATGAATGTAAGTGATTCAGAAAGTGTCCCAGAAGATCAGTGACTAGCAAAGAGGATGTGATGAGCAAGTAAGTATACCACAAACGTTTTATTTATTTTCCTGTGGCCGGCAGGAAGTGCACCATATTTGGTCATTGGTGGGACTGTTATAATTACCATACTGATGGTACTATTGATACTCATGAGGAAGATGACGACAAAACAAATGAGTGAGGCCTACAAAACACACACAAACACTAACACTCACATAGTCACACACAGATTGCATATATCTGGCAACAATAGCAACATCGGGGGCGCCTTTAGCTCAGTTGGTAGGGCGTCCCCCTCCCGGACCGGGCCCAGCAGCAGACCCGGGTTCGATTCCCACCCGCGGTCGTTCTCTGCATGTCACTCCCCTCTCTGCCCCATTTCACCTCTGTCTCTCTACACTGTCAATAAAGCATAAAAAAAATGCCCAAAAAATATCTTTAAAAAAAAACAATAGCAACATCAACTGCCATCAGTTTAAACAAATGTTCTTCTCTTTGCTTTCACAAGTTGTGTCTAGTTTTGATACACCTTAAGATGACACACGAGAAGTGAGTGTCCTTCAGTTTGGTTTTGAAACCACGTGTTATAGGGTTGTTGGTTTCTGTTTGTTTTCCCACAGTGACAGGTTGCAAACTAGATTAAGAAATACATCCCCTCAGCTTGTACCAGAATTCTTTATTTGAAGTGATTTAGGATGTCTTCACAATACTGAGCAGCCAACTTTATAAATGCAAAGGACACCTACTATATTTGATCAGCTAAGGGGGAACAAAACTTTTTTTTAAAGGTCTTTAGGCTACCTTGATTCGGTTTGGTTTCACACAGCGTCTTCGGTGTTTCTTACAAGTATTTTCTCACTGTTCTACTTTTTAAGGATCCTGCATATGATGAAATCAGACCCGAGGACCAGCAAACTGTGCGCCAGGCTGCAGGGGGATCTACCGTCTACTTCCATGTAGACAAACAGGGCCGGATCTAGGCATAGGCATTCTAGGCACGTGCCTAGGGCCCATTTCCACTAGGGGGCCCAGTGAGAAGGATAAAAAAATAAAAATAAAAAAAATGTAGTATGTGTGTTTGATATTAACATCATATTATGCAAATGTAAGTTATCATACAAAAAATTAATACAATGTTTTGGTCTGGATAGTTAATAGCCTAACAATTGAATCAGTTCATCCGAGGTTAACTTATCACTCGGTATTGAGTTTATTTAAAAACATTGGAAATGGGGCTGCCCTCAGTTGCCCATGCACTGTGTATAGTCTATAGCCTATTTCAGCCTCATCTGTGGAAAAAAAGATAGCTGGATAACAGAGTTCTTCTGCTACGTTCCTCTCGCTGCATTTAAATGCATTCATTAAATTACAGAGAAATATGTCCCATAAAAGAAAAAAAAACACCAAGCCCATCCCAGAGGACACTGAATTATATTTTTTCTGTATTAATATTTTTATGGAAAATCCATATGTCTTTCTTCAATAGCTTTTAATTCTACTTCATTTGAGCCTGTATCTCCAAATTATTTGTTCACAAAAAATTCCTCAGATTTAGCCTCTTAATTTCCCTCTCAAAGTGCACCAGATTCATGCATTTCACTTTAAAAAAGGTACAAAAAATCTCCCAGGGGGGCATACCCCCGGACCCCCCTTGGAGAGTCAGGATCTCGGCTAGCTACTATTTTCACTAAGCTGGACATTGGAGGCACTAGCAATGAACTGGGTGTGTGAATGACATTTAACAATAGTCAATCATTTGGCCACGATAACATTGGAGAGGGGGGCCCAAATCAAATTCGGCTTAGGGCCTTATGAAGGCTTGGGCCGGCTCTGCTCCCCGGTTATTATTTTAGCCATCAAACCAGAGTTTTTCTGTGCGGCGGCTCACACCGGCGATGTCTCATCAGTGTGAATTTCGCTGTTACCCACCACAGAGTTCCACGCCAGGTTTCACCAGGTGAATCGCTGCTTCGCTCGCGCAAGGCTTTTGTGTTTAAATCTGGCTTGCACGAGTGTTTTAACTTTATGCTGAATAAACCATTGCACTGCACTGTTTTTCATCCAGTTTGAAAAATTGCTCCTTACCGCATGGGCAAAGTGGGCACATGTCCAGGGCCCTGGCCAATAGGGGGGCCCTTGATTTTTTTTGTTTTAATTAAAACATTTTGACGGGGGTTTCCCCCCTGGGAATGGGTCGTAAAAAGTCGGGTTGTTTTATATTCGGGGTCTTATATTCGGCCGGGATAAGCGTGTGTGCGCTTGGAGAGAGAACGATGTGTCTAGAGAAAAAAAGGCACGGGAAATGGCCAAAGAGCTCCACATCCCCACTGAAATCAAAGCCTCGACTCATTATGTTGCGAGTCAACGTGTCAGAGGCACGAATCGACAAAGCGATCGACCTACCGTGGCTTTTCTGATGTGGCAGTTGTAGTGAGGAAAGTTTGCTAACTGTGCGTTCCCTTTACGCACCAGTACCAGTGTAACGAGCGAGGCGGTTGTTTCACTTTACAGTTAGTCGGCAGTGAGATTGGGGATTGGGGTATCCAGGCTCGGGACATGCAATCAGATCGCGGAGCCTGTCCCCTCGACACCCGTTAACGTGCAGGAATCCCCTGTGATCATTTAGTTTTAAACCACAGTGTGTCTGTCTCACT
The DNA here is from genome assembly GCA_026929865.2 of Hyperoplus lanceolatus. Classification (NCBI taxonomy): domain Eukaryota; kingdom Metazoa; phylum Chordata; class Actinopteri; order Uranoscopiformes; family Ammodytidae; genus Hyperoplus; species Hyperoplus lanceolatus. Next base: position 19,754,146 of record CM049416.1, read on the forward strand.
GCGAACGACACAAACACAGCGTTTCACGGGGTGACGCGTTGCTTTGCTCAGACATTGAGTGTAGGCTCCGAGGAGGGGGGGGGGCAAGGGTGGGCGAAAAAGCAGGCGCAGAGATTTTACAAAGGCAAAAAGAATCTGCTCGCGCGCTTACAGCGCGCTCGCATCGTCGGTGTCTCTGCCCTAATCTAATTGTCTAGTAGGCTCCGGCGGACCGGCGCAAAGACTCTCTTTCTCTTGCGCAGCACCAGAGAGACTTTATAGAATTGTATTTCGCTCTATCTCTCTCTTTCTCTCTCTAGGCTGTGCGCTGCATTATAATGTGTGTGATTGTGGATTGCACGGTGTGCTAGTGCGTGTATTTGCGTGTTGGTAGGGGTCCATGGCTGGTTTGTGTCCAGGGCCCGTGGTCATGTTAGTCCGTCCTTGCACACTGGACTCTGCACGCACTTTACAGAAGTGCTCCTGCAGTGCGCTCACAAACAGACGTGAAGTCGCACACGGTTACGTTTCTCTTTACTCCCGTTTACAAACGCGCAACTCTTAAACAAATGAATGAGCATAATACTCTTGTGGCAGTTCAAATGTATGTAGTATTGTCACTAAATCGTGAAGTATCCGTTTGGAGGGGGCCCGAAAAAATGCGGTATGCCTAGTGTAATCTTTCCTCTTAATCCGGGCCTGTAGACAAAGACAGTCTTTATGCTAATTATTCCTACCTACAATGCGCTGAATGTGAATCAGAGAATGGCAAAAACTACTCAAAAAGAGTTGTTTCTTTTAATGCAGCGTCCAACTCTGGGACCAATACAAGAGGCCGGTCATGTGACTTGGTGTACTCTGTTGCCGAACTACCCAAAGAGAAAACTGAACTCGCCTGGCAATTTGAATCGAATCGATCTGAAAGCAACGAAGATGACTCTCTCTACTCACTGGCCCAGCTACCACAGGCGCCCTAAAAGTGACTTGATTTTTTTTAATCATGTTGATGATTTTCAAATGCAAATGATCTATACATTTTTTTTATTTTATTATTCCTGTCTCTTCCCTGTGTCAGTAGGTTGTGCTTTATTTGGGGTCAAGGGGGATAAGTGATGCAGCCATCCATTAAAGGTTGGGTGATCTATGACGAGGAGCTGGGTTTGTTTTGCCCCAGGCCACTGTGTTTTGATCGCTGTTTACAGAGCCTAGGCTGTGAATAAACAGTAAACACCAAACTTTTTTTCAGCGTGCACACACTACAGACAGGTAGCTGATCGTGTGTAGAAATACACAATTTGTGTAACATAGTTACGTTGTACAGCTTTAAGATATTTGATGAGGCTACATCTCCGGCTTTTTCTTCTAGGATTAGCGCTCTATTTGACCTCCATCCCCCTAAAGCTGTGACACTGGACATTATGAGATTATTCCTCATGGGGAGAACAGGGTTGTATAGGAGTCAATGAGAGACAGTCCTTCGATTTAAAAAAGTTAAAAAAATTGTGTCTCTACTGCTGAAGTGTCTTTGAGAAAAAAAAACAGTATTTAATTGTATTCAGTGATGTGGATCACAATATATATTTATAATGTTTTTATTGTATAATACACGCCATTTAAATAACATGTGACAACAGAATAAAATCAATAGCTTTGTTAATGTACGGCTCTTTCCAAGTTGTTATTTAACCTGCAGTTCTTAAAACGGAGCACACATACATGTTATTTGAAGAGTTGTTGATATTTTATTTTGATTATAACGCTCTCTGGTGACAGTATTAGAAACTGCCACAGTTTAAAAGAGTTAACATGTAAACGATTTATTGGAGAACTTGCAGCAGTATTCTTTTCATATTATAAAAAAATACATATTTTTCTACATTTTATTTATATGTTTCAATTTATTTTAAACACTTGATGGGTGGCAGAAACTAATTCATTTACCAAAACACAAAAAGAGTACAACATCATCTTACAGAGCTTTGAGCACAGTCAAAAAACGGTGTGCTTTTTTCCAATAAGCCAACAACTGACTGTTGCTGGCAGCAAACGTAAATAACCGTTTGCCATTTTATAGGCTTACAGCACCACCTAGTGGTTGGAGTAAACATATGGCTAAGTAATGTTAGTGTGATGTCTATCATTGTGACAGGCTGGCTACCTGTCCACCTCTCTGTGCACTCTCTCACTCTGACAAATTATTAATTTTAGGGGACTTTATTATTCACATTTTCTGCCCGTCAAAACCTTTGGTCAATGAGTTCTTATGCCTTATGGAGCCTTTAATCTAATGCGATCAGTGTCTGGTCCTACTCATCAGATAAGAAGGGCTACACACTAGATATTGTGTTTTCATCTGGTTTATCTGTCTCCAACATAAAAAAGGTTGATACTAGTGTCTCTGACCATTTAATGATTTTATTTGAAACCAAAATGTCTTGTCCACCTCTCTTCCAGCTCCAACCATGTTCTATGGACATGTTCAACTCAGCCACAGCCACACTTCTCTCCAATACATTTATTAACCTTCATCTCCCGTGTGTTTCTGATGCCCTGTCCGCTTGTACTGACACTGGGAAACTGGTCTCTCTGTTTAACTCTACATACTCCGACAACCTGGACCATGTTGTTCCTTTTAAAACTAAAATGACACAAGGTATATACAGCTGCCTCATGGCAACATTACTCCACCCGTGCTCTGAGACGTGACTGTAGAAAAAGGCTGAGCGCGAGTTAAAAAAAGATTAACTCCAGGTCTCATATGATGCTTTCAGAAATATACTCAAAATGTATCAGTTTGGTTAAGGCAACAAAGACAGAATACTATGCTACAGGTAAATAGGTAGACATTAATTATTAAAAGTTGCACCTGAAGGCATTCCACATGACATGAGTCTGCTCTGTTCTAAACCAATAGCCTATATGACCCATAAAGAAATCTTTTGCGTTTAAACGTGTTTTTCATTCAGCACATGGTCTAAAAATTATAGGGGTTGTTCAATACTATGCTTTTGATGATTAAAATAAATTTGAAGTAATTTGATTAAATTATGGGTGTTTAATTGAATTTAATAACACCTGTTGTCCTCTGGGGTCAATATCCGCAGCACAAAATGGTGCAATGTGATGTGATGCAATGTCACACCAGCCCACCTGCTTGTTATAATTCCCTTCTAACGGTACCCACACACACGTCAAAGTGGCGGGAATTGACCCTGGTTTGACTGTTTAAATCAAAACATGGTATACTTTTATGCAAACAAGGTCTGTTGGCCCTAAATTAAAAAACTAATGGAAATATTTGTGGTAATGGGTTGGACTCAAGTCAGACTAAAGGTGTAACACAAAATTGATTGATAATTTATACCTTGGGCTTTAAAAAACAACCACCAAACACAGTGGGGTCAATATGACCCCAGAGGACAAAGGGTGTATGGCAGTCGGGAGGACATACTCAGAGTTAAAAACGGTGGGCGGACCTTGTGGAATTTAAAAAGTTGCATTGTGGAAGACAAGCTCAGAGAGACAAGATCATTAACAGGAACCAAATTTAGTCTCACAAATAAAAAGTCCAAATTATTATGTGAAATTACCATTAACATACATATGTGCTGCCTTTAGATGTGCGGGTGGATGGCAGACCCTGACTATAACGTAGTGTCGGGTGAAGCCTGTAGAGGGGGGCTGTTTGAATCGTGGAAGAAGATTCTAGAGAGGGGGTGTGTCATGTAAACAGTCAGCCATGTGGAGCGTTGACAGAGGTCCATGGTTGTGTGGAGCAGAATGTAGGCTACGGCATGCTGTAGCCTATATTAGCAGCTAGCATAAGCTGCCCAAATTGCTCGGCTAGACATCAATGTTGACTGTTCATTATGTGATGTACTCCCTGGAACACTTCTTCATCTGTTCTGGCACTGTCACCATACCAAGAGACTGTGGAAAGGACTTGAGCAGATTCACTCTGCCCCATTTAATCTCTGTCTCTCCACACTGTCATTAAAGCATGGAAAATACCAACAGCAACCAAAATAAATCAAAATAAAACAGTAAATGTAGCCTACATGTTCCTCCTTTAATGTAGGCCTATTTATTTAAACGTGTATCGCTCCTTGGCTAACTGAATGACATGTAGGCCTAATGTATTCCCTGGCATTTGTTGCTATTTGATTTGTTAACATGTGTAACCTGCTACTTATAACTGTTTCACTTTTTTTGCAAGTGAGAGGCAGTCTGTAAAGTTGAAAAGATAGCCTATTGACAGATTCGAACTTCCGGGTAAAAACATTATTAAAACAAAAAAAATAGGCCTAGGCTATGTATTGTTGCAATCGTTGTAGGGCAGTTAATGTGCTACAACACCATTGTTACCGAAAGGAGTCGTCCTCTTAGCTCCTGTTATAACATTGTTTGCTATAACGACGACTCGTTTCGGAGAGTTTATTGATCCCGGAAGTTTGAATCTTTCAATGTGTTCCAACTTTACCGAACGTGTAGTGGTAGGCTAAAATTGGAAGGCTCCCGCGAAAGCAGCTCAATCCACGAAAGTTAAGAGAGAGGACACACGTTTGTATGAGTAGGCTAAGTTGTTGTTAGTGTCTGTATTGGGGGAAAAAAGGAAAGAAATAAGGAAACTATTCTAATTGGAGATTGTTCCGTTCAGGTAGGCCTATAGGACATTCTACAGCCTTTCGTCCCTTTTCCACCGCATGAACATTGCTTCGCTGTCACAATTCGCTGCAACTCGGTAAATTATAAACTATTTTTGCACTCTGTATTTAGGCCTACTCCCAATACACTGACTGTAAGGTAAGGGAAAAAATAAGAGATGTTAGCCTATAACTGTGTTAAGACAGGGCTGTGAAGGAATGACGGATTTCTGATGAGACAGACAGGGGGCTAGATCCTATAGGGCTAAGCTTCTTCAAGAGACACCAGAGGCTTTCCTTATCCCTCTGAAAAGGTTATTCTCCCGTAAACTCTGTTTTATAAAGGTTTCCTCTTATGTCCACAGTGAATGGTGGCATGTCGTTGATGCTTTCATGATCACGCGTTGTTGTTTTCTTGTGTCATTTAAATACGCCGCGCTAGCTCTGGGTTGAACAGCGGAAGGCGGACGCTGCACTGCACCGGTGTACGTCATACGTTTAGCTCAAACACTACTGACAGTATGCTACGGTATGCTAGTAGCCTACCACCATGGTACAGATTAGCGTTAGCCCAACTCTGCTGACAGTCAAAATATAAACATCACAACATCACTAAACGCCTGTGTGTTTTTTCTATGTGATTTTAGAATCAAATAGGCCTACAGGAAGGAATCCAGCCGTCACGTAGTAGGTCTACCGTGCTGCTAGCTTTCCACTAGGCTATGTGTTTGATTCTAAAAATGACACAAAGTGTAAAAATATCGAGCGCAACATAACGTACCGCGTCCCAACAAGCACATACGTCGATTAGTGATGTTGTAAAGTTTATATTTTGACCGTCAGCGGAGGAAAAAAGCAATTTCCTGTTAAAGTAATCCATATGAGTGGAAAATTATTTAGAATATTAAATAAACTTTGTGCATTGGTTCCTTTTTATTATTTTTAAGGATTTCAATAGCGACATACATTTGTTATCACCATTTCTGCCCCCTGAAGCATTCCAGCAGGTAGTTGAACAGGTTGTCCACCCAGGTTGTGATCCTTGAAGGTCCTAGATATCATTTCTTCAACCTTTTATGATATTCAATGTGTGTAAAACCTCCTTGCCCCTGCCCTGGGCATTAGCACCGGTAAACCATAACTAAAATTCACACCAGTATCTGGGGGCTGGGGATCCCTTTTCATACTTGCCTCCTTATTTATGTTTAAGAGAATGTGTTCATGTCAATGAACTTGTATATCTGTTTACATTAGAGAAGAGAACTAAATGATGGTTAATGAAAACTGAGTAATGACAGTGTCCTTCTTTTTGTCTTCACAGAATAGCGGTGATGGCTCTATGCAACGTTCTGGGAAAGTTGATCAATAAATTCCAGCGCTTCAAGAGGTACATAGGAACTTGGTTTGCAAACAGGCTGAAGCGTTTAAACCTACGTGAGAATCTGAGGGACATCGAGAGCGACGACTTGGCGCAGGTTCTGTCCCTTATCAACCACGGAGGTAAAAACCCACACACACTGTTATTGAAGAGTTTTAACTCGTTATTGTAATTTTTTTGAATAGACTTTCAGTCTAATCAATATGGTGAAAAGGCCAGCATGTTCCAGTTATCTGTTGTTCAAATTTCAAAAACATTTCTTAACCTGAAAACACAAGATTTAAAGATCTATTTTTTCTTCTTCTAGACACTGTATCAACCCCGTCCCAAGACCGACCAGGGATCATCCTGGATCTGACTCAACGTGAGGCCGCAGAATGGGAGCTGAAGATAAATCAGTTTCTGAATCACTTGGGCCTCCAGCGTCAGGATGCAGCCCTAGACTGGCCTGGTCTGAATAGCATCAGGCTGAAACACCTGGACCAGATTCTGCCTCTAATAGAAGCTGCTGAACAGCAGCCAGGGAACATGTATAGAGTGCTGCACACGCTGGCTGACATCATAGAGTTTCTATTACAAGAGGGGTTCTGTGAGCTGGCCCTGGCTCTGTACCGAAACAGCCCCAGAGGTAAAAGCTTCACACTCACTATAACAGACATAAAACCTTTAGATCACTTTTAATGTCTAAAGGTACGGCCACACCAAACGCTTTGGGTGCGGTAGAGGTGTAAAAAATCATAATTTTTGCATAGGGAACCATTGGTTTAGGCACGCGCAGTGATGCGTTACACGCGGTAGAGCGCTGTGTTTGGGCGCGGTAGCCGCCCAAACATAGCAGATTCATTCCATGTTTTCATTGTACCCTGATCACTTTCTCTCTCCCTCTGTTTCAGTGTCTCTGAAATAAAGGCGGCACCATGGACGCTGTCATGGTTTGATCCACTTCCCTGTGTCCAGCCCACTGCCTGCAGTCCGTCCACACCTTTTTATTCAAACAATAAGGCAGTTTTTTAATAATTAATTTTTTTATAATTTTTTACTAGTTTTATATTAGTTATGAATATTTATTTTCAATATTTATTATATTATATTTATTATATTATCTTTAATCAGATTTTTATAAAAGCTTATTGTATTGAGACACCCAACCTTCAACATCATAGCTTATAGGTAAGGGGCGTCCTCTTGGGAAGGGTTTTGGGACCACAAAAAGGTGGACAGTGACCCAAATTAATACAGTTATAACTGCAAAGGCAGCTAACTTCACCGGTTCCATGGTAACAAGTGTATTTCGTTTTTGTCATTGGCCTGTTTTTTGCTTGTTGGGTCTGACCATGGCACACTGAGGTGAGAAGAAAGGAAAATAAATATTGGCTCTTATCTCCACATGGGTGAAGTATTTCTCAAATTTTTATTTTTATTATTTATTTTTTATTTTATTTTATTTTTATGTATTTTTTAATTTTTTTTTACATTTTTCTTGTGTCCCTGTATCCTGTGACCAAATACCACCGAAAAGGATGTAATGCTATAAATGGGACTGAATAGTCAGTGTAGATATGACCATCATTGGACTGTAAATGTTCTAGTTAACGGTTTTGGATATAGACTGTTAAAAAACTTGACATACGAAACCATGAAAAAGAAGAAAAAAAATAGGCTACAGGGTTGAACATTTTAGGTTTGCATTGCTGCAAGCAAAAGACGTGCCTTATCAACACCAGTAGCAACAATTTTTTTTTAAAAACTTGTCAAAAGTTCAATAAATGTATGATGTCCTGATGTTCAGTGCTAGAGAAAGTATAATTATGATCAATAAAAACATCCCTCTTTGGGACACAGGTGTTCCCTTTAAAAACACAAACTCTGTCTCCTGCTTCCTTTCTTCTGTGGAATATTTTTTTTTAATTCCCTGCTTTGATGATTTATAGATGGACTAAGTTTACAGATTCAGAATGTATATTTACAATGTTTTTAATTATTTATTACAAGTCATTTAAATAAAATATGGCAACAGAATAAAACCAATAGCGTTTTTAATATACAGCTCTTCAAATGAAAGTTATTTAATAAAGGAGTATATATTACAGTATAGAACAGTATATTATTTAACACATGCATTTCCTAACGGAGCACATACAGTAAATGTTGTTTGAAGAATGGTTGATATTTTATTTGGTTTATAGCGCTCTCTGGTGGCTGTGCTGGGAATTGCCACTATTTTAATGATAATAATATTTTTATTAAATTACGATCCATTCTTTTTGATTTAAATGTATGTTTAATCATTAGACCTACTCCACAGTGTATGCATTTACCGCGCCTAACGCGTTTGGTGCCATACCTAAACACATACGCTGCCTGTGTAATGTCTATTTATCAATATTAAACCCTCATGCTGACCTACTGCTTTTTTCAATTCCTAATGTCATTTTGTCCAAAAAAAAAAAAGAATCTGGCTCTATTTGTATTATTATATGGCAGATAATTGTCTATATTTACTCCATCTTACTCTTCAGTCTTCACAATGTTCATATAGAATATTGTATATCCTCTTTTATGTAGCCTATTTATTTCTGAAGTCATCCATTTTGGTTATTATGGTTTTCTCAGTAAGGTGCTTCTAGATCCAGCTTATAAATTGAGGGGGCGCTGCAGGTTGGTGTAATGTGAGTATAGAATGTTGTATATCCTTTATTTATTTCGGAATTATCCATATCAAACCTACAAGCTGAACCACTGAATTGTTTGAGGGGGTGGAGAGCGCGTGTGTGGCTACAGGCCGCAGCCGGACCTTACTGGGATAATGAATAAATAGTCTCAGTCATAGACATTATATATGGATAGACGCCGCGTTGGCCGCTACTGCCTATTGGCGCTGACGAGAAATGCGGGCGCCATCTTGGACCGGTCACACGTTCCACTCAGTGCAGTCTGTTTGACAGGTTCAATGAACTGTCAGCGCATGTAATTAATCATATCTCATTAAATACCAAACTGATTTTCACGCGGTTTTCTTTGCTGGAAAGATCATACATGTAGCTATGATACAGGGCACATGGTTCGACGTGTTTTAATATTCATAGTGGACTTAACAGTCATAGAAGATTCTGATATGATATAAGTAACCTGACGTCCGAGATCAAATCTAGGAACATCCCACGAAAAGGGGGAAAACGGAGACATTTCCAGTTTGACTAGCAATCTGATTGAAAAACCTAATGAGGTGTCAACAAAACGGGAAAAGGGAAGCAGAAACAGGGGCAGTAAAGTCAGCTATTTTAATAAGTTAACAATATATGATTAGGCTATATATAAATATATTTATTCATTTACAGTGACGAGGATACACAATAAAGACAATCACAGGGATAACATAAACAGAGAACAGAAATACAATAAGATAAAATATATTAATTTAAATAAAGTAGGCCTATACAAAATACAAAACAAGAGCAAAAATAAAATACTAAATGAACAATTAATTCAGCTAAAACAGTTACAGTCAGATGTGTAAAATTCAGAAATCATATATTCAAATAAACCAAGAGTAGGAAGAGCAGTCATTTTTAAATTGCTCTGCAGAGCGTTCCATGAATTAGGGGCACTACATGAAAAGGCAGTTATTCCTAAACTGGAGTTAGCTCGGGGCAATTTAGGAGGAGTAGTCGAGCATGGTACATATGAAGGGTGGATGTTTCCCATGAAGGCATTAAATAGCATATAAATAAAAACCAGTGTATATAATATCTCATTAAAAGAGAAGGACAACATGAGTGTTCATGTAAAAATATGTTTTATTTCTCTAATTTAAAACACAAGCTTGTTAGGCAATTGCCTCTTAAAAGAGGACGGGATTTTTTAAAAGCAAAGTCTTCTTGGTTGTCCAATGTTCTATGCTAGGGGGAATACCAAATTCAGTCTAGTCTCGAGTTGGTTCCTCAGACACAGACAGGAAATCAATGCGTGCCTTGCAGCGCGGTACATTTAAAAACACATTCAATACAAAACCACAGCAATCAAAAGTATTAAATTAAGGGAAAATCAAACAACAGCAAACAATAATACTCAAATGCATAAAATAAAGTTAACCATCCTTACAATCGCATTTTACTCCGAAGAGAAATTCAAGCGAGGCGAGTTTGGCAATGTGGTGCAGCCTTAATTTGTGAAAGACAGACACAACCAATGACAACAAGTCGGAATGGTGGTTGTCGATGCCAAACTGTGTCTCCTCAATATGTTCCCCAAGCAGAAACACATCCTCCGTTTCAATCTCCTCCCGGACGAAGTGTGTGACTCGGACTTCTGGTTATTATATCATATCAGAATCTTCTATGACTGTTAAGCCCACTATGAATATTAAAACACGTCGAAACTTGTGCCCTGTATCTTAGCTACATGTATGATCTTTGCAGCAAAGAAAACCGCGTGAAAATCAGTTTGGTATTTAATGAGATATGATTAATTAGCCTACATGCGCTGACAGTTCATTCCACCTGGCAAACAGACTGGAACGTGTGACCGGTCCAAGATGGCGCCCGCATTTCTCGCGCTCAACGCCCAATGCGGCGTCTATCCTTTATAATGTCTATGGTCTCAGTATTAACTGGCCCTCTGCCCTTCTGATGTAAACAAACTGTGGCAGAAACGGCGCAGCGCGAAGGGCAAAACACCGTCTGAATAATGAATCAGAGGCCGCGGAAAAATAGTTAAAATATTTATGATGCACCGAACAGCTGGGACACGGACCTGCAACTTGTTCTTAGTGCCATAAACACATCACAGATCCATTAGTGGAACTGAAATGGCTTTGGGATAATAAACTGTTTATGATTGCACTGTTTGGCTCAAGAATACTAAAGTGATTTTCAACGGAGATCAATTAAAATCCAGCACAACATTTATATCAAAATGCATCTGTTCATTTCCTGTTGGGCATCTGTTGTTGCTTACTTATCTACATTTAGTGGAAGAACTCATATATTTAAAAAAGTAAAACCCATTTTTGAGTTATGTATATAACATTATTGAATTGTAATTATTGTTATGTGCTCTATCTATGTATCTAGCTAACTTTTAATTATTTTTCCAACAAAAAATAAGTACAGGTTAAAGTAAAATAATGTTTTAATATTCAAAGTAACGAAAGCTAAGTGGTGAAAAGGTATTTAGAACTTTATATCTTTGAGTGTGTTGGAGCCATTATGCTATTTTATTGTTTGGTTTATTTGGTGACATGTAATTCTGTGTGTTGACCACTGGGTGGAGCTTTGGGCTCAACAGAAAGGATAAAGGTAATCACCGGGCACGGCAAGGTCTGTGTAATTGGGATAGCAAACAGTTTTGTACCCTGAGCGTGGCGTGACATGTCAGTGATCTGCATAGAACCAATGGAAAGGAATGAAACTAACTGGATGGTGAGCATGCACCGACAGCAAGAATACATGGGTTACAGCACCCAAAGATACATATGAATTGGACATTTATTATTGGCACCAAAGAACACGTGTACGACCGAGTTCTCCCACACCACACCAAGCAGGCCTAATGCAGAGCCGGTTAGTTGGCTCTACAATGTGTATGTGGTTTGGTTATTATGAGGACATTATGACAGCACATAGCAAATATTCCTGAAGTTCTGAATTATAAGTTATGATATGAAAATTATACAGTCTTTTTTATAAGAAATAACACATTTTCGTATATTTTCTCTGCACCAGTGCCGCAGTGCTGGGTTTTTGTCAAAGTCATTTACGCCCATTTTTATTAATGAATTCCTTGTGATGCTGACAGAGTGGTTTGATCTCTGTCTTAACTTCTCACAGTCTGTCTGAGTGTTAATACATAATATATGAGAAGTTAGGAATGACAGAAAAACCAAGAAAACTCTTAGAAAAACAAAGATTTAATATCTCATTTGAAAAAAAAAAATGTTGTTATGGAAACCCATAACCAGAAATAAATGCACATTGAAAGTAATGTGAAAATATACATTATGGACTTAGAAATACAGCTTGGTCAGAAGGTGCAGGTCGACAGAAATAGTGTTTAAGCCAATTTGGAAGAAAAAAAAATCTGAAGAAAAATAGCAAGAAAGGAAAACTATTTCAGAGTAATTTAGACAAGGCTAAGGTGCCTTATAATCATCTTAATATTTGGCTTTTTGAATAGACAAACAGAAGTTAGACAGACAGAGAAATAAGCTGCGTTTAAAAAGGCATCAGTCCCATCTCGTCCCCCTAACCATCATCACAGTGATAAAAGGGTTTTTTGGGGACATGGAGCTACATTGTTCAGTTTCCTTTGTCCCCATCTGTGATGCTGCATTCAAGTCACGTGGGAAAAACAGGTGCTATGGTTTCGGATAATACCACCGTTTTTAGTGACCGTAACACACACACACACACACACACACACACATAAAGACACAGACAGACAGAGACAGATGCACGCAGGCAGCACAGACACACACACACACACACACACACACACACACTCACACACACACTTATTGTACAGATTATATCACAGAAGATATTAGTGGTAAAATGCTGCTTGGGAATCTTGTTTTCTAGGTTACTACTATTTCAGTACAAGGACAGACAGTTATTTCATGCAAAACAACCAAAACGCATCTTTTATTCATAAGTCTTCAACTTTCTGTGCTTGTTTCAGACCTCGAATGTGTCACGTCCCAGCTGTGCAAGTGTGAAAAGGCTGAAAGAGATTATTACTACAATCATTCCACGGTCTCCTCTGTGGCTTCCAACTAGTTTCAACAGGAGTAAGAATCCTCTCATGTCGAGACTTTGAACTGTCAGAAGAACGTAGCTATCTGTTATTCCCACAGGACATGAACGCAGCGCAGCACCAAAAGGCTTCACACAGAAAAGTTAATTTCCTCTGGTCGCCTCGTTAAAAAAGGCAAAAGTCAATAAAATCGCGTGTAGAGCTTATCTCTATTCCTCTTTCTCACAGTTGACTTGTTCAAGCTGTAGCTTCAAACCAGGTCAACTTACGGACACAATGTTTTATTTTCTCAAATAGCTTTTGAGAAGCAAAACCGAAACACATAAAAACAGATTATTACATGACGAAGAAAAAACCCCAAAGCATCAAATCGCCAAAGACAACAGGCAGTTTAAGAGCTGTCCTTTAAAGGAATTGTTTCATATTTTGGGAAGTATTGCATATGAAATTTCTTATCAAGAGTTAGGGTGAGAAGATACTCTCATTTATATAAAGACACTACTGCTGGTTAGCTTAGCTTAGCACAAAGACTGGAATCAAGTGGAAAGTGCTAGCCTTGCTCTGTCAAAAATTAACATTTTGGGGTTTTGTGGCAGTTAAAACTTCTCACCAAGAAATAGTCCTGCGATTAACCCCAATAAAAACAATTTTTTAAAATCTTTCTTACACTTCATTTTTTTGTACATATTCAACACTATACTGTATATAAAGTATGTTGATTAATAAGCTTTTGAAGTGCATTCAGACAGAGCAAGGCTATATATTTGCCTTTGTTTCCCATAAGAGGCATCAATATTTTTTCACCTGACTTTGGTCGAAAAAGCGAATATTTTGCAAAATGTGAAACAATTTCTATAAGAACACAGTATAGACACACATAGGTAGGCGGACAGAACACAAACACACACTCAGACACACACACACACACACACAAACAGTTTTAAAACAACGTATTTTTGAATGAGACACTGACAAGTAATAACATCATGTGAACAGCACAGAACAGGACACTTGGTACAAATCAATCTTCAGGTGGATGTGTCATCGTGCTCTCTCAGCCTCATCGACAGACCACACACTGTCTGTCTGTTTGAAAGGTGTGAGTTGCTGCTATAACACACACACAAACACACACACACACACACACACACACACACACACACACACACACACACACACACACACACACACACACACACACACACACACACACCCCTTTAAGGGCAGGAAATAAACACTATATTTCCCCACCAAAATAAAAGCCCCCTCTTCTACATTTAGACAAGGGTGTGTTGTTTAGATGACAGCAGAGGAAAATCCAATTACCATTGATAATAATAATAATATTTTGGCTTCCATCTGATTTGTCCATTTTTGATCCCATACCTTAGTTTGTAGTGATGCGTTGTTATGACAGCATGTTCATATATGTCTAAGCACGTTGTAGAGGTTTGTCACAGTTGTGTTCAGGTTATAATAACTTACATGAGGTGCCACATGTGAGAACTTAAGTTACTGTGAGAACTGAGTTGGGGAAAAAACTGCTTGTGTGCCTATATAGAGGTTGAAATACCCAGGTCAAGAATGTGTTAAGTTAAAAAAAAACAGATTTCCATGGACATATTCAAAGTTATTTTACATGGGCAGGGGGCTCTAATTGTTATAGTTTTGTATCTGTACAAGTTCTGATATTTTGTCTTTTATTTTGAATTATTGGATGCTTGATATGCAGCTATTATTGTTGTTGGGTATTTTGTCATTTTGATGTCTGATTTTTTTTATTGTTTTATGTTATTATCTTTAACTGCTTGACTGTTTTGAATTGTTTTATGATTTAAAATTATTCATATATCATCGAAAATGACTCGATGTGTCTAAATAAAAGGTCAATAATATATCAGCCTCGTTCTCCCTTCTTTCTCTGTGTGTCGTTTCTTGGAATTCCTGTGGTGTTGCATTCTGGGTGAAGGCCTTGTGGATATTGTGTGGGCCCCATTTAGACATGCAGAACCATATATCAAGGTCACCGTGGCGCCCGTAACCGTGTGGGGCTGCTGTAAGGCTACATGTAAACTCCTCCGCATAGCAACCAAAGTGTTCTTTTCTTCAGTGCGGAAGGACCAGTCGTTCCAAAGCGCATTGTAAGTGTTCCCAGTTTTTCCATAGCAACGCCAACACAGACACGCCCACGCAGGTGAGCGCCAGGTGGACGCGGCTACGTAGCAACGGGGCGGTGAACTTGGCCGCCGTGGAAACGCACACCAGGATCACCGTGACGATGGCCAGCATGATGTTGATGCATTTCCCTAGCAACACTTTGGCGTCGGTGTTTTCTACCTGGACCGTCTGTTGCTGCTGCTGCTGCAGCTCAAGCTTAGACACACGGGTCTGACAGGACTCCAGGACTTCCTGTTTACACACAGACACACACACACACACACACACACACACACACACACACACACACACACACACACACACACACACACACACACACACACACACACACACACACACGGGAAATGGATTAGATATGAATTGAAATCAGCAGCATGTTTCATTATAAATGAATGGCAAACGCTTGAGGCATCTCGTGGTCTCTGGTGTGTGCCATGTAACCATGACAACACCCAAGGTGGCATTTTCAATCGGCCTGATTTGTCCGACCAACTGTCCAAAAAACCCAGAGTGACAGAGCTGCCAAATGGGAGTTTGAATTCTGACCATAAGTTTAAAACAGATTAACAGATGGCTCTAAATACTACATTACCCATGAGCCTCGGGGGTGTGGAGATTTTGGCTTGTGCCTTTAGTTCTTTTTGCCAAAGAAGTGGTTCATCTTTTGCTCTGATTAATTAGGTGGGAGAGTTCCTAGCCTCCGTAGAAAGGCTCCAACCACCAAATAAAGATTTGAACTCTGGCTCTCTACAATATCTAGATTGGTTATTTGAAGAGATGCAAATACATGCATAATTAGTTAGATATTTACCAAATGTACATATTCCTTTAAATGCTTCTGAAAAAAATGTAATACCAAAAATAATTGTTTTAGTGTTAGCAGTCAACTGGCAAAGTTCCATGATAATATCTATAAGTTCAAAATGTTCTCCTATTCACCTTATGTTTCTGCCATAAGAAACAGATACATTCCAGCGCTGTATTTGTTTAAATGAAGTAGCAAAAGGCTAAATGTGAGTGTGTGGTGCATTATATAACAGCTAATTATAGGCGCTGACTATGTATATAAAGTGTACACAAAACACCCACACTCTTACCTGTATGTCCCTGGCTCTCTCGTAGGCTTGGTATGCGACTTTCTCCTCGATGCTGGCAAGTTCCTGCTTCAAGTTACTGGTCTCGTGTTGGTGGAGCTCTGTAAGGTCATTTAACTGGTCCTCTAAACGCTCATACCTGACACACACACACACACACACAGAAACAAACGCATGCATGCACGCACACACACACACATACACAAAGTTTAGAGAGTAGGTGGAGGCAGAAAGCCAAGTAACGAGGGAGAAACAATGCATAATTGAGTGTGTGTGTGTGTGTGTGTGTGTGTGTGTGTGTGTGTGTGTGTGTGTGTGTGTGTGTGTGTGTGTGTGTGTGTGTGTGTGTGTGTGTGTGTGTGTGTGTGTGTGTGTGTGTGTGTGGGGGCGAGTTACAGTACAGCAGTGGCTCAACTAACTGCAATCTAAGCTGCTGAAAACATTTGCCCTTGGTTGACTTAGCAACCGTCTGGGGGTTTGTGTGTGTAAGCTCCTCTGTCTAATTTTAGTTCATAAAAAGCTTATAATAATAATGGCCCATCTGAAAGTGTCAAAAGCACTTTGGATCCTTAAGGTTGTTTGTACAGTATATGTGTGGTTTATTTATTTAGTTTTACTGCAGGAAGAAGGTAAACTGATACATTTTTCAGGCCGTAAAATAAATATAAATACTTGTTATGTATCAATTTTTTTTTAACTCATTTTAAGGGTGATGGAAAAAGCATTCCAAATTCCAAATTCTTGTTTTTAGTACCTTAAGTTTTCCTGTTTTCCTTTGAAATACATCAGGACAGATATCATTTAATGAATGCATAAATCAAACAGAGTTGGTAATAAACTATATAATTACTTTTCTACATATTTTTCAAATGTATTTTCATCAAATGGAAAGAAAAGATAAAGATGTAAAGAGGAAATACACACAGCAGAGGGTAATGCCTGTAACATCCATGTCTTTACTGCTATTAATCTAACAGAGTGCTGCTCGACCTACTTAATTATGAATCGGGCTTTTGAGTGCACTTTAACTGTGTGTGTGTGTGTGTGTGTGTGTGTGTGTGTGTGTGTGTGTGTGTGTGTGTGTGTGTGTGTGTGTGTATAATAGTGTGCATGGAAGCACTGGGTCATTTTGGGGGCATAAGGATGTTTTGAGCTTTCGTAATTAATGTGTATATTTCCTAATGAATGTTGTGAACTAAGTACAAACAACATTTTGCGTGTGTGTGTGTGTGTGTGTGTGTGTGTGTGTGTGTGAAAAAGTGTGTGTGCTGTGTGTGTGCGTGTGTGTATGTGTGTCTGTGCGTTTACCAAAGTGTGTGTGTCTATAAAAGTGTGTGTGCTTATGTGTATAAAAGTGTGTGGGCATCCATAGTGTGTTTCCAGTGTGTGTATATCATTCACATTTCTCAAACACACATCCTCTCTCACACTCTCCACCCACCTGTATCTCTCCTCCTGCATCACCTGTGTGTGTGTGTGTCCGTGTGTGTATAAAGGTGTGTGTGGGTCCGTGTGTGTATAAAGGTGTGTGTGTATGTGTGTAGTAATATAAAATCCATTCTAAACACACATCCTCTCTGACTCTCCACCCACCTGTATCTCTCTTCCTGCATCACCTGTGTGAAGTAGCTGTAATCCCGTTTGAACTGTGTGTTCAGCGTCTCCATATCCTCCGCCAGCTGTGCCTGTGAGTCTCTTATCTCCCTGACTACATCCAGCACCTCCCCAATCCTCCCGCTGGACTCCGACCGGCCCGGGCCCCCTGACCCAGCCCCTGAGCCCCCCGCCGGGTTCCCATTCGAATCGGCGGACGCGGAGGTCCCCGTGGAGCATTCGTCGTCGCTGGTGTACTTGCTAGGTTTAGCTACAGTGTTAGCGCTTCCACTCAAACCTCTCGCGCCGCCTTCAACTTGAAGCCCCGTGCCCGATTCCAAGGAGCTCTTCAGGTGCGCGATGTTGTCCGCACTGCCAAATTTGTTCCTTATGAGATTAGCGAACTCCCGAGACTTGTTGAAGAAGAACGGGGGTGATAGCGAGACACCAGGTCCGATAGTTTTGACTTTATCTAACGTAGGGTGGCGTCCGGTGGTGCTAACGTCCCGTAGGCTGCCCTCTTTGCTGTGTGTGCCCGATTCTTTGCTACTGCCGCCGCTGCCATCTTTGTTGTTGCTGCCGCTGCTGTGTTGTTTTCCATTGGACTGTGTCTCGCTGTCTTTCACGCGGCGGTGGTACTGCTCCAGTTTCCTCTGTAGGCGGACAATGGCGTGCGCCGACTTTTGGTTTTTCTTCTCAAACACTTGGCGTATCCGTCCCACCTGCTGCTTGTCTGCATTGTTCACTAGCTTGAGGTATTCGGCAACATTCTGGTCCCGGGCCGTTTGCTCCACCTTAATCTGCTCTGTTACCTAGAGGGGGAAACAAAGGGGAAAAGTTGAAAACGGATGCTTTGAAATATTTCTATATACTGTATATTTCTATAACAATTTAAAGGTGCTACGAGAAACTTTTTTATATTTATGAAACAGTCAAATTGTTCCTCTGATGATCATAAACTACACGTAACAGTAAACGAGACCATCAGAGCAAAGAATGCTATTTTTGCCTTTGTCATGGGGACGCTCACCCAGGAACAGCAGCTGGCGTAGTAAAAACACTACCGCTTTTGTCCAAAGGGGTGCTAAAATGAACAAAAACTGAAAGTTCCTTGAAGCACCTTTTAAATAGAATTCTCCCCTTACACTAATTCTGATTCCCACACTCCGAGACCGATGATCTAATCTTCCAAAACATAACGGAGCTTTCAGGTCGTCTGGGAAAAGCTTTACGTTAAGTCCCAAGAATCAAGACTTTAGCTTTCAGTTTTTATGCACGCCACATATCTGGAACAAACTCCAGAAAATGTGAGGTCTGTTGAAACTCAGTTTTTCTGTTTGCATTGAAACCTGTAACTTTTTATCTGCTTGTTTTATTGCCTTTTGAAATGCAAATTCTTTTAAATTTTAAGGATTTGTTAACCTGTATTTGGCCTTTAGTTTTTTATAATCTCTTAAACACAATTTAAATATTGACTTGTGTCTAAATAATGCTATATAAATAAACTTGCCTTGCCTTCAATCTTCATAAGACACACCACACCAACTCGTTTGTGTTGCAGCGTTACTGGTGTTGTGTTCAAATGCACCCAAACAAAATAAACAAACGGAGCTTCACACTTGATGGAGAAATGATTGCATAAGATTACTGGTGGCCTTAGAGGACTGTTTTTGGATTCCTGTTATGTTGCTCATCTCATATTTCATCCCTAGAATAATTGCAAGTTTTGTGGTTTCTCGGAGGGCTGCGGATAAAGTGGGCTTTGAGTCAGAAAGCCTTTGATCTATAGTTGGTGATAATGCAGAAAAACGCTGCAATGTGCCAACACATGAATAATAATCATAATCATAATAAGACATTGAAGTTTTATGAGAAGGAATATCACACTTAAATCTTTCTGAAGCCCTCAAGGATTCAAATAATGAGTTTTGGAGGGTGAAAATGTACGTAGGCATAAACACAGGGGCATCTTTGATAGGGTCAGTGTTGGCTGCAATACAGATTCCAGCAGCAACAGTAATGATGCTGAGATAGTGAATAACTGTTTTCAACAACTTTTTATGGAGCTGGGGTCAATATACACACACTTTGCTTACTCCTTACAACAAGACTACATTACTTTACTTTGTGTTAAAATGTGGACTTTGAGTAGTGAATTATTACATTATATATTGTGTTAATAATGTCTTCATAATTCATTCATGTCTCCAAATCAACTCTCATCAGATTGCAGTGAAACTCAATTACACGGATGTCCAATGTTGCCATGGTTGAAAGAAATTCTTATTACATTTTTTATTGAAAGCCGTGACAACAGGGACCAATGAATGAATGGGGAGAATGAGTTAGAGGATGTGGTTGGGAACAATTTGTTACTAATGATTTGATTGGTATCTGTGGTATCTACGGTGGCCCAGAAAGGTCAACTCACAACTGTAAAAGCTAGAACACATTAATATAATCAGACCGCTGCTCACTTCTGTTAAAGCTTTTGTAATTGTTTTGTGCTTCTTTTTTTTTTTTGCATTTGTGCCACCGTAAGAACCATATCTGAAATCTATGTGGGAATTGGCTCATTATTTAATAGAAGAAATTCTTATTTTTTTGTGCTGGGAGTTTTCCTCAGTTGAGCTTACAGGGCCGAAGGGCAGAGAGTTTCATATTGTGCACGGACGGTGAGGCCCACTGAGGCACGTGGCTATTTGTGATACAGGGCTATACAAATAAACATTGATTTGATTTGATTTAACTGCTCTACAAAGTTCACCCGAACCGTTTTAAGTAAACAGTGAATGATCTTTTCCTCCTGTGTGCTTCAAAGTGAGTCAAACACAGTAACATTTCTCATTAACACCATTATACAGCCTCCCTCTGAGTATCTTCTGCTGCAGACCTAACAATCCCCCATTACATAGCAGTTTACAGAGCCAAGGCTGTGTATTAAAGCTGGGGTATATGATTTCTGATTGGCCAAAGTTAACATGAGCTGAAACTTTGACCAATCAGAGCGAGGCTCCGATTCTCTGTTCTTATTGGCTGTTGGGACTATCCATTCACTTTGGCACGACTTTGTTGGTGTAGTGCGTGTCAGGGAGGGACCATAGGGGAGGGATCAAAGGGAACAAGTGGAGCGGTTGAGACATTTGGATTCAAATCTCTATCCCAACTGCCATTTTCTCCCCAAATCCTTCACCCAGCTTTAACACCATATATCCTGACCTTGAGTATCTTCTGCTGCAGGCTGTCTATGCCCAGCGCTCCCTTGGTGAAGTCCAGCCCGACCCCGTCCAGACTGTCCACCACGTCCAGGTTAGACTCTGAGCCGCCGCGACGCATCGCCACCGGAACACTGAGGATGTTGACATCACTGCGTTCCGCCTGTACACACACACACACACACACACACACACACACACACACAGGAACAGAACACAAGGTAAATGTTTACTCTATAAAGTATTTAAACAAAGTGTAAAAGGGCAGTCAGTGAATTAACTCACAAAGGAACTAGAAAAAAAAGAATAAATATGTATTCTATGATGTTTATAATAAGAAGTGAACTTATAATGCCTGTGAGAAAACACACAAAGGAAAGAGAGACTAGATAGAAATAATATTTTTTGTGATTATGTACAAGACAAAACAAGTACAAGATAACAACGACATTGAACAACGACAAGCAGGAATAAATATTTATTCTGTAAAGTTTATATTTATATTTAATTGTGAACAAAGGTCCATGTGGATTTACCCAGAGCTTGAGATAACGTCTTCTTAAAATAGCTTTGTTTTGACCAACAACATCCAAACATTAGATCACAGTGATAGTTACAAAGGAAAGCAGCAAGGTTTCATTTGAACAACTGTAGGAGTTTTTTTTTGGGGGGGGGTCTTTTTTTCTTCACATTTTTGGCTTGAAAAATGCCAGAAAAGATTGACTAATCATCAAAATAGTGTCAAACTGTTTTGAAAAACAAACATTCAGAACTCAGGATGTTTACTCGAATGGAGATGATATCACCATGACTTGAAAATGACAAGCAAGAAAAACATCTAATAGTCTCATTCTTATTTTAACTTGGAGACATATTACCTTTCACACATTGGCATTCCTGCTAGTAACTGTTTTACTACACAGAACAACTAAGGAATGCCTCATTCAACGGCTGCCTTCAAAGGGACAATGACAGCTCTTCTAAAGTACACTAAGTGGTACCCCAATGCCAACTTGTTGATATCTAGCATTACTGTAATGTTTACCATGAAAATCATCTTAGTTTGTCTTGTTATCGTGCAAATATTTCAATAAAAGCCCAAGATGTCAACTCTGAGGGATCACTAAAATCAATACGAGCGAGGCACCATGAATTTTAATGGAAAACCATTCAACAGTTGTTGAGATATTTCAGTTTGAATCAAAGTGGTGGAACAAACAATAGAGCCATGACACTCATGACATGACAGCATTGTGAACAACTGTTAAGGCTATATTTCAAAAGGGATTAAGAGGCATTCAACAACCTAAACATGAATCAAGCCACGCTAAAGTACTGAAATAAATGGTATACTGACAGTACTAAGGAGGCAAATTGCAGACAAAATACAGGTATTGAAAAGCTGTCTGGCACTGCTGTGTTCACAATCTTTCAGGCTAAACTAGGTTCCAAAACTCACATGACAAAAACATCAGGTTGTGTTTACTTGGCCTCATAGAGAAGCTTATTTCATCTCCAAGGTAAAATATTTTCCTTCTCTTTCTGTCTCTTGCTTGCGTGTCTGTTTCGTCTCGTCTCTTAGCAGCGCTCACAGAACCACAATGAATGGCAACAAAAGACAGAGAATAGAATGGGGATAAAAAATGAAAAATGGAGAGGATCAAAAGCTTATTTGAGGGCATATTCTCGGGAGTATTCTTGTGTTTAGACCAAAGACGCAGACTGTGTATAAAAGAGGTTTAGAATGGAAGGAAAGGGCAGCTGAGATACTAAATCTATCTTATAAGAGAAGGCTACGCAATGGTCAGTTTTAGAGCTCCAGGGATTGAAAACAAACGGCCTCTCGCACCCCACTCTGTGTTTTGACAAAAGCAGACGATTATGTAAGGCCACCTAATATATTAGTTTGATGTGGTAACGAGTTGCCACGGCAGCAAAGCTCACACACAGACAGACTTAAGTTCTAAAACACAGGCAAGGAGACACACACACAGACAGACATACACACACACACACACACACACAGATATGCATACAAACATGCAGACACACACACACACACACACACACACACACACACACACACACACACACACACACACACACACACACACACAAACTGCGGGCTTATCCTAAGGGAGTTTCTGTTTATATTCTTTTTTTGTGTCCAAGTCTTACACATGGTGAAGCAGAATACATAACGTTGCTTCTGGCGATTAAACCTCTTGCACAGTCAGCTATCGTCATCTCCATCAGTGAATAATAGTCCTAAAATATCAAAGAATTCGTGACTTTCGAATTCATTGATGTGAATCTACTGTTTTGAATTAAAACATTCTCACATGTCTTGCTATTGTTACTCCTGTGTGCCGATGGCTAACACCCTCAGAACATCACAAGTATATTGGTTCAACCAGACAGACTGATACTGAGCCAGAACAAACCAGGATGTGTGTGTGTGTGTGTGTGTGTGTGTGTGTGTGTGTGTGTGTGTGTGTGTGTGTGTGTGTGTGTGTGTGTGTGTGTGCGTGTGTGTGAACCTAGATGGAAATTACTCTGCTACAAATCAACGTTCACTAAAAATATAGCGAATGGAAGATATGGTTGGTTTCATTTCTTATATATAAAAACATAAATGTGGGGGATTTTATTGGACTTCAGGCCAGGCCTAGAACATTTTTTTCTTATTTTTCTCGCTCTGGTAACTTGTGAAGAGATTTTAAACATTTATAGCTAGCAGGAGAAGGCCTTAAACCCTTAAAATGAACCAGTCACCACGGAGAAAAACATAAACTCAAGGTTATAGTTGTACAGTCTGCCGTGTATTGAACCTGGACTATGTTTACAACAGGTTCCAAACTATCCTAGAGTCAGACAAATACTTAGGAAATAATTTACTACCCTAAAGAAAATAGCGTATTTTAATTTGAATTACAATTTTCACATTTTCATTCACTCTACTTTTAAATGTGTTTATTTCCACTGTTTAGGAGAATCTGTATTTTTATATATTCAGTAGTTCTATAATTGTGTAATGCTCTACCAAAGTCTGTTGCCGGGATTTGTGGAGGCCGACTGCATTATGTGCAAAGCTGCCTAAAGCCTCCTCATCACTACTGCATAACACACAACCAAATCTGTGAATGAACTGATGGCCCAGTTGCAATGCATTGTGGTAAATGTAGGCAGGTTTTAAAAACAAAGATGATGAATGCAACAATTATTCAAAACTTTAATAGAATAAACCTACTGCTTCTAGATTCTCACTCATAACCTTCCATTCAATCATCCTGGATTATGGATTCCAGGTTATGTGTTTGCGGATTTTTTTTTGGCTACATCACGCAAACATTTGCACAAGCCAACATTTTTGCCTTCCCCCTCATTCATTTCCAAACAAACAGACTATTTATTTATGAATCACATGCTAGCAGGAGACTCTAGTGTACAGACATGTGGCGGGCAAATGGTCGACCTACACTCAGCAGTCCACACACGTATTGAACCTGCCAGTGGAAAGTGGTTCTGAGGGCAGGATATGGAAATTATTAACATGTGAACACATAGACAGAGGCACCATATGTCTCATAGGACACACACGCGCACACACACACACACACACACACACACACATTCTCTCGATCCGTTTTATTGCAACCCTGGTCTGCACTGAGGTCATATTATCATACAGATGGTTGGACATGCGGCCAAAAACATGCGAAAACCCAGCAGGGCATTTTATCCCCGGGGTAATATGGAAAAGGAGACATATTCTGATATTCATTGAAACTCGGCGATGCAACTCAGAGAAATAAAAAATGTATGAATGTACTTCTCTCGGGCTGCATTCATTTCCCTTTGAGGACATGAAACTTGCTGTAAAAATTGCTCCAAATGTGATTTTGCACAGCAGACAGCCTGAGCCTATACATATAAAGTTCTGGCGGCTAAGCTGGTCACCGTAACTTCAATACCATCTGTAGCTTCTCTGGTTCAAATCTGGCATGGAAGCTTTGATGCATATAAAAATCATCCATCTACAGACAGAAAAATCTAAAATACGAAAATGATTTTTATTTTTATTTTTGCTGATTTATTAGTGATTATTGTGAGCCTATTAAATAAGTCAAATAATATTTTTTTGTTTTTCAGAACTCGAGATGTGCTAGTACCTTTTCAATACTTAGTTAAATCATTGGACAGATTGGCACTAAACCCAAGCCAGCTGTTCAATTATTCAGTTTTTCTCATCGAAAACGTACTTCCTAACAAGTCCACTCTTTGAAAATTGCAAATCAAATATTCATTATGTTGTTTATCTGAAGATTTGACTAATCTTTCCTAATCAAAGACGCTTAGAGGCTTGAGGAAAGGGAGTTCCTCTGCTTAAATTATCAAAATCAGTTTAATTGAAGTCATAAAGTAAAGTTATGAGCTTTGAAATCGCACCAGTGGAGACGGGACGTTTCAGAGGTGATGTAAAGGTTAGAAGTTAGAACAGGAGACTCATTTTTCCAAATATCCTAATGTGAAAATAATATTCGCGTGGTGTTTAGTAGCCCACAGTTTGCCCATAATCTTAATGAAGAATAGCGCTGTTAAAAGAGCAAGCGTAGGACTGTTTCATTTTTTATTCATACGGCAGCACAAGCAAGATTGTTTTTTTGTTTTTTTTACCAATTTTTGTTTTCAGCCTGCTCAAAATGCTCTGTGGCTCATTCCAGAGTGTCTAAAGAATAACAGATTTGATTTAAATTGCAGGTGTGTATGTTTGTGGACCCTGCACCTTTTTTTCCAGTGGCTGTATATGATGCATTAGGGCTGGCTGGATAAGCTTTTCTTTGGAGCCCTTAGGAAGCACAGTCATAAATAACATGCGATACTTATCATCCGTTGGAACATTGTGGCCTTGCCAACGTAACAAGGTTTGAGCTTTTCAAAACTTCACCTTGGAGTACATCTCCATATAAGAGCTGCTGTATTTTCCGTGTTGTTAGGTAAGAAACAATGGTTATAATGTTTGATGAGGTAAATGTAATAGACCGAGGGAGAGATAGGATAAGAGCACCTTGAAAATGATGTATTCTGTTAGGTTTTCCATGTGAAATATTTTGATGTCTGATTGATATATGCATAAAGGCTAACATTGCCATGTTTAACTTGCATATTTCAAATAAAGTTCATTCAAATATTTAAAAAAATTAAATAAAAAAAGAGGTAGAGAAAGGATCGTACTGTTTTAAGCCTTGGGATTTTGGCCTGTCTGTCAATTGGTCGATATCTTGGGGGATTTTACATCTCCTGTCCACAGCCTTGACTTGATGAATTCGTTAGAGGATCGATTCGTTCATCGTTACTATAGACGAAATGTTGAATCTCACCTCTGTATTATTGACAAAATCTCACTGATTAGTGATCCAAGGATGGATGGATGGATGGATGGATGGATGGATGGATGGATGGATGGATGGATGGATGGATGGATGGATGGATGGATGGATGGATGGATGGATGGATAGATAGATAGATAGATAGATAGATAGATAGATAGATAGATAGATAGATAGATAGATAGATAGATAGATAGATAGATAGATAGATAGATAGATAGATAGATAGATGTCACCTTGCTATAGAAACACTATGGTAACGCAGATTCTTGTGATTGGCTTATGACCCCGTATTAAACTTCTCCATTAAATCCCCTCATCTCACAATCCTGTTATTTCAGCCCAACACTCAAACACACACCAGCTTCACTCGGTGCTAATCTGGTGATGCTAGCTCAGGCTAAAGCCGACTAATGTGGTATAATCTGTTACACTCACTCATATGTCACAGACCACACACTGAAAAATCATGAATGGCAAATATATGATTTACCTTGGCAGGAACATTTTAATTGCATCCATTCTTCTCTCTCTGATATGATTAAGAAACTAATTAGTTGTGTCTATTATGCATGAATTTATTTATTTATTCATTGTTGGGTTTTGTATATTCTCAGTAAACAACAAATTATTATTTAAATGGATGAAGTTGTGGTTGGATATTAAATTGCATTGACTAATCATCCCTGCAGAATAGAATATAAATGCAGCTGCCACTTTGGACTGGGTTTTATTCCACATCAGAGCTGCAGCAACTAAATCATTATTAAAATGTTTGATTAATTAAACCAATTATTTTCTGGAATAATATTTCTGTTTACTGAATATCTTTAAATAATTCAATCAGAAACATCGCCGAATGTATTATTTGACAAAAAAAAAGCATCAAAACTTCACTTTTCAGACACTTAAACTAGCATATCTTTGGCATTATTGCTTTGAACAGAATTATTAACTGAGAATAGATAGTGCACCTCTGTTCCATATAACCTTTACCTAATGTCCTTATAGGTTAATATATGTTATCTACCACACACACGCACACACGCACACACACACACACACACACACACACACACACACACACACACACACACACACACACACACACACACACACACACACACACACACACACACACACACACACACACACACACACACACACACACACACACACACACACACACACACACACGTTATTCCTTATCAGCCTGTTATTATGTATGGCTGGGCTCCGGTGAGATAAAGGCCTTTGCACTAGCTTCCTGTGGCTGTTTGTTGACTGACTAATAACATTGAACAGTCTTTAACTTAACCAGCGTCCAGAGGGGATTTTACAGTTTTTCTCAGTTGCTTTGGTGCTTTTCTCAGATCAGAATGAAAATTCTCATAACTATTAGTTCAACCTCCGCAACATTTAGTCATTTGAGCACATCATAGTAGCAATTTCTCCTTCCTCTGAACAAATTGCAAATGCTTTTGGACATGTATCAGTTGCTTTCATACAATTCTCTGCTGTTTTATAACATTGTCATTTGCTTATGTCATGTCAGTCAAAATTAACTATACTTATGGATGCTGAATAGTCATTCCCAATAAAACTAATAGTCTTCATTTCATTGCTTGAGTCATTACATACAAAATTGTTGAACTAGTTATCAAATTCTGCCAAGCACATGTTATACCTTTTCTTTATCATAGATACTTTCCTCGCTGCATTGCAAGGGATAATATCCGTTGTGATGTAGATGAAAATATGTGGCCAGACAGACAGGAACGTCTGGATGTGCCAGAATGATTTACCTATATGTTCAGTTACAATATGTCCTGTTATATTGTTCACATTTGTGCACAGCTCTACCAAAAGTGTGTTTTTTTATGTTTGTTCTAAATAAGTGACTGAAGTGTATTTTTCTTTTGCACAATGCTGTAGAATTGCAAAGAGCATATACAGTAAAAATGTGAAAAAAATACTTATTCAGTGTCTTGTACTCACTTACTCCCCTAACTACAGCAATGTGTAACTTTACTGTAGTTTTCAAATGGCTTTACAAGTAGTGTATAGTGCTGTCTTGAGCATTTTCAGGTAGTGTCACCGAGTTCTGACCTTTTTTGCATTGGAAAACACTGAGAGAATAAACTGTCATAATGAAAACATGACAAAGCCATTTGACTATCTTGTTCATAAACGATGGTGTCAAGACTTCTCATTTTGATGACACTGGCAGTTTCATTGACATGAATACTTGCTTTTGAGGAATAGACTATCCATTTTGAGCAAGTGACGTACTTTTGGAGGTTATCCACTAGGTTTTGCAGTTTGCACTAATTGTTTTGAGAAATGCACTAACTGCTGTGCAAATGTTAATAGTGATGTGAGAAAAGCACCAAAGCGACTGAGAAAAACTGTATATCACCTGTTCACAGCCTTGACTTGATGAATTAGTTAGTGGATCAATTTGTCTATTTGTTACTATGGACGGCCACTGATTGGTTTTTGACGAAATGTTTAATCTCACCTCCATATTATTGGCAAAATCTCACTGATTGGTGATCCATAAATAGATGGATGGATGGATGGATGGATGGATGGATGGATGGATGGATGGATGGATGGATGGATGATAGATAGATAGATAGATAGATAGATAGATAGATAGATAGATAGATAGATAGATAGATAGATAGATAGATAGATAGATAGATAGATAGATAGATAGATAGATAGATAGATAGATAGATAGAAATCTGAATAAAGAGGGATTACGTCATTCCTTAGAAGAGTGGTGTGCTTACTGTCTGCTTGTCTGTACCTCTGGCTCATGTTAGTGGAAAATAAATTGATGGATGGGAACATAGGGATAAATAGCTTCCGACTCTTGGCCAGGAGCAACAAAAGACATATTTCCCTTGGCGATATCCTGTGTGTGTGTGTGTGTGTGTGTGTGTGTGTGTGTGTGTGTGTGTGTGTGCGTGTGCGTCAGTGCCATTTTCTCCTGATGGCAAGGTCCCTATACTCCCATCTCAGTGAGACACTCAGATTAACAACATAAGTGGGTGTCGGAGTAGCACTTTGCTAGCGTAGCCACTCTATTCATTCTTCCTCTCAAAGGGCTAATCTTAGATTCCGAATTTAAAAAGCAAATGCAAACCACACACCAACGCAGACACACTATGCTACAGTATATCCGCCTCATCTGGAAAGCTTTACATGTTGTTTTCTATTGAATTTTAACAGTTTAGGCCTCATATTGATGGGTGTTCATTAGCAAATGTATTGATTACTTGTATCCAGGCTAGCGGCATAGCTTTAGGCTGGACTGGTTACTCTGTTAGTCAGTTGAACACTTTGTTACGGACTGAAATATCTAAACATCTACAATATTGATTGGCAAATCATTTAGCAATTTTGCAAAGACACAAATGTTTTATGTATTGTTTCTACATTTAAAATTCACTTGTTCATTCGTATTTATATGTTTTTAAAGATGTATTTTTTTGGCATTTTTATGCTTTTATTGATAGTGTAGAGACAGAGTTGAAATGGGGCAGAGAGGGGAGTGACATGCAGAGAACGACCGCGGGCTGGAATCGAACCCGGGTCCATTGCTGGCCGAGGCCCATGGGGGGGACGCCCTACCAACTGAGCTGAGGGCGCCGCCATATCTATATATTTTTAATAGGTATATATTTATTATATATCCTACTGAATTTTACATGTACATTTCAAACATTGCTCTTTGTGCCAAATCGTGTCAGTTATGTTTTATTGTGATGTGAGCCAAACACACACAAGTTAAATTACAGTATTTTGTCCTCCTTTACTTGGGAACTTTAGTTCAACCTTTTCAATACTTTTTGGAAAATGCCTATCGGCTTGTGGGTCTAGCATTCCATTGAGAATATGTATTGTTGAAGCGCAACCTCATTTTTCAGCTGTCTATTCAACCGTTTCCATTTTAAACAAGAGAAAATACTTCTCGCTTGGTGAGGGTGCAGTAAATGAGTTATTTTGACTGGAGCCTCCAGCCTTGAGGGGGATGATCCGTGACTCCGTGCCCAGAGAGAGAAGCCTCCTGTGGGGAAGAGAAGCCAGCAGACAGGCCCCCCTCCCCACGGAGCTCCAGAGGCACGACACACAATCACCCGCAGCATAACATGGAGAGGCAACACGACTTGGAAGTGGACTTTGAATACAAACACAGGGAGAGGTGAGACTTAGCATGATAACGCACTGCCCAAAATACAGGACACCTATTTTTCCTCTTATATTTTCCTTTATCCGATTAGAAGGTTTATTAATAAAAGTGGTGATGATTGCTCTCGTCTTTCTGAAAACACACTCGCCCATATGTGTGTATGTGTATATTGTAATTGTATCAGTCCTTTTTGCATTCCTTTGTGTTTATGTATAAACGTTATAACTATCATTAAAAGCATGGGTGACTCAGACTGAAACAAGAGATTAAAAGAATGTGATACACAGACCTGCATAACATAACCTTTGTTCTACCCACACACACAGACACGCACACACACACACACACACACACACACACACCTGTATTGAGGCCAAGCCCAGGGTGTGGCTGAAGTAAACAGAGTGTGCCTCATAATTATGTATAATATAACTTCAGGTCCAAACAGGCTGCTCTCCGTCTGCTCACACACGCACGCACGCGCGCACACACACACACACACACACACACCGTCCACACTTACTGGTCTAAGAGGCACGTACAGCTGACGTCATTCCACACTGCAGTCTGCACCAGGTTGATTTTAATGGACCATAATTACTTACAAATCCCTTTGGTACTATGAACAGTGTCCTTGTTATGTTCACTGCATTGTTGCTGCTTTTGCTATCATGTCCAATCCTGCATATATGTTTTTTAGTTTATTTATTAGTTATTTATGTAACACAAGGTACATTTAAATTTGTTCTTCCACATATCACCTCTCAAGTGACCACACTTCAGAGGGGGTCAGAGCGCAGGGTCAGCCATAGTATAGCGCCCCTGGAGCAGTTTTGGGTTATATGTCTTGCTCAAGGACACAATGGTAGAGAGATGGTGGGCACCATAGATGTAATACCAGCCACCACTAGTATTAGTACTAACACCAATTTGTCCAGTGCCGGGGATCGAACCGCGTCCTCATGGTTACTGGTCGGCCCCTCTTACCTCTAGGCCATCCTACCTTTTTGATTATTGGACAAGACTTTTGAGTGACACATGCAATATTAATAAAAATATAGTGCGAAATCAACAAGTAGTGAAAAAAACAGCAAATTGTCGGCTATTGTTTACGATTACTTTGCACAAATACACACAATGAAAATCAATACAAAACTGATTATGTTACTGAAAGAGCATTTAATTTAAAAGCAGATCAATAATATCATTTAGCTGTCTTTGGTTACCATTCAATTGATTTGATTTCTTGCGGCTTTTCCCTGGTCCCTCTTCTGGGATGTCACAACAGATACCTAAATAAATCCAGGTAGTATTTCAATTTGGAGTATAAAAACATGATAATAAAAACTCTTGACGTGCCAGTGGAACAAGGATTAAAAGCTATATTTTAACAGTATTTCAAGTGAATTTCCATACAGATAAGATAACAAAAATATGAGGGAACTTGAGAAAGCATCAAAAGTTGGAAGTTGGAACATTACATAACTATGAAAATCTGCTTTTTGCTGCTGGTGTAGAATTGCACTGCATAGATAAGACTCTATAACATAGGAATTTGCATCCGCAAAGTGTATGTGTAGTTCAAACATGTACAGACAGTGTGAGAGAGTCAAAAAGTGTTGCAGTGACTTGAACTGGTAATACGCCGCCTCGGAGCCTCATTTACAAACCCCGGATGGAGAGATGAGAGGGAGGGCGAACTCCCATTCTTTTCCTAATCTAGTATTCCCCCCTCTATACTCGATGCAAGTTTACACTGCGAACATTTTTCAAGAGTAAAAACAGCTTGGGAATGCTGCTGGTGTAGAATTGCACTGCATAGCCATACCTTTAGGATTTAGTCAGTCAAGAGAGAGCGAGAGAGAGAGAGAGAGAGAGGGATGGATAGATAGATAGATAGATAGATACATAGATAGATAGATAGATAGATAGATAGATAGATAGATAGATAGATAGATAGATAGATAGATAGATAGATAGATAGATAGATAGATAGATAGATAGATAGATAGATAGATAGATAGATAGATAGATAGATAGATAGATAGATAGATAGATAGATAGATAGATAGATAAAAAGGTACACTTTGTAATATCGGAGTATAACATTAGCATCTAGTGGTATTATAATTAGTCCCATGGGGTACATGACTGTGTATGCTGAATTACAATCCACTGCAAAAATGTGAACTGAAAATCAAAAAATCCAACTTAAAATGTGAATCTCGCAGTGGATAAGAAATAAGAGGATTAACCACGTCGTCAGGAGTCATCGCCCGGGGAACACCAGCGTCTGAACACAAAGCGAATCCATCCCATAATTCTTGAGATATTTCAGTTTTTAAATCGCTTTACAAAAAATCAGTTCTAGAACGTGCTTTGCTTCTTAAAATCCAAACCACATTCTATTCTACGCACAGGGCTTCTTAATGCAAAGAGGATGTTTGCTAACTCTCTCTCTCTCTCTCTCACACACACACACACACACACACACACACACAGACTTTCTTCTGTTACAAAATAAGCCTTTAAATAATAACAAAAACAACAATGCATTTCAAAGCATGAAGTGGAACCCACCAAAGCATAATAACAATACGCTCCATCTGAACTGAATGGGGGCACAACGTTAAACTGAGCATGCTGCTGCTGCTGTTGATACCAATCTATTCAGTAATAATCTGGTTTTTATCCGTTATGAGTCATTGAACTAATGTCTCTAAATGAATGAAGCTAATGTTATCTAATGATGAAAGGGCTTTATATAGAAAGAGGGGCACATTAAAGTTCATTAAATTTGAGATACAATCGACACGGAACATTTACTACAATTAAGGGGCTTCGTTTTAGTTTGGCAGTTTTTTGCTGAGGTAAAAAACTTAAAATAAAGGGGTGCTCCAGTGTCGTAGTGGATAGAGTGCGTACCATTTTGGCTCCTGCCTTCGTTGCAGTGGTAATGGGTTCAAATCCAATCATTTCAACTTTACTGCAGGTCATCCCCCCTCTCTCTCTCTGTCTCTCTCTCTCTCTCTCTCTCTCTGTCTCCCCAATTCAACTCATCTAATAAAGCTTGAAAAATCCAAAAAACAAACAAAAAAAAACCCACTAAAATAAAATGTTGCTTTTGAGTCAAAATGTTGCAATAAAACCAAGGAGAGCCCTCTTCTTTTATGCACTATTAAGTGATCTAGTCCACCATATTTTTCTGGCAACCACATCAGACAGAAACTAGGTAATATGGCGAATCAATACTACACACTAGTGAGAAAGAGAGAGTGAATATCGAGTTAAAAATCCATAAAATTTAGGAAATCAATTTGATATCCAGGGGAGCTCGGCATCAGCTATGGATTGGTAGAGTAGCAAATACATTTACAGAAATAACAAAGATTTAAAATTGAGCAACACACACACACACACACACACAGACACTCAGCCCTTTTACACAGAGATAGCGGCACATTGACGGAACGGCAGTGCGCCAATATGCCTGCTCTGCTTGGTTCTGTGTTATTTACAAAGAACCAAGCAAAGCCGGCATTCTGGCGCATCAGTTGGCCACTTTATTCATCGTTACACATTCCTTAGCTCAGTTGGGCCTCGGCCAGCAGCGGACCCGGGTTCGATTCCAGCCTGCGGTCGTTCTCTGCATGTCACTCCCCTCTCTGCCCCATTTCAACTCTGTCTCTACACTATCAATAAAGATAAAAAATATCTTTAAAAAAATAAAGAGGGGTGCCTGAAAGCAGCGTCAGGTGTGACGAGTATATTTAGCGCTGCACCGGTCAGCTGCATGTAAACAACACTGGCCAGTGTGTTGAGAGCAGAAGCGCCGGTGCTTGCAGTCTTTTACTGTCCCCGTGATGTGCCGGTTGATCTCGCCCTCGCCCTCACACACACATACAGTGTGTGAACTGTGAAGTCACATTACTGTAGACTGAAACAATGAAGCGTGGTGGTTTGGATTGAGCAGCGGACCTTATAATCAGAAAGATTAACCGCCGTTCCTTTTCTTTGGTGATTTTTACGGGACATCGTGCTGCCGTGATTCATGTTAAACATTTACATTACTCCTTATGTGATATTGCTAAACTATCTATCGTCCTTCAACTGCTTACATGGTTGCATGTTTAGAACGTAGGCTATGGAACGCCACACTGTTCCGCATCAACAAGCAGCCGCATTTATACAGAGAGGCAGAACTGATTGTGTCGGCAATCTGGAACAATCTGTTGCGCCTTTCTTCCCCCGTTCCGCAACTGTAGCATTTATACAGCAGGGCCAAGGGCCGAAATGCCGACATATTCCCGGCTTTCACTGGCTGTGTAAAAGGGGCTACATATACAAGCTCAGATATGTCAGTGTGTATGAATAACAACACACTGTTAGTTGAAAAAAGAAGAAATTGTAATCCCTTCTCTCCCCTTGTAATCTGAGAATTTAATCTCCGTTTTCCGGAGCAAAGATTACCCATCAGCCATTGCTTCCCATTCATGTCAGTGATTGAGGGTGTGTGTGTGTGTGTGTGTGTGTGTGTGTGTGTGAGAGAGAGACGGAGCGAACATTTAGGTCAGTGTCTGAACTCCACAGGTGGATCAGCGGAATACGATTACGTAATGTTATACAGACGGACTATCCACATACATTAGGGCCAGAGTTTACAACGTGGCCTTTAAGGGAACATTTGACCATTTTAAAGCTACAGTGTGTAAAGTTGTAACATTTTTTATAACAGACTTGGTAGAAATGGAATATGATTTTTTTTATAAGTATGTTTTAATTAGTGTATAATCACTTGAAAATACAATTGGTTGTTTCTTGTATTATATTAGAATGGGGGTTTTCTATCTACAAAGTAGTGAAATGTGCTTGTATGTTGCACCGCCATATTCCTACAGCACACATAACTGACAAACTTATCTTAACCGCTTTAAGCATTTTTATATATAGTTGGCTTCTTGGGGAAATAAATGCACCTGTTGGAAGACCAAGAAGAAGTACTATAGAATAAATTATCTAAACACATCTTCACTTCATCACTTGATATTGTGGAAAGACTTGAGCTTGCTTGAAAAATAACTTAGAACAATAAATCAACTACGTTTTTGTCCATCAACTTTTTAAATAACCAACAGATGTATCCTAAACTAAATCTACATTTATGCGCCTGATTCAGTTCACTACTAAATAACACACAATGTATAAACCACATTAACTTAAGAAAAAAGCTTTTATCTATAAATTATTTGTCATCCTCTTATTCCAAGCTACAGGATTATATTATGAAAACACACAAACCATCGACAAAGCTGCAACTTAAATTCTTATCAAATGTTGATCTGGAACTTGAGTTAAGTGTGATGGGTAAGTGGAAAAACATCTCCAGGACTTTATATTCCTGCGGGGTGTGTGTCGCCACGTGGAGACATTT
>CM049416.1:19795000-19912500 GCA_026929865.2 Hyperoplus lanceolatus
TTGAGCTGACCTTTGAGAAACCATCCCTATTGATATTTCAATACGACCCAAGTCAACTAGTCCTTCCACCTGCCTGAACAAATCAATGTTCTCACTGATATTATCACATTAAACTGTATGTGAACCTGCGGATGTATAGGCCCTTTAGGTGAACTGAGTGAGTGAGTGAGTGAGTGAGTGAGTGAGTGAGTGAGTGAGTGAGTGAGTGAGTGAGTGAGTGAGTGAGTGAGTGAGTGAGTGAGTGAGTGAGTAAAAAAATATAGAGAGAGTGAGATCTCACAGTTGGGAGCTGTGTTTGTTTCTGCAGACATTAGCAGTTCTCCAAACTTCAGTCGATAAATCTCTCTCTCTCTCCTCCCTCTCTCAGCCCTAACAGATACTGTCTGGAGAATGTTCTCGAGGAACATGACTGATGCTACAACTGCCACTGAGGTGCCCTTGGGCAAGGCTCTCCATCCTGCACCAACAGAGCTATAAACTATGACTATGTCTGTGTGTGTGTGTGTGTGTGTGTGTGTGTGTGTGTGTGTGTGTGTGTGTGTGTGTGTGTGTGTGTGTGTGTGTGTGTGTGTGTGTGTGTGTGTGTGTGTGTGTGTGTGTGAGAGGCTTTGCTGGGAAGATGCTCAGTCAAACTCTCTGTCCCTCGACTGCTGTCAAATAAAGGTTAACAATGGCAGAGTCCCTGAACGCCTCCTAAAAGGTGTTCGGATTTGAAAAATGCCTGGAGATGAGTCGTTTGTCTAGTCTGGTGAACCTGGGCGGGCTGACAAGACAGCGGGACAATGCACCACAGAGATATGTGGGTGGCAAAAAATAATGCTGTTCCCATCTCTCTCTCTAAGAATCTTTTACCAATTATATTCAAATGAGGACAAACTGCAGGGGACAATTACAAGCTTTAAAAGGCCACCTATTATGCAAAAGGCACGGATCCCTCCCTGGTGTGAATACAGACTCCCAAGAGAATGAGAGAAAATTAACCCTCACTTTTCAGTGTTCAAAAACCCCAGTCGGATTTCTCTCCCCTTATGATGTCATC
Organism: Hyperoplus lanceolatus; assembly: GCA_026929865.2. Lineage (NCBI taxonomy): Eukaryota > Metazoa > Chordata > Actinopteri > Uranoscopiformes > Ammodytidae > Hyperoplus > Hyperoplus lanceolatus. The sequence continues at coordinate 19,796,040 of CM049416.1, forward strand.
AGGGGAGAAGCTGCGCCCCCTTCATTGCAACCTAACCTAACTAAGAACTACGTCCACCTGTGATAAGCCACACCCCCAGATACACCTGGCAGTTAGATTCAAACCTGCAGTTATCTTCTGGGCCAATCAAGAGTCAAGATAGCTTATCGTCATATGCACAATAATTGCAGCAGCAGTAATTGGCAATGAAATTCTTAAGTCTCTGACTCCTCTCAGCAATGCAAAAGGGAAAATAAATTGTATAATAGAAACACGCAGGGCTTAAAGAGACAGGCTCCTAAACAGAGCAGTGTCAAACAATGGCTGAAAAGAGGAGATTCAGCAATAGCACGGTGAGAAATATAAAGTATTTTTAATTTAAACTACACCATCATCAAAACAGTTTCTAGAAAAAACCTGATTTAAAATTGTGTACATGAAAATGAGGCTAGTATAAAGCACATTGTATGGGCCCTTATAATTAGGGTTCACCCAAGGGGAATGGCATGGCAACACATTGTCTCCATTTAGACATGCTCCTGTTTTCAAAGCTGTCACATTCTTCTCACCCTTAGAAGTCTGTTCACAGAGTAGCGTCTCTCTTTGTGTGTGTGTGAGCCCCTAACTGGGTCAGAGAAGAATCTGTCTGACATGTTATTCAAACCTTAGAATGAACAAAAAACATGACACAAGCATGATCTCACTTTAGCTTAAAAGTTATTTAAAGGTGCAGTCGGTGATTCTGGAGAATGCTTGTTGGTGGGCCACCTTTGTTCCTTTTTTAACATAGCAGTTTACAGAGCATAGGCTGTGTATAAACGGCAAATGTTTTTTCGTGGTATCGGACCGTGAGGAGATATTCACTGATTTTGACAAAAAGTTATTTTGACAACAAGCGTTTTCCAAAATTGCTGACACCACCTTTAAGCAAAACTTAAAGTAAAGTGCAGGCCTCTTCCAACACAACAATAACTTGAACTTGAACTTTTTTCCGTATCCACAGCATATTATTGGATAATGATGACAGGGAAAAGATTTGAATCTTCTACAGAAATCTATGCATCTGACCTGTGCACAAACTGGACGAACCTGCTCACCCCCATGTGAGTGTGTGTGTGTGTGTGTGTGTGTGTGTGTGTGTGTGTGTGTGTGTGTGTGTGTGTGTGTGTGTGTGTGATTCTGCTGCTTTGCAAACAGCGGACATGATGTCTATAGATGATAAAAGGTCGCCAGCACTGTGTCAGAGTGACTGTCTGGCCAGGGGATTATTTGCTAAGAAGCCCAATTAATCTCCACCAAACTCCATTACAAAATATGTCAGTTTAATCATGCCTCAAATACAGTGCAGACCTCCGGTAGTACAACATGATAGAAGAGCGTCTAGGGCAGGCTGACAATTCTCCATAACTCTTACAGCAATGCATTGTGGTAGAACATCATCTTGGGAATAACAAAATAGTAAAAGGCCCATATTAAAAAGGGAAAAAATTATAAAAAAAAGTCAGTGACAGGAGTACCCAGAAATGCAAAAAGGTCCCTAAAGATGAATAATGTGTGTGTAAATATGTAACGCTGCAGTTGATACACATATTTCACACTACAAAAAAAAATCTTTAAAGGTGGAGTCAACTATTCTGGAGAATATTTGTTGACAAAATGCAAACACACACACACACACACACACACACAGTACAGACAGGTAGCGGATCATGGGAAGATATTAATTGATTTTGACACCAATCATTCTCCAGAATCGCTGACTCCACCTTTAAGTGAAGTGGGTCACGTTGACAAGTTCACCCAATGGTCAGCAGTTGATATGTTAAGATGCCCCAACAAACTACATTACGAAAACTGTCAATTTAATAATGCCTACAGGTGCAAAACCCTCAGTAGTACAACATGACATATGAGCTTTGAGAGCAAACTGACACTTCTCTATAACTCGTACAGCAATGCATTTTGGTAGAACAACATTTTAAAGGGGAATAAAAAAAATAAAAAAGTGAGAGATCAAAATATGAATGAAATTGCAGAGACAGCAGGAGTGTGGGATGTGTGCAACAACAAGCCTTCTATAAATTCAAGAGTATGTAAACATGTTATGCTGCAGTTGATACACATTTTGACACTGGTAAGGAATAATTTAATCTCAAGTAGTAGACTACAACAGGATAGAGCTTTGAAGGCCAGTTGACACTTCACTACAGCAATTCATTGTGGTAGAACAAGGTTGTATGACTGAGAAATTACTAAAATATGAATATTAAAATATGCAGTGTAGAAAATGCAGAATTTCTCTCATAGATTCATGAGTGAGTAACTATGTCATGCTTCAGTTAATATAGATATTTTCACACTCGAAAAGAACAATTGAGGGTTTTCTTAAATGAAGTATGACACATTAGTAGGAAAAAAAGCGTGTCAGGACAAGTCGAATGCTATTTGGGAAAAGAGGAATCTCCACTGACAGAAACTCAACGGTTACATTGAGTTAGCTTGTTTTAAAACACCAACATGTGTTGAAATAACTTGTCAACTGTTTGGAAAATATGACATTTAACCCCTAGAGATTTGCCTTGTTATCGACGTGGCCATTTATACCACATTATTTGAATGTGAAGCGTTAACGTGGAGACAATAAATTAATTAGTGTACTGTTGTTATTGATATTGAGGCTAATTTAAGCTAAAGCTAGTAGAGTTCGAAACAGTAGAAAAAAACGCATATTTACCATGTTAGCCCCGCCGGTGTGATTGTATTCCTAGTACTTCAGTCAAACTTTTTTCAACAGCACAGCAAGCTCCGGACATAATCTCGGTTCCTGAAAAACTGGGTATCCCGTTTTTTTAAATCGTCCTAAAAGGTGTAAAGTTGACCGTTAACACCGCCCGGTTCAAGGCATGCCATCGGTGCTCTCTCTGTCTGGATGCCGACCAACTGAGTGGCAGAGGCGGCATAGAGGGACGATGTGTGACGGTGTGTGCCGCTGTGTATAATCCTCCTTAACCCGGCGCGAGCCAGAGAAGCATAATATAGTCAGTCAGTCAGTCAGTGTGTGGTTACGCCCCGCCCCCCCCTCGCGTCTACACAGAGGGAGGGGCCGCAGGGGACATCGAGTACACCACCCCAGACCCAATTAAAAGCAGCTGTTTTACTGTAATAACAAAGTGTTTGTTCTTTCGACGTGACATGATTGTTTTGTGTTCCTTATGACGTTATGACATTTAAAGACATTTAGGTGGAGTCTTCAAATAAGCCCACTGGTTGTTGTTTTTTTTGCCTCTCCCTAAAAAGTATTAGCCTACATGATAATAGGCCTAATATAAATAGTAATAGGCCTACATTGTATACATATAACTGAAACAGAAAAATCTTTGCTAAGTAGGCTACAGTTCATTCAAGAGTTAATGTGTTCAGCCACATTCCATCACTATAAGCTGAATCCAATATCCATTAATGAAATGAAATCCATCAGGTAGTTTGTCAACCATGATCATTTGCTGGAGGTTATTTCACCCTGATCAGCGTATTTAAGGCTACAAATTCATCCCCACTAATCTTCATCTCTTCTCTTTACTGCTTTTCCCCATAATTTACCTGCAGACTTTCAAACTAGCTTGTGTTTAGCAGAATTGAACACACACTAACCCTGATAATGAGTTGGAATAGATAGACCATATCTCAATAGAAAAAGGATAGATAAAAAGCTGTGGTGAATAAGTCCATGAATTATGTATAACAGCACAGCGGGTTCTACTGTGGCCCAAGTGATAAAGAAACCAATTAGTATGTATAGTGAACCTGTCATTGGATCTGAGCCTATTGATAGTTTACTGTCCAGGATCGCATTAAGTATTAATCAACAGAGTATAAGGCCACTGTTCCACCTGCCATGTTAACAAAACACTGTCACACTGAAAGGGCGGACGACTATATTTTTTAGAGAGAAAAATGTATAGCTATAGTGTGTAACTTTTTCATGTAAATGGGTATTGGTTTCATTCGGGTCGACGCCAAACGAGTTGACACAAAGTTGATTAACCTTATCAGCTCCACAACACTCTCTCTGTATTTCTCAGTATGTCAGTGTTTACAAACTGGTGTCGCCCCCGACACTGGTGCAGAAACTCAAGAAGCTCCCACTAAATGTTTGAGTTGTTGATTCTACTGCTAAGAAAAACCTGGACGTACAGCAGAAGGTATAACATCCATGCAACACTCCCTTGGTAAAGGGGCTTTCTGCAGGGGCAACAAATCTGTTATTATAAATGCAATCTCATCCGGGCTGATTCAATCATATCATTTCCTGTGTGTGAAACGAGTGTCTGTGTGGCTATTGAGATCATTGCATAGCTCTGGGATAGATCCACAACCAACCGTTCTGATGAAATCAATTCCAATATACCCTAGTGTGTGTGTGTGTGTGTGTGTGTGTGTGTGTGTGTGTGTGTGTGTGTGTGTGTGTGTGTGTGTGTGTGTGTGTGTGTGTGTGTGTGTGTGTGTGTGCTGTGTGTGTGTGTGCGTGTGTGCGTGCGTTCATTTCTGTAAGAGTGGATTTGTTCATCTAAATGCCACCACATTTGACTCCTAATAAGTGCAATACAGTTCAAAATCCAATAATAGCACAGGAACTCTGATGTGCAGTTTATGTTAGAATCCATATATTAAATAAAGGCGAGACACTGCAGGCAAAAACATACATTTTTCAAGCAATGGTCAATTTTGAGATTTTTGGGCTATTTTGCTTCCTCAACATGTCTTCTTTCATAGTACTATGAATAAAAGGTCCAAAATATGTTGTTAAATACATTCAGAATATGCATTTTTTAGACCTGTACAATGTATTTTTTGATTTATAAAATTAAAAAAGGCTTTATCCAAATCAGTTTTGTATAAACCTTTCACACTAATATGTTTTCAAAATTAAACGTTTAAACTCTGGCTTTATTCTAGATTTTTTTTAAAGCAAACTTTCCACATTATTAGTCACATATTGCCAAATTTGCCTAATGTTGCCGAACAATTCAGAAAAAATTGTATAACAAAAGCTAACCATGTCCCATGATGATATAAATAAGTTAAAAACAATACCCTATTCATACTTCATACCTACACTAGCGTCTTACCTTAAGTTATAATCATGCGTAGCCTGCGTCAAAGATTTAAGCGTTTGCGTGTATAGATAAAATCCCCCCTGTACGGATGCTATTGTTCCCTTTCCCCACCAGCAATGTTTGTGTTCTTCACTGGCTTCCTGCGGCACTTCCTGTCTCCATCTCAGCCATGACATCAGTTTGACCCCCGACACACACACACACACACACACACACACACACACACACACACACACACACACACACACACACACACACACACACACGCACACACGCACACACACACACACTTCCACACACACACACACACACACACACACACACACACACACACACACACACACACACACACACTTCCATAACTATAGTAAGTCAAACTATATTTAGGTGGAGCTCTGCATAGTTTGTTTAGGGGAGTCGGACAAGGATCAGGACATTCTAGCCAGACTCTTGGGATTATTTTGAGGGAGTTTCGGAACGTTATATCTATGGAGGGATTCATTCCGGAATGTTTAGGGTGTTTTAAGGGATATCACAGAATGTTCCCATGGGAGTTACTACTGTAGTCTGGGAATGACTTGTGCAGGAATCGGAATCTTCTGTAAGGGCTGTGGAATGTTTAAATTAGGGGTTAGGGTTAGGGTGTTGGTTCAGGATGTCGGGTTGTGTGATTCTAGATTCCATAATGTTTAAGGTCAGCTCTTTCCCACAGGATTCTAGAATGTATACGGAGGATTCTCTTGGGGTCCTTGAAAGTTTACAGTAATACTAGGGGTCAGAATGTTCTATGCAAGGGTCCTTGAATGTTTTACATGTACTAATGATTTTGTTCATTTTACACTGAAGCAACAGAAGTTACACACTAAAGGCTTAAACCTGCACTTAGGATATTGGTAAATTTACTGTGTATCAAATTACTGTAAGCTAAATTAAAGGGATGCATCTAACAATTCTTTCTTTTTTCATACATTTATCAATTGTTCAATCAAGAAAATATAACATAGAAGGTTGTCTTGGCGTTAAGTGATGTATTCAGAATGATTATTCAGCCAACCAACAGTCGAACACCCAAAGAGATTTAATCATATATTTTCTGTAACAACGAAAGGCGGCAAATGCTCGCAATTTAGAAGCCAACTTGACTTTGGTTCAATTAATTTTCATTCATTGCACAGAGGTGTAATTACCCACTGCATTACTCTACATAAGTGTTTTTCCTATATGCCACTAAGTGCTTTTCGGTGCCAATTTAGCTGACGTCACTGCTACAACATAACATCCCTTGAAGCGCAGTTTAAACACCTTCTGTTTTACCGTTCATAACTTTCCTGCCTGCGGATGTACAGATGAAAACACTTTATACCAGTTTACCATACGCTACTGACTGTATCCACTATGTAACAGATGGTGGGAGAAAGTTTAGGCAAGGAGCTAAGCCTTAATTGACACACAGCTGTCTTAATCCGGCGCGTCTATAGCTGCTTGTCCGTGAGTCTAAACTTTCCGTGTAGCGGAACAAACATTCAAACGAATCCTTTTGATCTTTGTAAGGAAGACAGAGTTTGACAGAAACAGATGCACACACTCTGGCTGCATTCCAAAACGCATACTCTTTATTTTTTCCTATTCTACATACTACAGCTGATCATAAAAGGTATGTAGTTAGAATGCAGTATAGGCACACAATTAGTTTTACTTATTCATTTCATCATAACATCGCGACTTGAACTTGCCTCTTGCTTATATGCGTTTAATATAGGCCAATCTTGAATCTTGCGTATTTTCTTTATTTTTACTATCTCTTAAATGCAATTTTCAATGTCTAATCTTGATGTATTTTTTGCCCTGTAAAGCACTTTGAATGGCCTTGTGTATATATATATATCTGTTGCATCACTGGTTGTTCTAACTCAGAGGCTCGGTCAATGTGACGTCACTTCCGCTGTGCAGTGGATTGTGGGTCAGAATCGGCTAAAAACATGCTGACTTCAGCTCTAAAAATCACGATTGGAACCAAATGCAGAAGGGCATCCGGGTATTTTTAAGCATGCTGTATCCAACCAGATGAATTGGGACATCCTAAATCTTTTTCCACCATCCTAAATAGCATGGTAAAATGGGTACTGGAACGCAGGGCAAGCTTTTATGAATGAGATCCACATTACAGTCAGAGTGATTGATGATGCGGCGACGAGATTAAACTCCGAAAGGTCACGTTTAATTTATCTCACATTAATCTTTAAACAGATGATTAAATATAACCTGCAGAGCTCCAGGAGGAAGGGAATTAAGATCTGGAAATATCTCAGTCATGACGCCTCCTGCCTAATGTCGACAATCAGATGTGTTTACAACCAGCAGGCCTAGATTCTGTGGATATGTCCCCCTCAGTATTTGGAAGAGGAACGTTTTGTGATTCTGACTGCCATAGCTTTTATGTAGATAGATAGAAAGAAAACCTAGGCCATGTTGGAGACTTTTTTTTCAGCGACTGTGTAAATTGGGAATACAGTAGGCCTATGTTTACATCCACATGTGCGCCGCAGAGGCAAGAAAGCTACGACCCACCGCTGTGTGCGTCTGTCGGGTACAACAACTTATCTTTCATCTTTACCGCCAAGCAGGGTGAAGACAAGATAAACAGCGGCTCAATATCAATCGAGTTTGCTTGTACACACACACACACACACACACACACACACACACACACACACACACCTCCAATCCCCTGGGCTCAGTAAATGGAGCAATGTAGTTACAGTGTATTATTTAGTTTATTTGGGGGGATTACATAACCCCGACAGAAACCCCTTTCGGAGGAAAACATCCCTTTTTTTATCGCACTACTTATTCAAGCCGCGTTCTTACATGCAGTATAACCGGTCCTCAAATAGCACTCTTTTCTTATTAAAACTGTCAATCCTTCCATTTTATGCCTTTGATTTAGTGCCAGCAATTACATTTACTTTCACGAGGTGTCTCCTTACTAGATTGATAATTTACCAACCGGTCTATTTCACCTCAAAGCGTTTTATCTATCCCGGAATCTACCCCTTCCCTGAATTTCAATTATTTTTGCTCCTATTTAAGGCAGTATTTGAAATTCAGTGAGCCCTATAATGCAAAGACTGTGGCCTTGCTTCAAGCGTCAAGCGAACTCACGACCTGTGACGCCCAGTTTCACCCTGGATAAGTTAATTATTCAAAATACCTTGGGATCTCACACTTTTATTTCCTTCACATATAAGATGATCTTGCTACTTAAAGGTGCTACGAGGAACTTTTAAATATTTCTGAAACAGTCTCATTTTTCCTCTGATGATCATGAATTACATGTAACAGCAAACGAGGCAATCAGTGCAAATAATGCTATTGTGAGATAGTTTTTCTTTATGCCTTTGTCATGGGTACCCTCACCCAGGAACTATAGCATGGCGTAGTAAAAACACTAACGCTTTTGTCCAAAGTGGTGCAAGAATTAACACAAACTGAAAGTTCCTCGGAGCACCTTAAATATTTATATGGTGCACCTTCTCGCTACACTTACATTTTCATCTTCTATGCACTACTTTTGTGTTTATTTAGGTCACAATTGGCTCTCTTCACTTGTGTGTTTCTTTAAAATTTGTCTGACACTCAAGAATTTGATTGCCAACAACTGTTGCTGTAATTATTGAGAATATGATGAATAAACAATCTTGAATCTCTTGAATCTTCAAATCTTGCCTAAGGAAAAAAAAATGTAAGTTTCAGAGATAGGATAGTTTAGACTACGTTAATTACCTTCCCGCCTTTCTACAGATGCTGGTGTAAACCCCATCCCATTAGCAAACCACTAACGATCCTAACTGGTGCTCACACAGAAACATGTTGCGACAGAGCCGGGGGTGGATGTAAGGATGTAAGGCTGCTGCTGCTGCTGTTGCTTCTTGGCAGTGAGCTTCTTCCACATCCTATATATCAACAGACATAAGCAATCAGCAGTGAAGAGCCGAGTCTGCTTGCACACACACACACACAAACACACACACACAGAGACACACACAGAGACACAAACACACACACACATCCTATTGGCCTATCAGACACACTCCGGTTGGGATGAAATGTAGACGTATTACAACCACAGGCCAAGACTTTAGCTCCACCAGCTGTTTGTAAATTCATCACATAGTTCGTTAAGTCCAGCCAGAGTACTAAAACAGATTGTTTTTCTAAGTTGGCCACCATATATAGCAAACATGTCGACAGTGTTAAATGTTAAAGTTAATGTAGAGTTTGTAACTGGCAATCTAATAACGTAAGCGTGTAGTCTATTTTTAGATCTGTTTTTGGCCTCCACCAACCCCTCAGAAAAGGATCCAAATCAATTACTTTTCTTTCCACTATACTACATACGAAAGCAAGCTTATTTCCGTACTACACAATGACATTGGATCTTAAAGGGCATGCGGGTACTTTTGGCATAATGCATTTGATGCATAATGCATGTATTGGGACATCCTAAATCTTTTTCTGTCGTACTAAATAGTATAGAAGTATGGTGATTGGAATGCAGAGGATATTTTGTTAAATTTAGTACGAACTTACGCTCAGAGTGTAAGGGTGAACTTAATAGATTATGAAAGATTAAAGGTAAAATGTTACTGCAACCTTACATACTGTGAGGTTGCAGTGACCTTGTACCATATTGTAGCTTCTGAGGAGCTTTACCTTCTTTAAAGCATTGCCTACCACCACTGTACTCTTACCCTTTGGGAATTGTATGCCTCACAGGGCAATATAACCGCGTGATACCTTTATATATAAGGTTAAGAAAGTATAAAGACATTTTTTTTTATGGCTTAAAGTTTCAAATATATGAAGACTCACGAGAGACTGTCTCCAGAGTTCCCCTAATCCACTTTCAACTTATATTGCCTTTTTGTCCTCTTGTGGCTGGCCTATCTCTACTCATAAAGGCAACTCTCTCTCTCTCTCTCTCTCGCACGCGCACACACACACACACACACACACACACACACACACACACACACACACACACACACACACACACACACACACACACACACGTGCTCTCTCTCTCTATCTATCTCTCACTCACACTCTCTTTCAAACAAATTAACCGAAGAAGCATCACTCCCTCTCCTCCTGCCCTAAAGCTCCTTTCAGCCTCTAAAATAGAATCTATTCCATAGGGACTAAAGGTTCCCCGGGTTCCAGCTGTGTATATATCTTTTGTTCCTCAGACTAGCACAGGGGAACTTAAATCAATGCGGACACTTGAATGGGCCATGCTGAGAATGAAGAAAGGGGTTTGGGCCGTTTTCTTTGTGGATTCTGGCGGTAAATTTAAGCCGAAGGGAGTTGAGTGTGAGCAGCAGATAGATGCAGAGCTGTCACGGTTAATCACGAGGGAAATATTTCACCACTTCGCTGTGTTCTTGCATATATGAGCTACTTGTGTAAATGGCCCTGAGATAGAAATACAGGGAAGAATACACTAGGGAATTAATCAGCTACAGAGAGAGAGACAGGTGTTTTGGGGACACAGAGGTCCAAGGATAAATCTTCTGTGTTGACCCCCTCCCTTAAAGCTATAGTGCGTAGCTTTTTCATGTATTTAATGCTGGTTACATTCAAGCCATCGCCAAACGAGTTGACACAAAGTCGATTAAGCCAATTGAGCTCCACAAAACTCTGTCTGTGTTTCTCAGTATGGCAGCGTTCGCAAACTGGTGTCGCCCCCCCCGACACTGGCGCATGAGCTCAGAAAAATCCCAAGGACTGCCCAAGAAATGTTTCAGTTGTTGATTCTACTGCTAAGAACAAATGCACCAACAGTGTTGTAATTAATCAGAATTACACATGGGGGCGACAGAGGTTACTCATTGTAGCTTTAAAAACAACTGCAAAATTGTACTTTACCTGCAAAATAGAAGCAAACGACATCTACACTTACATTTAATTTCGGCTTTAAAACAGCTTTTGCAGATTGAATATAAAATACAGGAGGACTAGCACACACCCACAGTGATGTGAATTCACACTGGCACTCATTATTCTTGCACAGTTTGACGCCATTCTCTTGAAAAGTAAAATTCATTCTGTGCCCTTCTACAGGTGCCTGCTATTTCGACAGCAAGCGTCTCTCAGCTTCCGAGTATTTCAATGCCACTAAGTTCCTGATGCCTGAAAAGCCTTGGATTACATTTGCTTCCATATCTCTTACACATATCATAACACATTTCATTTATGTTGTCCTCCTACTGAATCTAAAACACTGTAGTTTAAAGCTATAGTGCGTAACTTCTGTCACCTTCCATGAGGAATTCTGAGTAATTACAACAACACTGTCGGCGCATCTACATGAGGTAAGCCTTTGGAGATTGCGTATGGATTTTATACCTTCTGCTGTAAGTCCAGGTTTTTTACTTGGCAGTAAAATCAACAACTGAAACATTTCTTGGGCACTTCTTGGTAGTTTTCTGAGCTCCTGCTCCAGTGTCAGGGGGGCGACACCAGATTGTTAACTGCCATACTGAGAAATACAGAGAGAGAGAGTTTTGTGGAGCTGATAGGCTTCATCAACTTTGTGTCAACTCATTTGGCAATGGCTTAACAGAAATTAATTTATATGAAAAAAGTTACGCACTATAGCTTTAAGCTCAGTTGCTAAAAATGACCTTGTTTACGCATGCAACAATGCTGCAATACAAAGTAAGCAAAAACAGATGCAAGTGTGTTGGCATTGAAAGGCAAAAACAATTCTCTAGCAAGGTGCCCGCATACTGAGGTGATGGTGCCAACATTGTTTTGAAAACATTTGAGCAGATTTGAAGGTTAAGCTCAGTCTATTTATTCTGCACAGGTGTTTTTGAGTGTTTTTGGAAGCTTGAAAAGTCGCCATCTGCCACATAAATATTGATGTATTGTCGTTTTTTAATCTGTCCCACGAGTGCCTCATCTCGCAGGATCAAAAACCACAATAAATTCACTGAATTTTAATGTGGATTTTATTGCCTTTTTGATATACTGAATTTGATTTCATTTTCATTTAACTTTTATTTATCCTCGAGAGACCAATTGAGGGGTGACCCTCATTTTCAATGACGTCAAGTTCAAACAAATTCAAAGGAAAATATAATATAGACAATATTCAACGCAAATACATCAAATACACAACAACAGGTGAAGAGAAAAACAATTGAAACATTTATACAGTGGTGAAGATTAAGTGGCAGCAATTAAAATTAAATGGGTGAAAGTACAATATAGCCTAATTAACTAACAGTTACAGGTAGAGTTTGGCAGATTTAAGTTTAAAAAGACAATAAAAATGTGAGATCCTTGAACACCAAATATGGTATAGTGAAATCCATCTTACACGAAAGAACCACACACAATAACAATCGCAATCATAAAAAAGTAGAGCTGCAACAATTACTCACTACATCTGTATTCGACTGATAATTTCAAACATTTATCAGGCACAACAAAATAATATTCTCTAGTGACAAATTCTGAAATGTGAAGATTTGCTGCATTTATTGTTAAATTTAAATTTTTTTATTTGTTCATTGGAAAATGTTTGTCTACTCATTTTTCTCATTATTATCATTTCTTTAAATTACTTTTTTTCAACATATTCTAGAGATCAAAACACAGCAACCTTACAGTAAAATGAGCTGCTTTCGACAATGAAAGAATGTGTAAATGCTTTCATAAAGGACAGTGAGGAGGTTCTGAGCGTTTGAATTGAATATCTAAGGGGCCGGGGTCACACTTTCAAAGCGTATGGGAGGGTTGGGGGCACCACTAATGCTTTTATGTGTCATCCAGCCCTTCGCCCACCTAATGCTGCCCCTTCTGAACACCCAACTAGTGACATTTCAGACCCTTTGTCTTCCTAGTGAGACCTCTGTGATGGATAACATTTTCTTTTATCTTCTTCTGTAGAATAAATGACGGCTGCTGTGATATGTGGGCGTAGAGAGAGGGAGGGAGAGGGGGAGAGATAAAGAGAGAGAGAGAGGTAGAGAGAGGGAGAGCGAGAGAGGGAGAGAGGGAGAGAGAGAGAGAGCGAGAGACAAAGAGAGGGAGAGAGAGAGACAGAGAGAGAGGGAGAGGGAGAGAGAGGGAGACAGCGAGAGAGAGTTAAAGGAAGTGAAAGACAGAGGTGTGACATTAAAAGTGAAGAGATAAAAGGTTTGGGAGTACAACAGACTGACATATGACGACAACTGTGGATACCCTACAATTTCCTATTGCACACACTAACATGTATAGGCCTATACTGTGTAATGGCTGGAGGCTTAAAACTCTCTTGTAATGCTGCTTTTAAACATATTTCTTTTTTAATATGCTTCTCCTGCTGCATTTTTATTTAAAATGATGCTTCTCTTGCTAGGTTTTAAATAAAAAGATTGATACCACTCTCATGTCTTACCGTTAGCCAATAAACTTAGCATAGCATATTGAATGGAAACAGTGGGACGCAGCTAGCTTGTCATCTTTAAACCTTAAAGAGGACCTATGATGCTTTTTGACTTTTATGACCTATAAACGTTGTTATGATGATTCATAGTCATGCTTAACCATACTAAATTATCAAATAATGACTTACATGCATTTCGACATATTCCCTGCTGACCGTCTGGGGTGTCTGTGCAGAGCACTAAACACTATTCTAGCCAGTCAAGAAGTCACGTCTTCAAAGCGGTCTACCCTTTCATAATTTGTGACGTCGCATAAAACTTTGTGACGTCTCCACGCGGATGTTTCCATGTATGGTAATGCTGTCACTTCCCTGTTCGCGTCTGCCTCGCGCCCTTATAGGTTCATGCTCGCGCTTCCCGCCACTGAAAGTGTTCCGGAAGGAAGGTAACCAATCACAACGGAGTGGGGTTTGCAGGAGGGGGGGGGGAGTGGAGCGGAGATGGCCGAAGCACAGGCGGAGGGAGCCGAAGCACACACACTCAAGTGTTGACAGGATGTGCTGGATCGCCAATATAAGAAAAAGAGCTTCCCGAAAATCTACATAGTTTTTTGTGATGTGATTCGTGTCAGGTTGCTCTATAGCAGTGTAAAACAAGAAATTAAGACCAGAAAAGTAGCATAATAGGTCCTCTTTAAGCTTTTACACAGATGAAACAAACAACAAATGATATGTTAACTAGTGAACTATAGATGTGCTGGTCTGCAAAATTTCCTTTTAACTAGCAGACTAAGCTGGCTGTTTGTGCTGGGCTTTTTCTTTCTCTCTTTGTTGCTGACCTCATAAACAACTGTTCAACTTCATGTGATAAGAGAGAAAGAACTAACCCTCTGTTTACAGCACAAAGCCTGTGTCTCTGCCTTAAGAGCAGCTAGAGGCTACGGACACAGGGACACACACACACATGCACGCCTCGCACACACACACTCACACACACACACACACACACACACACACACACACACACACACACACACAACAAACACACACACGCACACAGGCCAGTGAACTATTTAACAGGGCAGGTCAACAGTGAATAAATCATTTGTTATCTGGGCTAATGTTATTCACACACATGTAGACAAACCTGCCATAGACGTCATTAATAATAATAAAGCTATGACATCGCTCACGCTTCAGTTGTCACAGCAACAGGTGTGTGTGTGTGTGTGTGTGTGTGTGTGTGTGTGTGTGTGTGTGTGTGTGTGTGTTAGTGTCTGGTCTTGTTCTTCTCTGTTTGTGACAATAGCTGTGTACTCAAGTAGTATATGTTTAAGGTAGGCCTTCACAACATTACCTTTATTTAAAATCCATAAGTGTGTTTGTAGACAAGAATATTGCACATACAGTGTATGATCTGGGCTCATTTTAAAATGGATTCTTTTTTTACAATATAATTTCAATAATTTCTTAATGCTATGAACATCATCCATCGGGGATCAAATAATGCATATTATATATTAAAAGAGTGTGTGTTTGTGTGTTTGTGTGTGTGTGTGTGTGTGTGTGTGTGTGTGTGTGTGTGTGTGTGTGTGTGTGTGTGTGTGTGTGTGTGTGTGTGTGTGTGTGTGTGTGTGTGTGTGTGTGTGTGTGTGTGTGAAAAAACAACCTAGAAGAGAATTAGAGAAGTAAAAATTTGCTACTTCAGCTGAAATAAATGCAAAACATTTACTGATAATTGATTTATTTCAGTAGTTTTTTAGGATCTCACCGTAATATTAAGGGGTTAGGGTATAAGGAAGGAGTACATTTAGAGAATGGTGACATTCTTTTCCGGTAAAAGTAGAAGTTCTCCTCGCTGTTTCATTTCCTCACTGGATTTGCCTAAACTACAGTATTTACAGTAAAGCTTGGTTTCGGGGTTGAGGTTTGTGCTAAAAATATAAATATGGTAGCACAAGAAAAATATGTTATGCCCAGTTAGGTCATGCATCTACTTTGGTTCTTAATCAACACAAAATGTTAAACAAGTCATGTGTGACTTCCACCTATTCTTATTTGGATTATAAAATACAGTCATAAAGTGGCTAGGAGGAACTTTTAAACATTTCTGAAACCGTCTCATTTTTACTCTGATCATAAATGACATGTAACAGCAAACGAGACCATCAGTACAAATAATGCTATTTTTGTAAAAAAATTCTTACAGTAATGCCCATGTTTGGGTATGCTCACCCAGGAACAACTGCTGACGTAGTAAAAACACTACCGCTTTTGTCCAAGAGGGGTGCAAGAATGAACACAAATGGAAAGTTCCTGGTAGCACCTTTAACTTGCGAAAGTGGGTTTGAAATATATTTGTTGTGAAACGTTTGGATCAATATTTTGGTGCCTATTTTCAAGATAACAGACGGGGGTCGATCGATGAGGGTCCACACACACACACACACACACACACACACACACACACACACACACACACACACAGATAGAGATGTGGTCTATTGTCACACAGCCACAGCACTATGCTCACTGATGCAGAAAGAACAGAATGAATAGACTGCTATAGCAAAGTCTCTTGTTGCCAGGTGATAAATTGAACGGTGTGTGTGTGTGTGTGTGTGTGTGTGTGTGTGTGTGTGTGTGTGTGTGTGTGTGTGTGTGTGTGTGTGTGTGTGTGTGTGTGTGTGTGAGTGAGTGAGTGAGTGAGTGAGTGAGTGAGTGAGTGAGTGAGTGAGTGAGTGAGTGAGTGATTTTGTGTGTGTGTGTGTGTGTGTGCATGCGTGCGTGCGTGCATGCATCATGGGTGTGTGTCCGTGTGTGTGTGTGTGTGAAATCAGAGGCTGAAGTTTACGGGCGGGTGAAGCTCAAACTGATTTACTTGTTCGTCATTTCACTGAAGGTCATTATCATCAAGGAAAATGACATACATGCTGAGAACCAACAGCCCATATCTAATCAGTGTGGTGCGTTCGAGGGGCATAGGGCCTAAATGTTGTGTTCAGGTTGTGTTCGTTTTCTGAAGAAGTTATAAAGTGACGGAGATGCAGTGTTTACCACAAATACTTTTAGCTTGTTAATGTGTGTGTTGTATTCATGTGTGTGTTGTCTATTTTTTTTGTATTGTATTTCTTTTAAATGGACCTTGAGTCTAATAATAAAAGTTGATGATGATGTGAAATTAATCAGTTAGTTAATTGAAAAAAAATTCAAATCGATCTTTTTTTTTCAAAGACTTTTATAAATGAAACATCCAATTGCTCCTGCATCTTTAACATAGAGATACACTTGTTTTCTTGGTCTATTTGTTGATGTAAATTTTTAAATCTTTTGCCCTCAAACTGTTGATTCAACACAGCAAACACTTTTCTGGTACAACCGGCCTTCTCTGACATTTACACCATGACACAAGAGCGAGAGCGTAGGTTTGTTATTTTGTGTCCACAGTATTGCAGACACTCTGGAAAGTAATAACTGTGTCGGGGACGTATTAGAAATAATAAGACCGCTGCCAGTGGAGGCAATCAGTGAATCTTTGTTTGCCTTTTCTATATTTACTCTTATTATCACAGGCTTTGCAGATATGCTAATTCTGTATAGCTGTGACACATTGTTAGAGAACCACTATGTCTAGGACTAAATGTGGCTGAGACCATCTTTTCCCATTCTTATTATTTTTAATGATGCTAGTTAGCCGTAACACTGGTGCAGAAGACATGTTCATTTTATGTCACTCGCTTGGCTATACGTGACCAGACTAAAAGTGGAATTTGTTTTATAAGTTCAGCATGGTGAAATGCTTAGTGCAACAGCGTCAGTGGTGCAGTATCTAAAGGAATAGTTCAACATTTTAATTTTAATTTTATTTTTTAGCCACACGAAAGGGCGACAGAAACCGTTACTGTAACTGTGCTTGTGGCATTATTGATTTAGAAAATGGGCAAAGGTCGCTCCTCCGGGTTAGCTGAGCTCAAACACTGCTAGTCAAGAGGAGCAGGTCAACAGATAAACTTTACAACATCACCAAACTTGAGTCGGACAGTGAGGCAAAAAGAAAAAAAAATCTAAATGTTAAACTATTCTTTTAAGATGCCTTATATCACAAAAAAATTATAATCATAACATTTTGACTGTTATAGCACAAGGCTGAGATGGGGGAGTTGTTTGTGGCGCAGGAATTTTCAAAGTTCAAACGATGGCTTCTATCGTGAATGATGAACTGTTGTGAACTTTTGGGTTTTGGGTGATTTAAGATCTCACTTCATTCTTCAGTTGCAAAAGAGGGAAGGAGATTGGTGTGAAATACAGCCCTCCTTTCAAAGCACTGGGGAAGTATATTTTGCAACCCATAATATCGCTTTAACCTTTAATATAACCCAGACTGAAATTCTAATTTAAATTCTGCTTTCTGGGTGGTTGTGTTTGTGTGTGTGTGTGTGTGTGTGTGTGTGTGTGTGTGTGTGCGTGCGTGCGTGCGTGCGTGCGTGCGTGCGTGTGTGTGTGTGTGTGGTAATAAAAGCAGAGTTCGGAGCAAGGTCTGTGCATGTGAGACACTGCGATGGTTACCATGGTAAACGGGTAACAAGTTTGAGGGCATTTCTGCATTTCTAAAGCTTTTCTAGACTAGCCATACTGAACACACTAGGTCTCATACTGAACACACTAGGTCATACTGAACACACTAGGTCTCATACTGAACACACTAGGTCATACTGAACACACTAGGTCTCATACTGAACACACTAGGTCATACTGAACACACTAGGTCTCATACTGAACACACTAGGTCTCACCACACATCAGAGGCTGAGAAGCTGTGAAAACACTATTTAGGGACTCGCTGTAAAGACGAGACCTTGAGGAGTGTGTGGAAAAACAGTATTAATCTTTTTCTTTTCTACTATTTCTCTGCTTGCGGACTGACAAAAGGCTGGTAGCTAGAGAAAAAATAGCCCGTTTTACGAGGTGTCGTTTAGGTCATAGATCTAGAATGCATGTACATGTACATGCACACACACGCACATGCACAGGCACGCACACACACACACACACACACACACACACACACACACACACACACTCTTCTTGTAGCCTGGTGAGACCAGCTTGATCTTGCGATTTTCATTTTGCGGTCGTCAATTTAGCCTCCAGTCAGACCGGGCCCTCCCCACTTTCTGTCTGTTGGCGGAAGGCAGTCCCTGATTGGTTCATGAATTTGTTAATGTCAACAGGGATCATTAATAAGCTCTTGAGATATGTCTGGTCTCATGAGGCTAGATTGATGATTACATGAACCAATAAGAGGCTCTCGCAAAAAGTTTTGTGTCTGTGTGTGAGCTGAAAAAGTAGTAAGAGCTGAAAAACGGTGTATGTGCATACTTTTTATGTGTGCGTGTGAGAAAATCTGGCGTGTGTATAACCATGCATTATTGACATATTGCCTAAACTGCACCTCAAACAGTTTACTGAATGGATTACATAACATTTTTTTATATTTTATCTGCAGTTTTTTTGCTGAGCATATACTGTAGCGGCAGCCAGAGGCACTTAATGCATGCACACACAAACACCCAACACAGCGTCAGCACAATGAAGGCAGCCCGAAGCACACACACCATCTAAGGATCGAATCAGGCTTCACAGAGGGTAAAAACTAGCCAATTTGACAGAACACTTGATATTTTGACAAACCGATAAAGACAGCAGGAACACACACATGACCTACTGCTCAAGCACTTGACACACACACACACACACACACACACACACACACACACACACACACACACACACACACACACACACATACGGAAAACCTTCAAGGACGTTTTTTTCTTCCCTTTTTCCAAGAAAGAGAAAAATGAAAACAAGACCTGCTTTTTATTAGGTGTGCATGAGCTACGTATTACGGCATGCCATACACACATTCCTTCAGATGTTAGTCAAACAGCAAAGGACCAATCACATGCTCCTATTTCAGGAACAGACATGGTGAAACTTGCCCAAACTCAACTCAGTGGTAAAAAAAAAAAAAACTTCCTTCATTAGCACAACAAAATTGCCATCACAGCTGTTATGAAGTTAACCACACCACACACACACAGACACACACACAAAAGACCAACGTCCTCTTATACAGTCCTGCCTGTAAAAGCTGTTATCTTTAACCGAGAGTGACAAGCCCCCTGAGGCAATTTCTCTGGAAAAACTGTCGAACTATTTAGTCGTTAAAGGTGTAGGCTAATATATATCGGCTCTCGCTTTAGAACTTCACAAAATGACATCACCAATGTTATATAGCAGAGTGTTTTCAAGTTGTGTACTAAAAAACGTCACATATTTCCTTACATTTTCATCTAATTTTCAAAATGCAAGAAGGCAGTTTCTCCCTGACAAGCTGTCAAACTACTTCCATGCAAAACAACTCATAAACTTTTTCTATCTCCCTCATGTGACCCACGTAAGGGTCGAGTTTACGAGGGCAATATTCTTTAGTTGATCACTACATGATATTTTAACAGTTTCATAAAACAGACAAGCAGCCAGAGATCCCACTGAACAACACAATATTTACAAAAACAGTGAGTTAGATTAAACGCTACCTCAGTCACATAGATGAGCGGCGTAGCGCTGTAGTTCTTCCTCATGCCTCCTCCTCTTCCTCGCAGCCCCAGAGGTCAAAGTGCATCTCACAGACCGCGGCTTCAGTACATCCCCGCTGCATATCACACCCACACACGCACTCTGTCTGTCTGTCTGTCTGCCGCTTTCAACTTTAAGGACTACCCTCGGAGGGAGGAGTGTGTGTGTGTGTGTGTGTGTGTGTACTGCAGTCCTGTGGTGTGTGTGTGTCCCTGTAGTCCTGTGGTGTGTGTGTGTGTGTGTGTGTGTGTGTGTGTGTGTGTGTGTGTGTGTGTGTGTGTGTGTGTGTGTGTGTGTGTGTGTGTGTGTGTGTGTGTGTGTGTGCAACGCCCGTATTGTGAAATGTTTTTTTCTTCCTCCTCCAATGTTAGAAGCATTCAAGCTTTAAAACAAAACCGGCGGCTCCCTGTGCACCTTCTGAAACACTCAGCCTGAGCTACTGTTTGTACGTCCCCTATGTCCTGAGGTGGGGTGCGCACACACACTTCTGCCCCTGTTGGGAAAACACCACCTTAAAAGGCTTGAAGGCAGCCAAGAGCTGGACAGTTTATGATCCATATCAGCCCAGGAACACTTTTTCATTTCGCCACGGTAACAACAAGATCATTGGCCAATCAGGAGGGAGCAGAGAGAGGATGGAGAGGTGTATGTGTATGTGTGTGTGTGTGTGTGTGTGTGTGTGTGTGTGTGTGTGTGTGTGTGTGTGTGTGTGTGTGTGTGTGTGTGTGTGTGCGTGTGTGTGTGTGTGTGCGCAGAGGGAGGCTTAAGGGGTATGAATGAGTGTGAGAAAGTTTTGAGTTGGCGCAGGAATCTCCTGCCAGACACGCTCCCCTAGGACGCAGAAGGACGGAGACAGCAATTCTAATCTGCAACGCCAGATAACAGTGTGTGTGTGTGTGTGTGTGTGTGTGTGTGTGTGTGTGTGTGTGTGTGTGTGTGTGTGTGTGTGTGTGTGTGTGTGTGTGTGTGTGTGTGTGTGTGTGTGTGTGTGTGAGTGTGTGTGTGTGACCTGCACCCAATACCACTCATGGTCTATGAAATCCTTACAAGTGGGAGTGCAGAGCAGGGTCAATTCTGTTTTATGTCATCCACCAAACGTACAGGCATCTGTGGAATGTAACTAAGCACCTTGACTCAAATACTGCATTGAAGTACAAATATAAGGGACTTTATGGGATATTTACTTAATATATACAGTATTTAATATCATACTTATTATGTTAATATGTGTTAATTAACACCAAACAAAGTACAATGATTTCTGATGGGAATGTCATTATTTTTGCAGGTATTTCGATGTGTATGGATAGATAGATAGATAGATAGATAGATAGATAGATAGATAGATAGATAGATAGATAGATAGATAGATAGATAGATAGATAGATAGATAGATAGATAGATAGATAGATAGATAGATAGATAGATAGAAAACCTAGTCCATGTTGAAGACCCTCACATTCCAATTTACACTTGACATTTAGGAGACATTTCAGCAGGTGATACTTATTACATGAATCACCCAAACTGTGACACCTTAATCCAGCCTTGATTAACAAAACTAGTTTCACCTTTGCTTTGTCAAAATGTCGGCCAAGGAAAATGGATTACCAGTATTTTCTTGATAACAAATAATTGTAATCTTTGTTAGGAACAAACAACAGAAGAACTGGGTAGTTTTGCATTTAGTTTTGTACAAGCAGGGATCAAATAATATAGGAGATGATCACAGCTGTAAAAACATAATAAAAGCATTCGCCTATATGTTCTGATAGATCAGAGTCAGCGGTATAGTCTCCAGGTATTGTGGTTAAAGGCTTATCAAGGTTTCTGAGGACATGATCAAACACTTGTGTATGTGTGTGTGTGTGTGTGTGTGTGTGTGTGTGTGTGTGTGTGTGTGGGTTGTGTGTGTTGCAGTGCAGCTAGCAAAACAACATTCAAAGTATATCTTGGGCACTTTAGCTCAACTTAAGCCCAGAGTTAATACAGTGTCTATTGTGTGCAGACAAACCAGCGGATGAGTGGACAAAACTAGGACATATTTGAGCTTACTTTTAAAGAAAAACTAAAAATAAAGACCCAAGGCATCGACTCAGACCCACAAAGTGTGTGTGTGTGTGTGTGTGTGTGTGTGTGTGTGTGTGTGTGTGTGTGTGGGTTTTTTGGGGCTTATTTTTTAAGAAAAAAATAATATCAAAAGACCCAAGGCACTGACTCTGGCCCATTAACATTTAGAGAGCGATACAGAAAATGTTCAGAAAGCCTGGAACCACTCATTAAGGATCACTCACTCACACACACACACACACACACACACACACACACACACACACACACACACACACACACACAGGGGAGGAAGGAATTCGGGCTTGAATGATGCGAGAGGAGAGGAGAGGAGACAGTAACGTTAAAAAGAAGAGATGGAGAATCGAAGACTAAACAAGGGAGTGATGGACAGATAGGACAGTTGGCAGGAGGGAAGATGAAAGAGGACAAACAAGGATTGTGTCTCAACATCGAGACCAGTGGTGGAAAATACTAAGTACATTCATTCAAGTACTGTACTTAAAGCTATAGTGTGTAACTTCTGTCGCCCCCAGTTTAATTCTGAGTTATTACAACAACACTGTCGGTGCATCCACACGAGTTGAGTCGGTGATCGTACACGGATTTTATACCTTTGGCTGTACGTCCGGGTTTTTTCTTAGCAGTAGAATCAACATCTGAAACATTTCTGGGGGGGCAACACCAGTTTGTAAACGCTGCCATACGGAGAAATCCAGTGAGTTTTGTGGAGCTTATATGGCTAAATCAGCTTTGTATCAACTCATTTTAAGCAATGGCTTGAATGAAACCAACATTCATTTAGCTGAAAAAAGTTACGCACTATAGCTTTAAGCACAGGATTGGAGTACTTCATCCACCACTGATCAAGACAAACCCTATTTAGCTCCTTTCTCTCTTGCCTTATGCATCACAAGCAGCTGCCACTTCAGCACAGCACACACCACCGCATCAGAAACTACATATACGGGCCGACAGTGTAGCTGCTCCACTTAACACATAGGATCAATCTGACTGCATCTACATCTATCCTAGACACAGACGGTTCAATGAATACCAAATTGAAGACAAATCCTGGCCTGAGAGAACATTGCGTTGCGTTACCCCCTCGGAGCTTATTATCATCCACCACGACCCAAAGCATTTCCATCCGTCTCATTATTCTGAATTAATTTCAAGGATTTGGGGATGTGGAGCCGCACTGCAAAGTCTATTCTAGTTTCTGGATATTCTAAATAAAGACGGGAGAGGGTTGTTGTTGTTCTCTAGAAATGCTGACTAGAGAATATGCCACACTTAAGACCTGATTCACACACACACACACACACACACACACACGCACGCACGCACGCACGCACACACACACACACACACACACAGACATTTAATCAATAGAAACGCTGCCACCTCTTGGTTGTTAAACACTACTGCAGACCTCTACATGTACAGTATACAGTTTATGCAGCAGAAAGGTTTTTTTGCTGAGTGGTAGGCCTCACACGCGCACACACACACACACACACACACACACACACACACACACACACTGTTAATCTCACTTTCAGATGACTTTCATCTCCTTCTTCTCCTTCATCCTCCTCCAAAGCAGTGAGCCTCCTCATTTAACGGCTACACGTCCCTGAAACCAGAAAGATCCTTTTTTTTAGGCATCAGTTACTAACACATAAAAGCAATTTCATTTTAACCTCATGTGAACACTGCGGATATACAATTTAATAACAAAGCATAAAGCACCCAAATGTTTGAGTAAAAGTGTGGATACTACAGTGTAAAAATACTGTTACACGTAAAAGTCCTGCATGCAAAAGCTTCCTTAGGAAAAAGTACACTACCAGAAATATGGGGGTATGGTCCGTTAAAGGTAAAATCTACAATAATGATCGCAATTGCTCTATACTGAGAAGGGCTTCTATGATTCACAATCATTTAATATGTAAATCACCAACAATACAACAAACTACAGGAGTATAAAATTGATACAATCTCCCTGAACAAAACAAAAACTCAACAGTATAACATAATCCATGAAGGGAGGATACGGTGCAGGTTTAAACTCAGTTTACACAAATTAAAGATATGTTAACAAGGTAAAAATGCTTAAATATCCACAATTATATAAATATATCCAAGATAAAGATAACCAAGCACACATACCTGTCATTCTGTCTGGACTTTCACAGGGACGTTCTGTGAGCACTGAGTCATCCTTAGTACTGTATGTGTTGTTCGTCCAGTCATTTCTCACAGTCACAAGCACATACACAAGCACACACACAAGCACATACACAAGCTCACACACACACACACAATCTCTCACACTCACGCACACACAAACAGACACACAAACGTGGTCTCTCTGGAGGATCTGAACACCTCAGCGTGAAATGCTGCATGTTGCATCTTTCTCCTGGGCTCAGCACAATCTTGACACAGTTGTGTCAGCTCACCGAGACACAGAATAACACTGGACTTCTCTAAACACTGCCGTTTTCCTTAATGATTTTCTGTGTCTCGAGTGAAAAATGTTCAGGAAATTGAAAAAAAATAAAAACTTAAAAGAATTCAATGATCTGATTGAACATACCATAGAACAATATGTATTATACAGATTTGTTTAGTGTAACATCATATCAAACAGTAATATTTTACACATCCCCCCCCCAAAATACAACCTGACATATTTGGTTTCCTTGGTAACTTTGGGATCTCCACTTTGATTTAAAATGAGTTGAACAAAATCCACCTGCACATACAACTGTAATAACCAGTGAGTTGAATGGCTTATATTTTATACATTTATGAAACTAAAATGTAAGATATTGGAACTTAAACCACCAAAAATCAACCCGTAAGTTCTAAAAAAAAATTAAAAAGACTTACACTCCTTTCATAAATGTGTGTATATAGATTTTATTCAGGACATGTTGGAAGATAATTTACAAACTAGCAGTTAGACAGTTCACTGTGCTTTGGGAGGAATCCACTCATGAATCTTCTTGGTGGTGGTGGAGTAGGGGACGTACTGCTTGGCCGAGCCGCTCACGTTGAACTGGTGGATCTCTGCCAGGAACTTCTTGGGCTCCGGAGGGTGAGTGGTGGGAGGGTTGTCTGTCATACAGTGCAGCCAGCGATGCCTGGAATATTTAATGGATTGAATTTATATAGCGCTTTAATTAGGCACTCAAAGCACTTTACAGGGTTCCAGGTTCCATTCATTCACACACAGTCATGCCAGTGGCGGAAGCGTGGCTGCCTATTCGAGCCTACGGTCCCTCCAACCACCACAAACACACAGCAGTCATACACATTCACACAAGGCAAGGTGGGTGAAGTGTCTTGCCCAAGGACACAACAACCATGAGCGGGAATCGAACCGCCAACCCCTTTGATCGTTGGCCGACCCGCTCTACCACCTGAGCCACAGTCGCCCCACAAGAAAGATGGGGTCATTGGCTGAAAAGTGCAGTGTGTAATAACTTGTACTATAGATGTCAACGCTCCCTTGCTAACCCCTTCCCCTTTTGGAGAATATACAGAAGCTACAGTGACCTTCAAGGACCATAAACTTGTTACTTAAGATGGCGTCATCCACCACTGCCTCAAGTCTTTCCACAATATCAAGTGATGAGGTGAAGATGTATTTTGTTATTTATTCTCTAGCAATTTTTCTTCGTCTTCCAACAGGTGCATTTCCCCAGGACAATCACTCAATAATAATTCTAATTTTTGTCTGTTCTGTGCTACTGTAGAAACAAAACAGTTAAACATAGCGGCTTAAGCTCCTAGGTAGAAAGAAAAGGCTCATTCTTTGTTTTCAAGCGATTAAACAATAATTACAACACACTTCTGAAGATCATATTCCATTTCTACTAAGTCTGTTCTGAAAATAACTAATTCCCTTTGCACACTCTACCTTTAAATAAAAGTGGACTATGAGACTACTCTACATATACTCTATTCTACATATCTACTGTACTCTACATCTACTTTTCGTTAGCCAAATAGCATAATTTCCTAAGTCATATTTTAAGGGTTATAGAGTACGGTAAAGTAGATGTAGAGTAGATGTAGAGGAAAAGTAGAGTAGAGTAAATATGATTTAGGAAATTATGCTATGAGGCTAACGATTAGCTTTAGCCCAAATCATTATTTCTTAATGCTAATTCTGTAACAAATGTCCGTCCGTACCACTCAGCAGGAACCATGCTGCCGTCCACCTCCCACAGGAATTTCTTTCCGTTCATCTCGGTGGTGTAGATCACCCAGCGATGGCGGCCTGGATACAAATCACACACAATGTATTAACACAGAGGAAAGAGGTTTATTCACCACTTCACAAATTAAATTTGGTGTAAAAACAGCAAAAAAAAAAAAAAAATGCAAAATAATCGTAACAATGTTCTGCGAAATCTTCTTAAAAGCAGTATTATCTTTTGGTGCAAGTCATGCACATTTTTTGTTTGTGTTATTATTTATTCCTCACATACACGTGTGGAGAGTAATCTTGACTCACCGAAGAAGTAGTTCTTATTGTCCTCAAAGTATTTGTTTCCATATTTGTCCACGCCGACCAGGGCTCCTGTCTTCACGTCATTCACCCTGAAAATTAAATGATTTGATATATTAAAGACATTTAGTCCATTTACAAACACTGCCTGGTGACAAACCTCTGAGACAAATGCAACATTCGTTATAGGTTTATATGGTCTCCTTAAAAAACCTGAGATAGTCATATTTGGCAGAATTGAAAAACAACTTTTAAAAAGGTGCTGATGAACAACTATTTTGAGTACAATAATTGAACTTCTCTTGAGTATATCCATTCTTATGCTACTTAAACTGGCCCCAGATCGGATGGATTCAAATCTTGAACATGGGTTGTTATATATTATTCTGAAATGGGATCAAATCTAGTAAGTGATTCGGTAATAGAGCTGTCAAGCCAGGTAAACGGCTTTAATCCTAACCATTTTGACAAGATAGCCTACTTTGCAGTTGTTTGTACCTCAAAATAATTTTAACTGAGTATTTTAACACTGTGGCAGTAAGGATAATATCCGATTTATTTCAATCTTCCCCTCACTGATTTCCCACAGGTTAAAATGTAAGAACTAGTGCTGCTGAAGATAACTTGAATCCTAAGATGTTTGAACGCAGTTTGGTTTGACATTCAGTTCACAGTAAAGTAGCTCTGAAAAGACACAAATCTCTCTCCTGTCTTTAAACCTTCGTTTCACAGCTGTTGGTGAGAAACACTGAATCCATTTTAAATCAAACTGACCTGAATAGCTGCAGCAGAAAACCCCGGACCCCGCCGTGACCTCCTATCTGCCCCAAAGCCCTTCGGACGATGTTTGCATACTCCGCCATGTTGAGACGGAAGATTTACCCGGACCGACTGTCCCACGTAAAAACAGTCCGTGTTACCGCTTACCACCAGTAAGTGAGAAGCATTAGTTCCGCATATGGATACAGTATAAAAAGAGCATGTAAACTTCCCTAAATCATTCTCAGCACTATTCCGAAGGTTATTACAGAAGAATGTGTTTATATGTTATTTACTGTCCTATTTATGATACATTTTGTCCTTAAAACATGCTGAAAATGTATTTTAAGACCTGAATAGTGTTTTTATTTCTATTTGTATTATATTGTCTATTAGATTATTTTTCAATTCTTTCCACTTTCGCAATCTTTATCCTTTAAATAAACAAATAAAATATTTTCAGATCTGTATTATTTAAACTTATTATCATTAAAACAATGGCAGATCCCAGCACATCCAACAGAGAGCGCAATTAAAATCAACAACTCTTCAAACAACATGTGCTCCATTTTAAAGGTGCAGTGTGTAATATGACATCATCAAGTAAGTTCTAAAAAGTTCTAGAATGCAACGCTCCCTGGGTAACCCCACCCCTTTAGAATAATAACAGAAGCTACAGTGGCCTTCAAGGACAAGAACTATTCTAAATGTTAAACAATGCACCTGATGACATTCCAACTATGACACTTCCAAAATGGCGGCGACAAGGCCTTGGTCCAAGGTATGGAGAAATATGGACATATATGAGACCCTTTCTAAGGGAAAAAATAATTATTCAAAAAAAAAATCAGCTATTATGCACTAAATTAAACGTACTTATGGATATTATAATTATTTTCTACAAAATCTGCTAGGAAATAAAACCAACAATTCTACACACTGCAGGTTTAAGAACTGCATGTTAAATAATAGACGGTACTGCAACTGCACTATATACTCCTTTATTAGCTTCCACTTGAAGAGCTGTATATTAATAAAACTATTAGTTTTATTCTGTTGTCACGTTATTTAAATGGCTTGTGATAAACAATAAAAACCTTGTATACATTCTGAATCTGTAAACTTAGTACTTAGTAATGCAATGAATAGACTGCCATCTAGCGGTCAGATGTGAGCGTTGCATCCGGGTCCCACATTGACCCTGAGCACTATCTCACAGGTGTTTTCAAATAATGTTATGTAATGTTTGTATGTAATGTTAAACAACCATCTCCAAAGTTTCCCCATAGAATGTAAGAAAATTGACAACAAGAAATATTTAGAAATAAAATATATTTGCAAAAACGAATAAGAAACGATTAATCAATGCACATAACACAATAGAATATACTTTATTATTTATTATAATTAATTAAATAAAAAATAAGGAAAACAAATTGTGTTACAAAAAACTACAAATCCCAAAGTACATAAACATCATTCATCCACGGCACGAGGGGGCGGAAGTGAGCGTCATATTGTTTTGGCGCAAAGCGGAAGTCATCACAACTGTCCACCTAAAGTTTGCTGTCGCTGTTTCGGATGCTGAAATAGTCACGATAAGGATTAAAACAACGTTTTCTTAGTAGTTTAAGATTTGACTTACATATTAATAATTGTTGATTTAACTTGTTTTGTACCTGGTGGGTTAGTAGATAGTAGACACGCGAAGAAGAATAAGTCGTCAGTTGGGGATGTAGGCTAGTCTGTTAGCACGTGCAGCTAACAACAACAACACCAGCAGTAGCGTTATTTTCAATAATTAACGTTGAATTAATTCAGGTTTTTCAGTTATTAACTTCCGCTTTAAATGGATGAGCACAAGGAGAATATTCATGTCAAGATGTCCAACACAGGCGAGAAGGACCCGGTAGGTTTGAAGCTCTGAAATGCTGCGTTTTTCTAAGATAGTCAAATCAAATACTGAGATTTCTTTGTGTAAAGGACGTTGTTATTATTGAGAGGTACTTGATTATGTGTTTTATTCAAAAGCTATAACGCTTAACTGAAGGTTTAAATGCTGACATTTTCTTCAAACGTCATATCGGTGTTTTTACATGTTTTTAAACCAGTTTCTATCTTCAATTGAACAGTAAACTAAGTAATTCATTGTCTCCTATTATTCCTTCCTCTCATTGAATGCTACTTATTGGTGGACTTAGTTCGATATACAGACAGACAGTGTTGAAGTACTTGTTTCACGTAAATGACATAAACAAACACACATTGGAAGTAAGTGAATTTGCATGTAGTTTATAATGTCGATAGGCAATAATGTAAAGTATATAGTTGCGTATCTGTAAACCCAAGTGACATTTCTGACTTGTGAGTGAACCTGCCCAGATTAATCAGAACCGACCGATTTATGGACTTTACTCCGACATTATCTCTCTCGGTAAACAAACCAAATCGCAATGTGTTTCAATGACATATTATAACTGCTAGTCTATGTGCTATGTCTCCTCTCCAGGTTAAAGCATGCAGCAGGGTTTGTCCCGAAGTGGAATCTGTCCCTCAGGTTTCCCCGTCCCAGCCAAACGGAGACTACAGTCATCCCGTGTACAAAGAAATCTCTCTCGCTAACGGACACATCAACCGCATGTCCAAAGACGAGCTGCGGTTCAAGCTAGCAGCACTGCAGCTCGACACAAGGTAAGAGCAGTAGCCACAGTGCGCTAAAACCAAAATAGATCTACATCGGCATTTGGTAAATATTTTAGGATTAATCAGGATGAGATAAATGAGCACAAGAATGAAATAAATATGCAGAAATAAATCTAGTTCTGAGCTCAAAACAGGGTTCCTTCAGCTTCTTAAAAAGTAACAGAAAGGCATTATATCCATTATGCTAAAATAAGGCTGAATTGTTATTAAAATGTCTTAACTCATCTTTCAAAAGTCCTAAAAATGCGAATATGTGGAGAATCAGTTTTTTTCTTCTGATGATGCTATTTAAAACTGTAAATAATTGGTCACATCTACTTTTTTTTGTAGAATTTTTCTTTAATTTAATTCCGAGTGTCATCAAAAAAGTCTTAAATCTAACTTTGCCTAAACTGTAGGAACCCTGTCATAAACTCCATAAGTATACAGACCTTTTAAAAGTCCCAACATATTAAAGTTGTTTCCCAAACCCAAACCCTTCCTCCCCATGTGTACAGAGGTGTAAAGGATGTGATGAAGAAGCGATTGAAGAGCCACTATAAGAAGCAGAAGCTCTCCCAGTCGGCTGCGCAGGGCGATAGTCCCACAGACACGTACTACGACTACATCTGTGTGGTGGACTTTGAGGCCACGTGTGAGGAGGACAACCCCTCAGACTTCCACCATGAGATCATAGAGTTCCCCATGGTGCTCATTAACACACACACCTTGGAAATCGTAAGTTCAGTTTGCAATCTTACAGCAGAGTCAGAGTGTGTTAATCTATTTATTAAAACCCATTAAGAATGGATTGATTTATACAGATTTACAGATACCAGTTTTTTTTTGTTAATGGTGTTTTGAAAAAAAAAAACGTTCAAATAGTTTTTCAATTCATATTTCTATGTGCTACAGAGACTGAGCACTTAGATGCATTTTTGTATTTTTTTTTAATGTTTTTTATTTTTTTGTGCAGTTTTTCAAGCGAGGTGATGATGGTATTTCTGAATTAAATATTTTTTTCATTTTGCAGGTGGACTCATTTCAGGAATATGTAAAACCAGAATTGAACCCACAGCTTTCAGACTTCTGTGTCAAGTTAACAGGAATAACACAGGTTGGCTGAGCTCAGATTATTTCAAAGTGTCTCCCTAATATCACCTTTTTCTTTAGGTGTTAATGTGATCAGTTTTCCATGAATCACCGATAATTGTTTTTCTGTTGAGCAGAAACTGGTGGATGAAGCCGACACGTTTCCTGCGGTTCTCCAACGCGTCGTAACTTGGCTTCAGGAGAGGGAACTCGGGACAAAATACAAATACGCCATTCTAACAGACGGGTAGGTTTAATTAAAATTCAGTAATTCTGTGGAAAATTTGACTTAATTCCAGAATTGTGTCAATTTTGATATAATTATTTCACTATTTATTATTTTCCCAATATAACTTTTTTGTGTGTCAATCTTGAGTGAAGTTTTTTAGTTTTTTCTTATTATGTTCCCTGTCCCTCAGGGCCTGGGACATGAGCAAGTTCCTGAACATCCAGTGCAAACTCAGTCGCATCAGATATCCTCAGTTTGCAAAGAAGTGGATCAACATCAGGAAGTCATACGGAAACTTCTACAAGGTTTGTTGATTTGTATGTGTTTCAAGATGTATTTTCTGTGAAGAAGTCTTTTTATTTATTTAAATTACATTTTTTACAATGATTCTTATGAAGTTATTATGACATGGATACTCCTAAAAAAAAACAAGAATTTAGTTGTTAAATTGAACAATCTAGTATTATTTTAACAAACTTGGTGAGCTTCTTTAGGGATCAAAACTTGGATATTAACCTGTATGTAATCCCCTGACCCCTTGAAAATGCAGACCTACTATGTAAGGATTTTTATTTTACAGAACTATTTATTCCTAATCAATATAGGGCCCCTAACCCTTCTCTGGTCCCTCCAGGTCCCGCGCACTCAGACCAAGCTGAGCACCATGTTGGAGAAGTTGGGTCTGAAGTATGAAGGCCGCCCTCACTCCGGTCTGGATGATTCCCGAAACATCGGTCGCATCGCGCTGCGCATGCTGCAGGACGGCTGTCAGCTGCGCGTTAACGAGCGCATGCACGCGGGACAGCTGCTCACCGTCCCAAGCTCTGCTCCTGTAGAGGGCTCTGCTGCACCCCATCCCCCCCGCAGCAGGGACTAGAGCTAGAATATATAGATTTAAAGCTATAGTGCGTAACTTTTTCATAGAAATGAATGGAATTTACGTTCAAAGCAATTGCCAAATGAGTTGCCAAAAAGTTGATTAAGCATTTGATTAAGTCTGTCAGCTCCACAAAGCTCTCTCTGTATTTCTCAGTATGGCAGCGTTTACAATGTGTTGTCACCCCCCGACACTGGAGCAGGAGCTCAGAAAAATCCCAAAAAGCGCCCAAGAAATGTTTCACTTGTTGATTCTACTGCTAAGAAAAAAACAGGACATATAGCCAAAGGTATAAAATAAATGTGAGATCACTGAAGGCTTTTCGTCATGTAGATGCATCGACAGTTTTGTTGTAATTACTCAAGACTTCATCATGGGGGAAACAGAAGTTACGCACTATAGCTTTAAAATTCATGTTTGAGGGTTCCTTTCTGACTACAGCTCCATAGTTTTTTTTTTACACCAGATGTCTAAAATCAGAGATCGTCCCAGTGTGTAGCGGGAGCTTCAGTGTTGTCAGTCACCCTGCCTTATCCTGCTGCTACTGTCCACACAATATTCTAGTAAAATGCCTTTCAGTTGTCCCACCATGGAGTGGAATTGAGTTTTTAATTCATGACCTGCTCTGGAGAATACAACTCTAAAAAAACAATTAAAGGTGGAGTCAGTGATTACAAAAATAACTCAAAATCAGTGAATATCTCCCACATTCCGCTTCCTGTCCATACTGTGTACGTACAAGTTTACAGAGCCTAGGCTGTGTGTTAACGCCATATTTTATTTTCACTGCACACAGTACGGACAGGTCTCAGATCATTAGGAGATATTCACAGATTTTGAAAAAACTGATTTTGACAACAAGCGTTTGCTGACTGAAACTTTAACAGTGGAAATTCTTGAGACTCCAAAATCAATAATATCAATGTCAGCTTTGGCCTTTTAATTCTCTCATCTGTCAACACATTTTGCAAATATTAAAAACACTTACGAATCTACAGAAATGCTGCTGCTATCGTTGTTCTGCCTGACGACAGAGCCACGACGTCACTATTTGACACTTTTGCAGAGTGAGTTCTATGTTTGGAAATGAATGTTTGTGAATTTGCCAAGTATGGTGAATACATTATGGTCTGTACAGTACAGATGCTGATATCTGATTTGACAGCTTATGAAATGTAAGTCCTGTTATGAATTAAGCCTGTGTTGTAGGATTCTGTTATTTGGATTAATTTAGATGTTTTATTTCACGGAGAACGCTCTATTTTAACAGGAATAAATATTCTTCTGAAAGCCAAACCAAGCAAACAAAATGTGTTTCTGTTATTGTTGTTCAGTCTTGTTTTCATTCAAAGAGTTTCTCGTTTAAAATCAACTGTTAACTGTCTCTACATGACAAGGACTGTATCAGTGTCATAGCCAGAAATACATGTCAGCAAGGGTATATATGAAGTAAAAAATTTGAATTGTTAAATCCTATATTGTATGTATTACAAATGTTGAACTGAGAAGTCAACAATACTATCTTGCAATTTTTCGTGGCTGATAGATGGTGCAAATTAGGCCACACTGGTGTACATTTGGATTACATTGTTTAGATACACAAGTTATTTACAGGCTTAATCAAACATTAAATGTGATGTGAAACCAAAACAATAACAAAAACCTTCGAAGAGCTGCAGAGTTAGTTTTCCGTTATTGACATTACTGGAGTAAATTTGATTGATACATAAAAAAAATATATGTTGCTAAATGCAAATGAATTAAGATCAAAATCTGGTGGAATTTGTAGAAACTTTTTCTACCAAGATGAAAAAAAAGACCACCTGGATGCTTTAGAAACTTAATTTCAAATCCAATTTTTAATATTTTGTCTGCAGTCACAGAATCGTTCACAAAATGCTTTTTTGGTCCAGATAATGTTCCATAACGTTGGGCTTATGAAAAGTACATATAAAAACTTTAATATTTCTATCAAAAAGTCATTCATTTAAATACACAGTTTGAAGTAACTTGGATAAACTGCTAAATATTCTCTACACATTCTTGGTTTCCGGACACTGAGGTCACTTTGGCTTTAAGTGGTTTGTTTTACGAGTTGTTGCATCAATACTTTATGGTCGTTGGCAGCTTTTAAACGGTGAAATACTTTCTGGCACAGCTGTCCAATATATTTATGTGTTAACTTGTCGGCTCACACACACACACACACACACACTGACAAAGCCTTTGGCACTGACAGTGTTGAAACATTTTACAGTGTTTGGTCCTAATAGCTATGACTCTTTTGGGAGCGATATTGTGGCAATGCTTTTGAAAGAACTTTGGCACCATTAAAGGGATAGCTCAGTATTTTTTGTGGTGGGGTTGTATGAGGTAATACTTTATAGTTAGTGTGTTACCTTATAGAGATGGCAGCATTTTAAGGAATTTAAATGTAGTGTACAATGAACGGAAATTTGTTTTTGAGGTAAGCATTTATATAAGTGGTCGGAATAAAGTTTTTCTTCCGGCCCCCTCTGCGACAGTACAACACTGACTTATGCTACAGCGACATCTCGACCAAACTGTTTAAAGGTGCTACGAGGAACTTTTAAATATTTCTGAAATTTTTCCTTTTGATGATCATAAATGACATGTAACAGCAAACGAGACCATCAGTGCAAATAATGCTATTTGTATATCGTTTTTCTCAATGCCTTTGTCATGGGTATACGCTCACCCAGGAACAACAGCTGGCGTAGTAAAAACACTACCCCTTTTGTCCAAAGGGGGTGTAAGAATGAACACAGACTGAAAGTTCCTCGGAGCACCTTTAAAGTGACTGCACTGATTGCTATTATAATACACAAGCCCACTTCAAAAATACTGCGCTATCCCTTTAAATAAGATCCTGAGAGGCGGTGTATAGTCTGATTGTCTGGGTGTTGCTCTTCAGGCACAGGTGCTGTACATGGTCACTTTGAAGCTGATCTCCTCCAGGATTTTTCGGGCGTTTTTCTCCAGTTCATCCAGTTCTGCGGCTTTGGCTTCAAGGATGAGCTGGTTCTCCTTGTACGAACGCTCCAACTCTGAACAACAGCAGACAAGAAAGCATTTATAAGACATGTGTGTGGTGTTTGATAGGGTTATATAACTGCCTCGTTTTCACATTTATCCATATATATTTAGTCCTATTTAATTCTTTTTTTAACAATATTTCCTTTTTTTCTTTTCTTTTCCTTCCTTCTTTCTGTTTTTGTTTGACTATTTACTGTAATTTTGATTTAATTACAGGTCTAGACAAACATTTACACCAAGAACCAGAGACACTGATCATTGGGTAATTTCATTTCCAGTGCTGTATATTTTTGTTTTTCTTGCCTGATGAATGGTAGAGAAACATTTTTAGGAGCTCCGACATTCTCTATTCCATTCATAACATCTCGTAACATCTCAGAAACACACACATGACCGAACTTTTAAGGTAAAAACATGTAAATATAAGTGTGTGTACCTCTGAGCCTCAGTAGCTTGGTGCTGCTCTGCTCCAGCAGCTCTGTAGCCTCCTGCTGCAGCTGGTCGGCTCTGCGTCGCGCCTGAAGAACATTCTCTCCTTTCACCTCCACCAGATCCTCCACCTCCTCAAACTTATCCTTCACCTCCAGGTCAAACTCCTGCACGCACACACACACACACACACACACAAACACACACACACACACACACAAAACATGAACATAAATGGAACGACAACGGCACGTTAACCCATTCAGATCCACCGTCCGTTTCGATAAAATGTGTGTGTGTGTGTGTGTGTGTGTGTGTGTGTGTGTGTGTGTGTGTGTGTGTGTGTGTGAGTGTGTCTATGTCTGTTAGTTACCTGCTGTGCCTCCTCCGCACTCTGCTTGGCCTGGTCTGAGCTCCAGTCCGCTGTGTCTTTCAGTCGGTTGACCTCCAGGTTGTTCTGTCTCAGCAGACCCACTTCTCTCTCCAGCTGGACCAACCGACCTGTGGTGTTACTCAGCTTCAGCTCCGACATCGCCGTCTCAGACTCCACCTGCACACACACACACACACACACACACACACACACACACACACACACACACACACACACACACACACACACACACACACACACACACACACACACACACACACACACACACACACACACACACACACACACACACACACACACACACACACCAATTCATATCATTCAAATTCCATATATTTTCTAGAAATGCAAGCCCATGCACTTTTCCATCCACTTCTGTATAGCAGTTTGGAGTGTGGTTCATTGAGATAAACAGTAGGTGGCACTAGTTCTCCATCTTACCTTTTATATGTCTGTCAATATTTCCAATGATCAAAGTAAATAACACAAGTTTTCTGTTCATTCCTTCCATTCTTTGTTACTGCCATTATTTTCATATTGTTTCATATTGACATTGACCAAAACAAATGGTTGAAACACTCGTTATCTCCCAATCCAATCTCTCTGTTATCTAATGTAAAGTCAAAGTCAAAATTATTTCTATAGCACATTTAAAAACACCATCAGGTGACCAAAGTGCTGTACAAGATACAATACAAAATAACATAAGATACACAAGAAAAAAGTTAGGAGTGTCAAAGTCTCAACTTGTGTTAAAGGCCAATGCAACAAAAGTGAGTCTTCAGCAACATATTAAACTGGTCAACTTTACAGTAAAGGCTTTTTCATGTTGATTTCATTCGTACATCCACCACCTGTTTAACCTTAGTGTGGGATGTCAGACTCACAGTGACGAGCAGGTCCAGTGTTCCCCTGGTGTTGTTCTGAGCCAGTTGGATTGCATCCATGGCGACAGTCTGAGCGCGTTCCGTCTCATCCAGAGCGGCTTTCACTACGTCAGCTCGCTCCTTCATACTCGACGCCTCCTCACTGAGGAACACAACCACCATAGATAACAATGAGTGTGTTTGATTTGTAGTAACATGACTTTATTGATATATTAGTCAAATGATTGTCACATAAGATTTGCAACTCTTTGTAGATGCCTGTTTTTTTTTGTCTTTTAAGTTTCTGGCAGCTTTATAGACTAATAATACTAATCAATTATATAAATGTGTGTCTGTGCGTGTGTGTCTATGTGTCCGTGTGTGTGTGTGTGTGTGTGTGTGCATCTATATAAGTGTGCGTATCACCTGGCAGCCTTGGCCTGTGTGAGCAGAGCCTCTGCGGCCTCTATGTCTCCTGCGCTCTGGGTTAGAATGGTCTCCACGCTGCTCAGGGTTCCGACCTTCTCACGGATCTCCCTCGTCAGTTCCTGGAGCTTCTCCGTCGACGTGGGCATCTCCAGCGCCAACACCTCGTTAGCAACCGCCTCGATCACCGACACGTCCGCCTTCTCATCTAAACCATAGGGTACAGAGTATAGTCAAGACATTTTTTGTTTTGAATTTCTTTTGATTGTTTTGCATAATTTTTTTTTCATTTATACATATTTTGTGTGTGTGTGTGTGTGTGTGTGTGTGTGTGTGTGTGTGTGTGTGTGTGTGTGTGTGTGTGTGTGTGTGTGTGTGTGGTGCACGCACTGGTGAGCAGGTCTCGTATCTCCTTGATGAGGTTGCGTAGCTGGTCGTTGCTCTGCTCCACTCTCTCTTTGCTGCGGTTGGATTTCACCAGCACGGCCATGGCGTTCACCTTCGCCTCTTTAGCGCGGCTCCCGGCTTCCCACACCTGACACACAACAACAATAACAACAAGAACATAATATCACATCTTCCTGCAGACATCCTGGGTATTTATACAGCATGTATTTAGTTTAGTATATATTTTTTAATTTTATTTTTTTTAACTTTTATTCTCTAAATGATTTTATTTATTTATCTAATCATTTTAATTCTTTATAATTATTTAATTTTTTTATTATTTTTTACACATCATCATCATATAATTGAGAAATGATTTCATGACGCACTTTATGGCAATGGACGTGTGAAATGGGTGAACCCAAAATAAGCGACTAAAATCTTTTCTGAGTTGGGCCCAATAAAGTTATTTGCTCTATCCTCACCATCCTGGAGAGCTTGTCCACCTCCTGCATGGCTGTGAGGATGTTCTGGTCCAGCTCTTTGGCTGATCTCAGAGCAGATTTGGACGTCGTGGCGAGACCTTTACAATCTTCACCTCCGCACCGAGGGGCTCCGTCATCTCCAAGGCAACCCAGACCGCCACAGGGGGAGTCAGAGCAGCCGTCACCTTCCGCTGCACCACCACACGTCTACACACACACAGAGGGTTAACACTAAGGCAAGGCAAGTTTATTACTATAGCACAATTCAGACACAAGGCCATTCAAAGTGCTTTACAGGGGCATAAAATACATCAAGATTAAAATACATCAAGTATAGAATAGACAGAGACACCACCACAAGTCTACACACAGAGAATTAACATTAAGTACAATGTGAGTGAATATGTCTTCAGTTTGAGAAGGAATAGTTAATTTTTTTTGTCAATGAATGAAACTAGGATGCCCCTTTACATAACATTCATTTTTTTAAGCGATTTCAACTAGGAGGTAGGCAGTTAGCATTGATTGTCTTCCCTAAGGAACCTCACGTGACTTGCCTGAGGTGCCTCCAATTCAGATACCAAAATGTTTAACTATCAACAAATGTATTTTTCTCAATTAAATCAAATTTGACTGTTTGAGTGTTCCATGTTTTTATTTTATAATATTAAACTTATGGATGAAAACCGACTGTGTGTGTATATTTAAAAGTATTTTTTTTCTCACCTTCTTGCTGAGTGGCGACAGGTCAAACTTGTCCAGGTCTTTGTTGAGTTTGTCCATCTTCTGTGAGTTTCTCTGGTGCTTTCTCTCAAACTCCTTCTCGCTGCTCTTCAGTTTGTCCTCCGTGGCTTTCCGTACCGAGGCCGAGTGTTCCACTGTGTTACCGGGGTTACTGGTGGAGACGTTGGCAAGGTGTTCCGCCATCTCAGATTTCATGTGGGCAGAAGCGATGGTATCCATGGCACCTGAAAAGACAAAGACACACACACACACACACACACACACACACACACACACACACACACACACACACACACACACACACACACATCTCTGTCAAAAGGTTTTCTTTCTGGGATTTCGTTTTATTTTAAACAAACAGGATTTTTTTCTTTCTTTCAGGTAAATGTAGTTTTTTGGTGAAAAAAATTGAATGCAACGTGAAAAGAAAAAATCCTTCCAATGACATTTTGGTAATTGTACCAAAAATCAATCAGTTATCTCTTGGCCCATGCCGTTACATTTCACCAAATGTAATTGATACACTTCTGACACTTACTTCAGAATACAAGCTAACAAAATAACAAACAAAACTAAAAATGTAACCGAACTTTTATAACCAAAATATGAAGTTTCAAGAAACGAGAAGCGAGAAGATCATTGTGAAGTAATACGCCGATGACACGCTTGTTTACCTGTTAGTTAAAAAGCTCTTAAAACAGTTTCCCTCCCACAATCAGTATTCTCACCCTGGATGTTTGCGTTCTTTGCGTTGTGAACCTCCTGTCTGAGCTCCTGGACCTGTTTCTCCAGCTGCTGGACCTCGTCTGTCAGCCCGTCCAGGTTTGACTCTGTGGCGTTTGCGTCGCTGTGCAGAAGATTCAAATTCTCATCCGTCGTGTTCAGCTTTGCGTTCAGGTAGGACAACAATCCCCTGCAGAAAGGAAAACATCTCGGTAAGTAACTCAAACAGAAAATATGTATTGTAATGATTTCACAGTAAATAACTCTTGAAAATTTAATGAATTTGGCACTAAAAGCTATAGTTCATATCTTCAGTCGCCCCCCATGAGGAATTATGAGGAATTACAACAACACTGTCTGCACATCTACATGGAGGTTAGCCTTCAGTGATTGCGCATGGATTTTGTTACTTCTGCTGTACGTCCAGGTTTTTTCTTAGCAGTAGAATCAACAACATTTCTTGGGCGCTACTTGGGATTTTGATTTGAAATTAAAAAGTTATGCACTACAGCTTTAAGTGCCAAATTTATACCATTTTCAGGAGTTCTTACATAATAAATGTTTACACTTCCTCCCTTTGTGTATCTGTATTTCTTACGTGATCTGGTGCATTAGGTCCTGAATCTGCTCCAGTTTCACCGCGGCGGGGTTATTCTCTACGATCTCTCTCACGGCTTTGGCATTGGTCTCCAGACTACCGACTAACTCCTTATAAGGCGCGGTCACTCCGGTGCTCTGGAGCTCCGTGACTTGAGCCTGGAGCCGGAGCGTCTGATTGGTCAGCTCCCCGACCACAGTGTCCCACACGGCGAAGCAGCTATGGCATCGCACGCAGGCCGGGAACTCGCCCTCGAAACCCCGCGCACACCTGTCGCACCGCGGGCCGGACACGCCCTCCACACAGGCGCACTGTCCCGACACACGATCACACTGATAACTGGAGATACCTCGAGGGTCACAATCACAAGCTGAAAACACACAGAAAGGAATAGATAGATATTGTCAATATAGAATACGTAGTTTGCACTGTGTATTTCTCTCCATATAGAAGAGGTAGTTGGTTCAAATAGCCCTTTGGCCCCAGATAGTTTCAGTTCATTTGAAAACCTTCCCATGTTTAAGGGGAGAGACTGCAGGTGATTCTGGTTACCTTACTGATATCACATGAAACTTTAATCATTGAGTACTTATGTTAAAACTATTACTTTTTTTCAGAAATGTTTGAATAAATATGGCAATATGTACCTACTTTTGGCAAAACAAATTTAACTCTGTGGGATGTGGGAAAAGTCAGAGTTTCAACTATTTTGACTGTAACAACAGTAACATGAGGAACGTGAAATATGAGCTTTTAAGTCTCTCCAGGGAAATTCGCCATTTGAAAACAAACACAAAGTTTAATCAACCGTCAGCACCTTCAGTAAATAAACAGAGATATGAACGTGACCATGAGGGTTAAGCTGACCCCAGACACTCCCTAGACACATTGCACAGGAGGAAAAGGAGGTTTGGTGAAAGTCAGGAATGCATGTCGGCGTTTGAGAGAACTTCAGCATCAGTGTTGCTGCTTTCATTTGTGTGATTTATGGAGCGAGGTGAGTGGTGAGGTTTGTTTTTGTCACGGTAAAATGTTACGCCGCTTAGCTTCAAACATGTTGATTCTGAGCATGGTTCGGATAGAGAGAGAGAGACAGAGAGAGAGAGAGAAGGAAAGAGAGATAGAGAGAGAGATAGATAGATAGATAGATAGATAGATAGATACAGTATTCATCCTTTCATTAATACACTGAACCTGGACACCAGAAAAACCTCTCAGCTGTGGCAGAAGTTTTACTATCAATGCATTGCTACATAACTCCCACACATTTCTCAGCCTAGTCTAGTGCAACCACCACACTAGTTCTCATTTCTTCCCATGAATTTGCACATAATTGTCTCATCTGTTTGGATACACTGCGAGGCTCCAGCTGCTTCTACCAGCGGGAGTGAACTCAGGATCTCTGGCTCTCTCTCTCTCTCTCTCTCTCTCTCTCTCTCTCTCTCTCTCTCTCTCTCTCTCTCTCTTTCTCTGGGGCGTTGGTGCATGACCAAACTGGGATCTCTGGGAATTCTGGGAAAACATCTGCTTCTCATGAGCCCGAGAACCAGAGGTCATTCCCGGACCCTCCTCTCTCCCAAGCCTTTTACTATCTGGTTCTCTCTCTCTCCCTCTCTCTCTCCCTCTCCCTCTCTCTCTCTCTCTCTCTCTCTCTCTCTGAGGGAGAACCAGCTACAGTGAGATGCACATTTCTCAACAGA
Source organism: Hyperoplus lanceolatus (assembly GCA_026929865.2). Taxonomy (NCBI): domain Eukaryota; kingdom Metazoa; phylum Chordata; class Actinopteri; order Uranoscopiformes; family Ammodytidae; genus Hyperoplus; species Hyperoplus lanceolatus. Next base: position 19,838,261 of record CM049416.1, read on the forward strand.
TTTTGTTCAAACGACAATAAAAGTTTTCTGGAATCAATTTGCTGCAGCTAACATGCAATAACTGTCCAATGAAACTGAGTCATTCCAAAAACCATTTCACTCACACCATTGGTATTCTTCCTTATGAGTTATAAACACCACAAACAAAGATTAAAACCCCCAAAAAAGAATAAAACCAACTACATAAAGCTTAAAGGTGTGTTATATCGGAATATTTAGTGGCATCTAGTGTTGATATTGTGGATGTCAACGCTCCCTTGCTAATAACCCCGCCCTTTGGGAGAATTTACGGGCGCTACGGTGGCTTTCAAGGACAAGAAGCTAGTTATTAAAGATGGCATCATCCACCACTGCCTCAAGTCTATTCACAATATCAAGTGATGAGGTGAAGATGTATTTAGTTATTTATTCTATTGTACTTCTTCTTCGTCTTTCAACAGGTGCCTATCCCCAGGACGTCGTCAACCACTATATATAAAAATGCCTAATAGTGCATTTCAGTATAACAGACTAGAAGTATAAGCTACAGTGACCTTGAGATTTTAGGTTGTTTGACGTCCATATTGGGTAAACAGTCCCCCAGTGTTAAAGCCATCCTACACATTTAACCAAAGGAAGCGTAGGGGTTCTTTAACGTTCTAACAGTGGCATGTTCTTGGCCCGGTGCAGTCTTTAACCTGACCTCAGTCAAACTGTTAATATGTTTCACATACTGACGACCAGAGTCAAGGCCAAAACGCTCCCGAAAAACGTAGGAGTACGAGGGGGTGAATGTGGCTGCTGTCCAGGCCTGGCTGAGCAATGGAAAAGAGAGAGAACTTGGAATTGTTTAAATGTCTATATTAACTGACTTTTTTTGCCACTTTGAGGCAACAGAAACAAGCTGGAACACTTTCACATATTATCACCCTTTAAGTTGTTATGTCGAACACTATTAAACATGTGTTGGTTAAGGAACAATATTTGCATTCATTAAAACTAATGTTATGGACACGAAGAATCAAAGTCCAATACTTTCTCACTTTTAGCTCCATTTACGGTATCAAACAACTCCCTGGGGAAATATCTACGATGCTGAAACATTTCATTTCATTTATCCTTTATTTATACTGGAGAGATCAATTGAGGGGTGGTGACCCTCCTTTGCAATGATGTCGAGTCAAACAATGTATATACAATAAACAAAAATAATACTGAATAACAATCGATCCTCCCTTGAATGTTTTTTTGTTTGCTCGTGTTTCAATAATCGGTGACGTTGACCTACCGTGACATTTGACGTTGGGATCGCCCCAGTAGAGCTCTCTGCACTCCCGACACGTTCGGCCACTAAAGCCAGGTTTACACGAACACTGTCCCGAGATCTAAAGAGCAGCGAGAAACACAATGGTAAGAAATCACGATAACAAAGATATAAACATTATCAGACAAAAAAATGTATGGTGGAGTCAGCAATTCTTGAGAACGATTGTTGTCAAAATCAGTGAATATCTCCTCATGATCCGCTACCTGTCTGTACTGTGTGTGTGCTGAAAAAAAATCCAGTGTTAATACACAGCTTAGGCTCTGTAACTGGTATGTAAAAAAATAAAGGTTGCCCCGCGTAGCTAGCATTAGCATAACGCCCATTTACAGAGCCCATGCTGTGTATTAACATCAGATTTTTTTTCAGCGCACACACAGTATAGACGGATAGCGGCTCGTGAGGAGATATTCACTGACTCCACCTTTAAACAAAGATGGTGGACATTGTTTATAATATTTCTAACGCAGAGGGGGTTTCCTGTATTTCACATGCAATAGAACACAATGGACGTTTGTAGTTTGATACGAGAGAAACGTCAGTCCAGTTATTCCACAGTGTATTCAGACACTTCCTTCCTCTGATGGAGAGCGGCCAGTAAACACAGAACTCTAAATGTTTGTGTGTGTGTGTGTGTGTGTGTGTGTGTGTGTGTGTGTGTGTGTGTGTGTGTGTGTGTGTGTGTGTGTGTGTGTGTGTGTGTGTGTGTGTGTGTATATGCATCTGAGGAGAAGCAATTCCCAAACAGCTGGAGTCCGTATATCAAAAAGAGAACCACACAAACAGAGGCCTCTGTGATTAGATGGGTTGGTCACAGTCACTTTGCTTTCAATGAGAATTATTTCGCAATTGGAAAATCCTGGTCAGTTGAAGTTCCCACATTTTGTAAGGATAAAACTCTGGCAACAACAACAGTTCATTGACAGACGAGAGTGTGTGTTGCAACTGGGATTAAAATCAGTTTTACATCATAATTCCAAAGAGTGAATTTGAGCAGTTGCTGTGATGCTAATGCAGGAAATGACGCAGACAGATGTTGGACTATGTACAGAGGGGTATCAGAGCCGTGAGAAACTACTGTACGTCCAGTGTTTTTTCTTAACAGTAGAATCAACAACTGAAACATTTCTTTGGCTCTTCTTGGGATTTTTGTCAGGGGGGCGACGCCAGTTTGTAAACGCTGCCATACTGAGAAATACAGAGAAAAAGTGTTTGTGGGGCTGATAGGCTTAATCAACTTTGTGTCAACTCGTTCTGCTTTAGCTTGAATCTAACCAACATCCATTCATATCACAAAGTTACGCAATATAAATTTAAAAACACAAGATTCTGACTCACCAGATCACAGGAGGACCTAGTGGAGTGTTGTGGGTCACAGTCACAGTTCTGGCAGCCCGTCCCGCTCACTATGTTCCAGGTGTCCACAGCACAGCGGTCACAGCTCTGACCGATCACGCTAGGCAGACACGGGCAACTGCCGGTCCGCTGGTCACACTCACACTCGCCATGGTGACCGTCGCTAAGGTCGGCCTCACCACTGGTAGAACAGGCCTGAGGCGCCGTGCCATACTGGTAACACATGCACTCTGTAGAGATAAGAGGAGGAAGGGGATTGATTAGGGTTCAATAAGTGTTTGTGTCTGAAAGGCCACACTTTAAAGGTGGAGTCAGCGATTCTGGAGCAAGGCTTGTTGTTAAATTGAATTAACTGTTTGTCAAAATCATTGAATGTCTCCTCATATTCTCTATTATCGCTGACTCCACCTTCAAACATCAAGTCAAACGTTCTGAATGACACATACTGTATGTGACATAAACCCAAATACACACAGTTGATAAGCAGTGTTTACCTTTAAAAAAAGAATTATAGATTTTTTCAACTTTTCTAACATTTCACGTTCACATCATTCTGTACTCACTCCTGCAGCTCTGCGTGGCAGCGTTCCCATAGTAACCCTTCTTGCAGTGCTGGCAGCCGTAGCCGTGTGTGTGGTGCAGGCACTTGAGGCAGGCGCCCGTACGAGTGTCACAGGACCCCGGGTCGTTCATGTCCAGGTTGTTGTTACACTGACAGGGCAAGCAGCGACCGCCGGGCACTAGAGGGTTCCCAAAGTAACCAGGGGAACACACATCACACCTGGCACCTAGACAACGGGACAGAAAACAGTTTTGGTTAAGTTTTAGTTGTTTCGTAATGCATAGAATGACAAAGTTAACAAACAAATGTAGTGCAGGGAGATGCAGAAAAACCCAGTGGGCCTATTTGAAGTCAAAATAGCTTTAGAAGGTCAATTAGAAGGAACTCTAAGTGCTGTTTGGGGTTTGTAACGTGAGGTGAAGACGTGATGACTTGCAGTTCGACATGGGACACTTTGAGCGCACAAAAAAGGTGTTTACATAAAACAGTGTGTGTGTGTGTGTGTGTGTGTGTGTATACCTTTGTAGCCGGGGCTGCAGACACACACCAGCTGGTTTGTGTGTTCCAGCAGGTAACAGCTGTCAGAGAACTGTCTTCCACTGCGCGGGCCGTCAGGACACATACAGGGCCGACAGTGACCCCCCGAACCCAGCTCTGGGTCCCCATGGTAACCGTCCAGACACCTGGAAGTAAAAAAAAAAACAAAGTTGGTAGGCCTAAAGGTATTTGAACTATAATGCCATTTGGTTTAGCTTTCTGGTGAGGACAATCAAATCAAAATGTAACTATGGTGACATCGTAGCAGCGGGACACAGTTTAGCCAAACGATTATGAATGAAGAGGAAAAAACACCACAATAAACAAAGTGCTGTGCGCCAAAAATGTTCTCTAAACATAAGACGCAGAAGAGACTACACAACGGTTCGTCTCTCAAACAGAAATGATGATTCTTTAGACCAATCAACGGACTGCAGACTACTGTTCCTGACACTAAATCTTTTAATGTTAAACCTACTATAGCTGTTTGGCCTCTTGATTTGATTCTTACCTCTCACAGTGGTGTCCGGTGGTGAAGTCCCTGCAGCCCTGACACTCCCCTGTCTGTGGATGGCAGTACTCACTGTGTCCGTTACACTGACACTGTCTGCACATGGGGAAGCCCCAGTAACCAGGGAGACAGTGCGAACACTGACGCCCCGTCGCCCCGGAAACACACTCACACTGGCCCGTCGCCTCGTGGCAAACGGCGTTCACCGAACCTCTAGAGTCACAGTCGCAAGCTGCAGGGGGAAATATGAAGAATTATCATTTCACACTGTTTAATGGTTAAATAAGCCTCATTCTTAAAGCTACAATGTGTAATATCGGAGTTTTTCAGTGCCATCTAGTGGTGAGATTCTTGATGTCAACGCTTCCTTGCTAATCCATCCCATTTTGAGTATTTACAGAAGCTACGGAGGCCTATAAGGACAGGACTCTAGTTACTAAATATGTTATCCTTCACCACTGCCTCAAGTCTTTCCACAATATCAAGTGATGAGGTGAAGAATGTATTTAGGTATTTATTCTATAGTACTTCTTCTTGGTGTTCCAACAGGTGCATTCCGGTAGACACCCCGATATATTAAAAAAACTTGTTAGGCCGTTAAGTTTGTCCGTTCAATGCTACTGTAGAAACATGGCGGTGGAACATGGAGGCACGACCCACTCCTATGTAGATATAAAACGCTCATTCTAAGGTAATAATGAAACACTTTTATTTTCAAGTGATTATACACTACCAAACATACCTTGTGTTCTTAAAAGCACTAATCATTTCTACACACTGCACCTTTAAGAGTTTTCTTACACTCATTTAATTTAATTTTTCCTTTATTTATCCTTGAAAGATCAATTGAAGAGTGACCCTCATTTACAATGATGTCGAATAAAATAACAATACACACACAAACACAATGCAAATATACAACAAGCAGACGAAGAGACAAAAACTATTAAAACATTCACTTATCACTTACTTCTGCAGCCTTGGGGGCTAAAGAGGAAGGTTGCTGGGGCGCAGTGTTCACAGTTCCTCCCGACTACGTTGGGTCGACAGTGACACTGACCTCCACTGGACTCACACACTGCACTGAGGCTGCCCTGAGGGTCACACTGGCAGGCTAAGGGACAACACAGAAGGGAGAGTTTAATGTATTATTATGATATAAGAATATATATTATATACACCATATATAGGGGATTTATTTGGTCTCTCAGGGCTGGCGTCTTTTGCAAGTTTTTTTTTAATATATTGAATCACTTTATTTATGAATTTAATGACTTTCATTAAAAATAAGAATGATGACCAATTTTGACTCCATTTCATGAGGAGGACATGTATAATTTATGTTTTCTTCTACAACAGGTAGAACAGAAGATTAGGATTAGAAGTGAGTATTTCTCAGAAAAAATAAAAGTATGATATTTCTGCCTATAAGAAGGCCTCACAATTTAACCATTTAGACGGTTTTGATGAAAATGACATTGGCATGACTTGGTACTTCCTCTTTCAGGTTAGTCATTCTTTGTATCTACAGTATCTCACAAAAGTGAGTACACCCCTCACATTTCTTCACATTTTTCTTTATATCTTTCCATGGGACAACATTAAAGAAATGACACTTTGATACAATGTAAAGTAGTCAGTGTACAGCTTGTATAACAGTGTAAATTTACTGTCCCCTCAAAATAACTCGACACACAGCCATTAATGTCTAAACTGCTGGCAACAAAAGTGAGTACACCCCTTAGAAAAAATGTACAAATCGGGCCCAAAGTGTAAATATTTTGTGTGGCCACCATTATTTTCTATCACTGCCTTAACCCTCTTGGGCATGTAGTTCACTAGAGCTTCACAGGTTGCAACTGGAACCCTCTTCCACCCATTTATGACACATCACAGAGCTGGTGGTATTAAAGACCTTGCGCTCCTCCAACTTCTGTTTGAGGATGCCCCAAAGATGCTCAATAGGGTTTAGGTCTGGAGACATGCTTGGCCAGGCCATAACCTTTACCCTCAGCTTTTTAGCAAGCCACTGGTCGTCTTGGAGGGTGTTTGGGTCTTATCATGTTGCAATACCACCCTGCCGTTTACGAAGGTTGGTGCACATGGTCCGGTACACAGAGGTTGGCTTTGGAAAATAGACGTATGAGTGCTGCCGCTTGCTGAAGGGCTTGAAGGGGTGGGGGTCAACCTGTCAGTGCTCAGACCATAGCACTCTGCATCATACTGGCTGCAGCTGTCATCCCAGAAGGAACCTATTCTAAAGATGATGCACAAGAAACCCCACAAAAAGTTTCTGAAGACAAACAGACTACGGACATGGATTACTGCAACCATCTGTGGCTGATGAGACCAAAATACATTTATTTGTTCGAGGTGTTAAGAGGTGGAGCACCAGTGAGGATACAAAGACAAGTGTGTCTTGCCTAGTCCATGGGGTTGGGTGTCTGGTGGGGGCTGTATTCTTGAATTCTAACATGTATGTGCATACTAGCACCCCCCTTCATAACTGGGCACAGAACACCCCAACACACCCCACCTGCTAAAGAACTGAGGGTAAGTAGGATGGCCCGCTAAACCTTTGAGTTGGGCCAGAAGGAGGACACCTAATATCCACCTCCTTTCAGGGGAGTGATGTAAGGAAAAGAAAACAAAGAACTTGTTAATTTTTTGACTTTTTGCCTTTATTTTAGGATTTATGCGACTATTATGGAATTTGGAACTTTGGGGATATATAAATGAACACATAAGACCACAAAAGGAGTACACCCCTCACATTTCTTCACATTTTTCTTTATATCTTTCCATGGACAACACTGAAGAAAGACACTTTGATAAAGTAAAGAGAGGTAAGCTTGTATAACAGTAAATTTATTCCCCTCAAAATAACTCGACCACATAAGCAAACTGGCAACAAAGGAACACCCTTAGAAAATTTTAAAAAGAATTCTTTGCATTATTTTCCACCTTTCACTCAAGTGCACGAACCCTCCACCCTTAGAAGAATAAACCCACCTCAAATTAGTGCAACTACTGCTTTTTTGGAGTTTGCCTGGGGGAAAAAAGAAGGGGGGGGGGGGACCAGACATCTAAAGAGAGCCAAGAAACCCCCAAAAAGTTGCTGAAGACAAACAGAAAAAGAAGAAAAGGGGGTTTTTTTTTTTTTTTTTTTTTTTTTTTTTTTTTTTTTTTTTTTTTTTTTTTTTTTTTTTTTTTTTTTTTTTTTTTTTTTTTTTTTTTGAATTCTAACAGTACTGTGACACTGAAGCAGAGCAGATCCCCTCCCTTCATAAACTGGGCCGCAGGGCAGACTGCAACATGATAACGACCCCAAACACACCTCCGAACGACCACTGGCTTGCTAAAGAAGCTGAGGGTAAAGGTTATGGACTGGAAGCAGTCTCCGTCTTAAACCCTATTGAGCATCTTTGGGGCACCTCAAACGGGAGAGGAGGGCGGGACCTAATCCACCGCCCTTGAGGTCAGAATGGGTAGAAGAGGGTCCAGTGGCAACTGTGAGCCTAGGAACTCTGCCCAAGAGGGTAGGAGGCAAAATAAGAGGCAAAACAAAATATTGACACTTTGGGCCCAATTTGGACATCTTTTCTAAGGGGGACCACTTTGTTGCCGCGTTTAGACATTGGGGGTCGGTATTTTGAGGGGACGAAATTACACTGTATACAGCGACCTGACCTTTACTGATCAAAGGCATTTCGGTTGTGCAGGAAGAAAAAGAAAAGGAAGAAGGGGGGTTGGAGGTATATTGTTACGTACCCATGGCCCCACTGTGCAGCAGTGCAGACACACTGAAGATGTATTCGTTACAGATGTCTGTCATTGGGCTCTTGACTACAGACTGACTGGCCTCCAGACATCGGTAACGCTGGAACGTGTCCCAGGCCCCGTCACCGTCTATCCCATGGAACATGTCCATCTCCCTGACCCGCGGGATCAGCACCAACTGGAGGGGAGCATGATAAAAACACAGGCTTGAACAAAAACTTAAATTTAAAATGGAATAGTTAGGAAATCTAAAAATTCCACGGCAAACTGTCTATCTTCACTAGATTGTTGAGTTTTATGTCTAAAATAAAAATTCTTAAAGGAGCTTTTTAAATATTTTTCTGAAAAGCCTAATTTTTCCTCTGATGATCATTAATGACATGTAACAGCAAACGAGACCATAAGTGCAAAGAATGCTATTTTTATAAAAAAAAATCTTAATGCCTTTGTCATGGATACACTCACCAAGGAAGAACAGTTGGCTATGTAAAAACACTATGGCTTTTGTCCAAAGGGGGTCAAGAATTAACAAAAACTGAAAGTTCCTCAGAGCATCATCAAGTTTAACGAAAAAAAATCTGCATGACAGAAAATAAGTTTGCACGTAATTGTTTGAGCTTCTTAGTATGTCGAACTCAAACTCAAACTCAAATACAATTGAATGACACTATGAGTGTTAGAATGAATGCAGTGTAAAGACAGTCAACGTACAGAGTCTATGAGTGTGTACGGGCTCTGCACGTCGCTGACGGAGGAGTAGAGCGGCAGACTGAGGCGGATGGTGTAGTTCAGACCTTTCTCAAAACATACTGGACGCAACAACTGCATGTGTCTGAAACAGAAACCAGAGAGTCACTGTGTGTGTGTGTGTGTGTGTGTGTGTGTGTGTGTGTGTGTGTGTGTGTGTGTGTGTGTGTGTGTGTGTGTGCGCATGCGTGTGTGAATTGAAGAGAGACAAACTGAAAAGGTACAGTGTGTATATCATACAAAGCATTTAGCGACATTTATGGTGAAAGTTTGTAGATTGCAATGCTATGTTGCTAATGTCTCCAGTTTGGAGATATGATAGAGAATAGGATGCTGTTTTCAAGACTAAAAATGTCGGCCGGATATAGTAGACATCCGGGTAGTTCTAATCTGGCCATAAGAATCGGAACATCCTAAATCTTTTTTTCTACCATGCTAAATAGTAGATAGTATAAGTGTTGGAACACAGGGAATATATATATTTTTTTCACCTTGACCCGGGTGGGAGGGAGATGGACTGATCGTCTCCGCTCTGGATGGAGTTGCTGCAGTGGCCGGAGGCGTTTGGAGGGCTGTAGACGGGACGCTGCACACGGATGTTCACCTGCTCCCACTGCTCCGGAAGCTACAAACACAAGCAAATGCAGGATTTAAAGTCCACTGCAAAACCCATGTCCAGGGAATCCTTATAACTGTGTAATTGTGTGAGGTTAGTTGCATCATGATAGTAAAGCATCTGAAAACAGTTAGGCATATTTATCAATCCAAATTGATATTGTCATTGAGGTTTGATAAATATCATAGGCCTTTTTATTTGTACTATTTTAGACCAGGTGTAGCTGCTTCAAGACTTAAACAAAGCTTATATATAAAAGAACATTCAAAAAATATCCATCTCCAAACATTTACCTTCAGTTTAAGCAATGTCCTTAGAAACCTGTTCAGTAGAGTACGCCATTGTAGTTGTTTATTTTATTTTGTCTTTTGTTTGTGTGTTCACTTTTTCAGCTGTGTGTTTGTGTTCCTAATTATTATTTTTTTATCCAAAAATAGAGTATTTAAAAAAAATAATATCCATCTCCATATGAAATCTCTCCACAAATGACAATGAACAAATACGTTTCTTTACGTATATACAGTATTTGAGCTCCGTTACCTGCGGCTCATAGCGAACCAGGATATCGTAGTCCATTGATTCTGGGACATTGTCGATAGTGAACTCTAAGAAAGCTCCCTCAGGCACGTTCACAAAGCCCATACCGGTCCAGGTCGGGCTGCGATCGAAAGGGTACGGCCTCTGTACCACCGTCACACCCTAAAACAAGACAGAGAGAGACAGATTTAAGGTTTTTAATCCCTTTTCCAACAGGTAAAACAAATGTTTGACAGTTTATTTTCATTTGTGATTTTCAGTGTGTGTAAATATTACTTAATTGTAACTATGTCGACTTGTTTTATCATTTTATTTTATTGTTTATCTTTTTTTTTCTTCTATTTACTTGTTAGAAATAAAAACATTTTCTATTCAAAGTTATAGTGTAAGAATAGTTCAACATTTTTAATACAAAGCTTTTTGCCTCACTCTTCGGCTCAAGAAAAGGCGACAGAAGCCATTTCAGTGTGTTAGCTCAAACACTGGTAGTGAAGGGAAGCAGGTCAATATATAAACTTCACAACATCACTAAACGCTCCTGTGTGCTTGTTAGGACTTGTCACATGTATTTACCATGTTATGTAGCGCTCAATATTTTTAAACTTTATAAAATTTAAGAATCAAATATATTCTTAAATGCTATAGTTTAACATCTATGGGTAATATAAACCCACTGTACAGATGGTATGATACGTGTAAACGCACTCACCGGCCCGTGCTCTGCGTCCTCAGCCTCGTAGGTGTAGTGATCCAGAGTGATGAAGTAGAAACCGGATTCAACCTGATCACAGCGCCGACCGAACATGTGCTCCCTACACAAACACTGTCCAGACTGGGGGTCACAGCTAGGGAGGGATACATGGAGATTTATTATCTGATTTCATTTATGTATCTCATTATTACCTATTTAATTTTCAATAGTGTTATATATCGTACACCTTGTCATATATTTATGTTCTGTATATGTAATAAATAATAATAAAACAACCGAAAATGTGTCTCAGTTAACAGACTAGTTTCCAGTAAGTTTATTTAATTTCTAAAATACTTCAAATGTCTCTACAAATCTATTTAAGCAGATAAATCCATGTCTTAAAATGCCCGAAACTTAACTTCCAACTTTGACGACTACGATGAGTCTATAAAGATAATTTTGTGTTATGAATCGATCTAAAAAAAAATACATCAATGAATTCATTGAATAAAGAGATCTTAATAACATACTTGTTGTTGACAGCTCCGCCCTGGTCGCAGTCACATGGTCGGCAGCCGTCCATGTCATTGGACAAACCCCAATGCTCCGGCTACAGGGGGGGGAAGAAAAATCAGACACAGAGTCAGACACATGGGCACACACACACACACACACACACACACACACACACACACACACACACACACACACACACAGACAAACATAAATATAGATGTAAAAATATCTAAATTTAGTCCTCACCACACACTCATCACAGTCGTGTCCGTCGACGAGGCGTTTACAGAAGCAACGACCTGATTCTGAGTCACAGGTGTTTCCTCCAGGTAAGGTGCCCAGTGGGTTACAGGAACAAGCTGCAAAAACACTTCAAACAATGAATCTTTCTGACTGTATAATGTCAACAACCTTTAATACCATGTATCACTCTTAATCAAGTTATTTATTTATTTTAAAGTTAGGGACAAAATAACGCAGCTCTGGCTACCATACTACTAGTGGTATAGGAGAAACTATGGGAGAAACTTGTTGGTATTTTAAGTAGTTTTATAGTGAGTGGAACTATTCAGAAACAACCTTCCATACTATGATTATTTTTCCTTAATTTTAGACATTAACCCTTTACAAAGAGAGAGAGAGCTATGACAAACATGGCGCCCAAATGTGAAAAACTAATGGGCACCTTTATTTTTTTTATTTTTTTTTACATTTTCTGCAAACAGAAATAAGAGTAAAACCCATGAAAATGCAGTAACATAGTTAAGTGCTGGTGCCTTACGCAGACAGCCTAGCGGGCCCAGTCCCAGCCCGTGGTGTCCATGTCTGCAGTGGTCACAGCGTTCTCCCTCCACGTTGGCTTTACAGCGACACTGTCCTGAGATCAGCCCGACAGAGACGTCTGTCCGCGCGTCACACATGCCGCCCTGCAGCGAGCCGTCAGGGTCACAGTTACAAGCTGTGGAGGCATGGAGAACAATATTGATGTTGTGTCATGTGAAAAGATTTATTGACATTTTTCAAGGAAAATATACTGTAAGAATAACATTTAAAAGACATTCAAGGTCATGAAATCCTTGAGGAAAGCAAAATAAATCACATGTATCTCTGTACATTTTATTGAAAGGCAGTAGCCTAGTTTCCTTGAAAATGTTGAGTTTCCCAACTTTTTTATTTTTTACAGTGTATGCACAAAAATCTTCAGGGCTATCTGCTCAGTAAATGTTGAAACATCTCACTCTGTCAGAAAGAAAACAAGTAAGAAAATCCTGGACTGTCTCTTTCATTCCAGAATAATAATTATATATCTGTCCATCTAAAGATCCGTCGACTCTTTAAGATTTCAACTTTTCCTTTATCTTGTGAAAACATTACAGGTCCAGTAAGTTATTGTGCGAGGTAGAATGGACTAGATAACAAAGCTCAAACCCCTTTCAAAGCAAGTGTGTAATTTAAAAGCGGTTGAGTGTTGTAAAGAGTAAAATAAAGTCATTTTACAGTGTAATGTTTCCACTTGTACCTGACACTCAGAAGGTAATTACAATGATGGTCTTAACAACAGCTACTTTCTGCTCCTCACTTCAAAGGCTTTAAAACAGTTAACACTGACTGAAAATCCAGATGGTGCGTCTCTCCAACAAGCATTTTAAACTTGTAATGAGTAGAAGGGGAACGTTAAGACTGTAAGAAATGACTGAGGGGGTCAAACTGTCATGTAGAGGTGACTATGCCTGCATTCCAAAAAGCATCCTCTTTCTATTTTACTATTTACATACTACAGCTGAACATAACAGGTATGAAGTAAGCATGCAGTAAGCTACAATTGGGACACACTTTTACTTGTTTATTTCATCATAACACCACGCCTTGATCTTGCCTCTTGCTTGTATATCTGTCGCATCGCTGGTTGTTTTCACTCAGTCAATGTGACTACTGCAGTGGATTGTGGGTCAAAATCGCCCAAAATGCATGCTGATTTCAACACTAAAAATCCCAACCGGATGTAGTAGGACAGCCAGGTATTTTAAGCATGCTGCATCTGACCACATGCATTGGGACATCCTAAATCTTTTTAATCTCATCGCTGGTTGTTTTCACTCAGAGGCTCACCTAAAAAGAATGCAGATTTCAACACTTACAATCACAACTCATATTTTACAGGATGCTGCATTTGACCACATGTATTGGGACATACTAATCCTTTTCCTACCATACTGAATAGCAGGAAAGTATGGGTACTGAAACGCAGGGTCAATCTTTTTCTAGCATACTAAATAGCAGGGTAAAGTATGGGGTACTGGAAGGCAGACTTACGTTCACAGACGTTGGGGTCCCTGAGGTCTCGGTTGGGGTGCTGGTAGTAGAAGGGTGCACACTGTTCACACAGGCGGCCGATGGTGTTGTGTTGGCATTCGTCACACACACCCCCGCTCATGTTGCCCGTCGTCTTGTAAACGGCCATGTCGAAGTGACAGGAAACGGAGTGATGGTTACACTCACACTCTGAGGAAAGAAAAGGGATTTAAGTTTAGTGTGTTATTAAGCAAGGTAAACAAACATATTTATCAAGTATTTATTTAAAGGTGGAGTCAGCAAATCTGGAGAATGCTTGTTGTCAAAATCACTTTTTTGTCAAAATCAGTGAATATCTCCTCATGATTTGCTACTTGTTTGTACTGATATGTTTTTCCTTATTTGGACAGAGGCAGAGTCTCCATCTTTTTTTCAGGCTTTACGCTAAAATAAGCTCCATGTATATGAACATACAGACACAAGAATGGTATAAATCAAAATAAAGTGTGAGAGAGAGAGAGAGAGAGAGAGAGAGAGGTCTTACTCTTGCAGGCGTGTGTGTTTCGTCCCTCTGCGGGTCTCCAGGGCAGATCATGGTAAAAGTCCTGACAGCGCTCACAGTTCAGACCCTCCGTGTTGTGATTACAGACACAGCGGCCGTGGACCTACACACACACACACACACACACACACACACACACACACACACACACACACACACACACACACACACACACACACACACACACACACACACACACACGCAAATAAATACAGTATACTCTCTATCTACCCAATCAAATCTACAGAGCAAAAACCTGTGATCAAAATCTACTAAAGTATGCGTCTTTGAGTGTCTAGAAAAGTGCTATGTAAATATTATCAACTATTATTATTATATCCAGTTTGGAAGAAAAATGTATCTCCAATGCTAGGATACATGACTAATTTCAATTCAAGTCTTATTTGAGTAATAATTATAACTAGGGCTGTCAAATTAACGCGTTAATTTCGATTAATTAATCACAGAAAAATTAACGCGATTAAAAAAATTAACGCAGATTAATCGCACTTCTATAATGCCCTTTGACCCGGTGCAAAAGTGGTGCGTAGCTGCACCGAGCTGCACCTGAAGCAGACACAGCCCGCGCGGGTGAAAGGGAGAAAAGTAAAGAGAGAAACAGGGCGCCGAGGGCTCTATAGACGGTTTAATAAGCATGAAGGTAGGAAGACATCTTACTTTATTCTCCGCAGCCAGTGTCTGTGCATTATTGATTGAGTGGTTGCAACAATGTAGGCTAGGTTCAAAACAGTATCTCTCAATCGTTCTCCCCGTGTCTCAATTTTGTTTGCTAGCTGTCTCGTCGTCCGCGTAAACGTGTGTGTGTGTGTGTGCGCGCGCGCGCGCGCGCGCGTGTGTGTGTGTGTGTGTGTGTGTGTCTCTCAATATTTTTGCCTATGAGTACGACGATGGTGAATGAATCGGCATAAGCATCTGTGGCAGTGCAGCGCTGTCTGTTGTGGAAACAGAAGTTAAGAGAGATGGAGAGAGAGAGAGCGAGAGAGACTAGCAGGCTATACAGCTGTTTATAAACAGGTATAAAAGTGTCATAAAAGTATGCGATTAATTTAGATTAATTAATCACAGAGCCTGTAATTAATTAGATTAATTTTTTTAATCGCTTGACAGCCCTAATTATAACTTCTCATTATTTACATTTTTGCTTTAGGAAATCAAAATTTAAATCAAATAAAAACAGATTATATATATGTCTATCATGCGTACCATTCCCTCGACTCCTATAGGTGCTTCGTCCATGGGTGCGCACTCCGAGGCGTGTCCGTAGCAGAAGCAGTTGCCCCTGACGACCATATCGTAGAGTGAGTAGTAGTATTTCTCTGTGACCTCATCGCGAGAGTCCAGCAGGTTGTCACCGAGCGTGTGCAACTTCACAAAGTTCACACGGAGGTTAGTGATCTTCAGCATGTCTGTAGTAGACAGACACACACACACACACACACACACACACACACACACACACACACACACACACACACACACACACACACACAGACAGACAGACAGACAGACAGACAGACAGACAGACACACACACAGACAGACAGAAAGGCAGACAGACGCACACAGACACAGACACAGACAGACAGACAGACAACACAGACAGACAGACAGACAGACAGACAGACAAACACACAGACAGACACACAGACAGACACACATAGGAGATTAGACTGTTTTAACTCATATTTTTTTCCAATTAAAGTGCCTTGCTCAGTGGCTCCTCAGCAGCAATAGTTTAAAAAAAAATCACAAGAACGCCACTGCTGACACCCAAAGTCGCTTCCACATGTGAAATACCTTCCTGTCTAACCTTTGACCCCTGGAGTCGTTACCTGGACGACAGGCGGCTGAAAGTGTCACGTCAATACTCCAACGCGTTCACTGGATCTAACCCTATCTAAGTATATTTCTATCCACAAGCTTTTATGAAAATTAAATATTACCAGATGGAAAAATAAAATGAAAACAGTCAAATTTTACTTCCACAAACTTAAGACAAATTGTCAAAATAATCATATAATAATAATAAATGATTGTGCAACGGAAACATTTCTCTATGGCAATCAAGTATACAACCTGTGGTGAGGGGCCACAGATAGAATTATCTTCATTTTAAAGGGTCAAAAGCCAATTTTTTTAAACAATTTAGGAGTGACTTACTCTGTATCCTGAGACTGTAGGGATCATCAATCTTGAAGGCGGGGTCCAGCACCCGAAATATCACCTAGGATAGGACAAACAAGGTGAAAATGTGCGATCTGTGAATCCAAATACTACATTTCTTGGGCAAACATATTCATAAAAAAACATTCAAAAGTGTCAGCAAAAGTAAAAATACACAACAAAAGTCATTCATATATTTCTTTCTTCTTTTTGTTATTGTAGGTGAGCGAGTGTATTCCATGTTCAAGCGGACGGTGTGGCATGTATTTGTTGTTTGTATGTATATGTTACAGTAACAAAAAGCAAAAAATGGATATGTTGGTCGAAGTGTATGCTCAGTGTATTCTGTGTTCATTTCCATAATATCTGACGCCCAACTCACCTCTCCCTCTGTGGAAGGTTCTATGTCAGAGTAATGTGAATCACACGTGATTTCGTCGACCTTGTACATCGGTCCTGACGAGATTCCGGGGAACGACGTTTCACAGTCGTACGCAAAGTACCGATACACCTGCCACGACTTCCCAAAGTCCATGGAACGCTCTATCACCATGGCAGCAGGGCGGAATGTCTGTTAAAGAGACACGCACATAAAAAATTATCATAATCAAAGAAAATTTTTAACACAATTATCATCCAGTTTATACACTATACTTTTTTAAAAAAAATTTACATTGTCTGTTTAAATGATCCAGACTTTAGTATGAAGACTCAATTCTTCTCAAATATAACTTTTTAGTTTATTTTTCAACTTTTTCCTTTTGATGGAGAACATTTTCCGGAAATGTTTCTTCTATATAGTTATTTTCATCTTGTACTAACAACAAACATGACTTTGAAGCAAATGGTTTTACTGAGAGGGTGGAGATCTTTCCTGCTGTCCATCCCCTAACAGGATGCAAAGGAAACACATGGGAAGTGTGTCGTTGATTGTGTGTGTGTGTGTGTGTGTGTGTTTTTCGTTGATTGTGTGTGCGTGTGTGTGTGTGTGTGTGTGTGTTTTTCGTTGATTGTGTGTGTGTGTGTGTGTGTGTGTTTTTCGTTGATTGTGTGTGTGTGTGTGTGTGTGTGTGTGTGTGTGTGTGTGTAAAGCTACAGCTGGTGAGCGTCATGGCGACCATGTGGCAGAGGCCTGAACTCTTCTTCTGTTAATTCTTTTCCCACCGTTCCGTTCTCAAGAGACGCGGAATGATTTTCTCTGCATTCCTGAAGCACAGCTGTACGAACGCTGTGTTTATCTCCCAGTGCTGTGAGTATGGGAGTAGTTCCATGATATATATATGTGTGTGTGTGTGTGTGTGTGTGTGTGTGTGTGTGTGTGTGTGTGTGTGTGTGTGTGTGTGTGTGTGTGTGTACATGCGTTTGTGGGAGTAGTTGCATGATATATGTGAGTATGTGTGTGTGTGTGTGTGTGTGTGTGTGTGTGTGTGTGTGTGTGTGTGTAGGAGTGAACAGGCACCTTGAAGGTCATGATAAGATGTGTGAAATGGAACTCAGCCTCCAGGTCCAGCTGTATGGTCACATTCTCAACACCTGCATAACATAAGGAAACAGGAAATTAACCATTAAGTATCGTTTCAAACACACACACACACACACACACACACACACACACACACACACACACACACACATACCCTGGATATTCTCACACACTTCAAACATTTAACATACCTTCCTTTAAATATTTACAGACTCGTTCTGTACGTGTTTATGTAGTGGAGTTTTTTCACGACATGCCCACACACAAACTCCGGTTCTGGATTGTGTAGTACCAGTTTTTTCATAAATTCTCCACTGAGTTTATTTCTTAGCGACCATTAAGACTCAAGAAGTGATGTAGATAGTAACTTTACATTTTGCTTTTACTACCATTCATAGATTAAAACACAAAATACGCACGAGTATGAGATCCAAGTTCTAATTCATGTTCATTAAAACTTTACGAGATAGATAGATAGATAGATAGATAGATAGATAGATAGATAGATAGATAGATAGATAGATAGATAGATAGATAGATAGATAGATAGATAGAAATATAGATAGATAGATAGATAGATAGATAGATAGATAGATAGATAGATAGATAGATAGATAGATAGATAGATAGATAGATAGATAGATAGATAGATAGATAGATAGATAGATAGATAGATAGATAGATAGATAGATAGATAAATTGAAACACTTTTGAAATAAACCTTAGAACAGCTTGTACAGCCGGCTAAAACGCTAACATGGAGTAGTAGGATTGCACTGTGAGGGAATTAGGAATTAGGAAATCCCAATGTAAAGCCATTGTGTGCCTGCAGCAGCTTCCTGATGTTCCTAAGACATCTGCTCTGCTCTGCATTGCTCCATGACTCACACTCTCTCTCACACACACACACACACACACACACACACACACACACACACACACACACACACACACACACACAGATTCCCACCACCGCTGACAGGGAACAGTGTGTGAGTGTGGGAGGGGTTGGGAACTCTAGCTGCTATGTGATTTTCTTCCTGGGCTGAAATCCAGGATGTTACAACAGTGATTACTGCTGTTAACTCCACACATGTTGTCCTAAGAGACCGGTGCTCACATATGGGCCTTTCACACTCTCTGCACATTTACCTTAGACCACAGAATATGTTTATATTTAAAGTTATTCCGCTGAGAACAGTTATGATTAATACTATTTCTGTTCTGAAGTGTTTTGCTGGTTTTTGAGGTGAATATGGCCTATATTTAACTTATTAACTTATAATAACTTATTACTTATAAAAAAAACAATTAAACGTTATTGTGTATCATAGAAATGAATGGAAAATTGTGTGAAAGTTGCGTCAAAAAAGAGAAAAAATCATCTTACAGTATATGAGTAAAATGGCATCTCATCTTGCAGGGGCCTCTCCCATATGGAAAGGATTTACTCTGTTATTGCTTTGCTGAAGAATTCTATTCCAACACTTCTACACCTGGCTTCAAGGTGAATTTAAATAGTTTGTGAGAGTAAAACACTTTTCACTGTAAAGCATCTGAAGCCTTCTCATTACAGACTTCCCTTTTTCCCCTCTTCAGATAAACCACCATGTGTGTTCAAGTGTTCCAGTGATGACACACATCTGTTTCTACTCTCCTAACACCTGTTCTCCAGAGCACACCTGTAAGCCCCGCCCTTTTCAACCCAGGCTCTTCTGTGATTGGCTGAGAGAGAGAGAGAGAGGCCCTGTCATCTCCTGTCTTGTCATTTACTGAGCTCCATTACCCACGAGAAACAGACACAATACTAGCTCACACACCATCATATAGCTGCTGTTCATTTGTTTTTTTAAAGCCGCTGGAAACCTGGTCTAAAATAATAAAAATCAATACATGATATCAACGTTGGGTGTCTCTATAAGCTTTTACAAAAAATCCGATTGAACATAAAAATTCACAAATGTTATAAAACTTAGTTAAAAAAATGCTAAACTGTTTGGGCGTGGCTGAATCAAACTTAAATGACAATTTCTTTCATTTGGATAGATACATTTGCCTTCAGATGCTTCACTATTATGCAACTAACTCCCCAAATTACATAGTTAGAAGGATTTTGTGTATTTTCTGAGCTCTGTTTCCCACAAGAGAGAACCACAATGCTAGCTGACTGCCATCATGCCAGTGTTCTTCCTACATTTATTTTCCAACCGGGAATTCAAGGACAAAACATTTGTAACTGTATGTTTTCCTCTCACCGTTCTCAGACTGCCACCAGGTCTTGAGGCGGTTGTGTGCGAAGGTTGTGACCACGTTCTCAATGGTGTGGCTACGGATGTTCAAGTCCTCGTCAAACATCTCGCTGGAGTCGCACACAAAACATTTCTTCTCCTCCTGATGGACAGAGAGCACAGAGAGAGAGAGTCAATAAAGGGTCAGTTCACCCATTTTCTCCAACGAGCCAGACCTTAATATCAGACTGCATCATCAGTGGAAAATCTCACAAATGTAGTTGAATGGGAGCAAAAATCATCCCTGCAGGTGAAGTCAGCGATTCTGGAAAATGTTAGTGTATCAAAATCAGTGAATATCTCCTTACAATCTACTACCTGTCTGTACGTACTCTGTGTGCTGAAAAAAAAAGTTGAAACACAGCCTAGGCTCTGTAAACTGACAACAGAACTCCACCTTTACAGCATGTGCACTCAATGTTTTACAATCACATATTTGGGGTTAAGTTTAAGGTGTCCACAGACTTCTGGCCACATAGTAGTTTTGTTATATGAGAAACATGGGAGGAAGTGAATTCAAATTAAGGATGTCCAGTTTATATAATGTAGCCAGTGTGTTTATTGTGTGTTTAATGATGCATTGGTTTGGCGAGCGCTCAAGCTTTACACACACACACACACACACACACACACACACACACTATTCAATTTCACAGTATTGTAACGTGTGTATAAACAAGATGAGTTTCCCAACTCCAATGAGCGCTTTGCCAACTACGTCTGTGTGGAAATGTGAGCAGAGTCAAGCTAAGTGGCTCCACTTAGCCCGACCCCCCCACCACACACACACACACACACACACACACACACACACACACACACACACACATACACCATCTCATACTTAAGGACTGTGCTCATCTTTAGGAAGCTCAGAAGAGGACCCACAGTGAGTTCTTGATTTGTTTCTTAAGGTTGAGATTCCAAAAGCGAAAAAAACTCTCTGAATATAAAAGAGACTAGAGAAGAGAATATTCTCTAACCTCGCCCCCGGACCACACACACACACACACACACACACACACACACACACACACACACACACACACACACACACACACACACACACACATTAACCTCGCCCCCGGACCAACACACACACAGGCAGAGGATTGTGAGCTACACAAGGCTTTTATTGTGGCGAGGAATGTCTGCACTCCCACTCCACAAGACAGCGAGAAGATACTGTACATGCTCACACACACAATGTTATCTTTGTGTGAGAGAGAGCTGAAACTATTAGACAGTTAATTGACGAAATGATTGAGATAATCACTGTATCGTTTGAGTCAGTTTTGGATGGTTTCAACTTCTTAAATGTGAAGTTATGCTTCTTTTTCTTTATCAAATGTGAAAGAGAACTAAATGTATTTTTGGTATTCAGCTGTTGATATTACAAACAAACTATTAGGTTACATCACATAAGCCCCTGACAAGTTATAGCATTTTAAACCGTGACTAAAGCAAAACAGTTACTTTTATTACTATGGTTACAGAAACAAGCAGCAGTACAGCATTTTGAACATGATAATATCCGTGTATTGCTTCAAGGAGTCTGAAATATGAGCAATAAGTCATAAAAATTTCGTAAACAGATAAATAGTTTGATAAATCCTTCCAACTGACTCAATTAATGTTAATTATTCTGACGAAATGACAGGAAATACCTCCACAAATTGCAGTAGGGACAATGAATCATTACTTATTGCCTCATTTTTAATCAAAACTAGTTCATCTGGAAGGTTTATGTTTTCAAATTAAAGTCATTTATAATATAAATTACCCTTTGCTCAGATTACACTGTTAGATAGCTGCAGAGTGATTAATATGCATTGTTTTGATTCAAGTCTGGCTGATTTTCTAACTAGATCAGAATTAATTTCATGTGTTTTTGGCCACAAGTACATGGAAGAAAACAAACCAAAGGAACGAAAAGGAAGGAAAGATATGCAGACTAACATCTAAACAAATACAAGCAAACGTAAACCTATATCTTATAATAAAGGACACCATGATAGTCGGATTGTCACTACATAGAATATCACTGTAAAACCCAATGAGGCAAGTTGATAAATGTTGATTCAAGTTTGTGAAACGAGAGGAAAATCTCACTCTTATCAAATTGTACCAAACAAACAAAATAGGTTAATGGTCTTTGAATTACCGGCTTTATCCTATTGTTTGAATAAAGCAGTGGTGGATAACATATTTATATGAATAGAAAACTAGTTTTACTTTTACTCAGGCATTGGAGTTAAAGTTCAGACTCAGAGTATGAATCTCAAAATCCTTACTCAAACTTGAGTCATAATAGTATACATATGATACATATCTGTAGGTCCTTTTTGGTCCTTGGGTTTCGTTTAGGGACCTAGCAGCTCCAGAGACATTTGATTTACGAGTAGTGATGGGGAATCTCAAAAAATCTTGACTCAAACATATAAATAAAAGTCAAATATAGTCTGATACATAAAATGAACATCTGTATTTTGGTCCCAGGATAAAAAAGCAGCAGCTAGTCCCTCACACACAATCAACGACACACACACACACACACACACACACACACACACACACACACACACACACACACACACACACACACACACACACACACACACACACACACACACACATTCCTTACCTCCAGATGTCCTACGATGCAGAATCTCTCTGGCTTGTCGAGGCCGCAGGTGGAGGTAACGGCCAGTTTGTGCGCGCGGCCGATCAGCAGGTCGCCGGTTGCTGGGTAACAGCTTCCCTCGGTGCACATGTCCGGAAACTCTGGGAACTGCTGCGCCCAAACGGGACACAACAGCGCTAAGGGGAGGATAAAATATAGTTAGTGAGGTGTAGATAAGACCGCAATACCATGAATGACCAGAATAATATAGTTTTTTATAATCGATTTTTGTCTGTGTGATTGTTATTTATCCATAGGCTACATGTTTAATTGTGCAACAGGAGGATGGGTGGATGTTATGTTGATGTAGGCTAGCCTATTTTCTAAAAAAAAACATGCAAAATCCAATACAATTATAATATTCTTTAAATGTTTTCAATGTAGGCCTATTGTTTTACAATATATTGTATTGACTTTTCCCTTAAACACAGCCAGGGTAGTTGTAGTTAACAGATGAGGGCATATCATTGAAATATCAAAGGTCAAGTATTAAAACCAGAAACATAACAGATACAACCAAAAAAGTGAAAAAGGAGTTAAAACTACATATTAATTAATCAAGATTATTTCTTTAAATACTCATAAGACAGTCCAGAATGCCCTTTTTAAATAAGTTGTAAAAACCGAGAAACTGCGCATGCAAGGGGGTCAAATTCTAATTGAAATCATGTGAATTCTGCCTTTACAAATACTGAAGTTATGCGCAACAGTAGAAAGTTGTCAAACATTCCTGGGACAGCTTTACCTCTTCTCACCCTTTAAAATTACTTTTTATGACGGAAAATAGTGAATAGGCCTAATTGTTTGCATATGTGTTGAATTAGGCTACATGTGTTTTGCAGTGAGAACGAAGAACTTTGGCAGAAGATGGCACTCCACCCAGTGTGTGTAAGTACAGCATATAAAGTCTAATGGTATACAGAACATTTTCGAAAAAGCATATTATTAAGAAACATTGTTAAAATGTTAAAATAAAACTCACCCAGAGCTGTTATAAAGTGGGTTATAAGCGACATATCCAGGGTCTGATCATTGACAGCACGTCTTGTCGGGATGTCGTTGGTCCTGCCGCTGTGAGAGTGAAGCTGTGTATGTGAGGGTGTAGCGTAAAGTCAGGGGAGTTGACTGGTAGTAAAAGGAGCGCCAGTGTATGGGGTGTTGGAAGGGCCAAATGTAAAGTGTATGGAGTGTGAATAGTGCCACAAGGAAGCCTGTCCTGTGCCGTCGAGGCAAAGTTTGCATAACTTCTTGCTAAAATGGGAAATGTTTATGATTACATATAGGCTCAGTCCTCTTCACAGCAGACCACGGGTTAGAATCCAGCCTTTGGTCGTTCTCTGCATGTCATTCCCCTCTCTGTCCAATTTCATCTCTGTCTCTCCATACAGTCTAATAAAGCATAAATGCCAAAAAACTATCTAAAAAAAGAAAAGAAAAAAGTTTTGCGTTTAGATTACATTATTTTGAATATGAGCCGCAAAAAAAGGACCTAAAACGCTGTGGTATGCCTACGCATGGCAGTCCAGGAGTTGACTATAAAACAATGTAGTTGATAGCGCTAACCCAAACAAAAGCGTGCATCTCCGTTGATCCGGTGCAGCAAATCTACACTTTGTCATATAAGCGTTAAAACAGTTATCAGAGATGACAACACAGGTAATCTGAATCAGCAAGGAAACTATAATTTTGTTATATAAATGTAGTGGATTAAGCAATACCATATTTGCATCCTAAATGCAGTGGAATAGAAGTATATAATTGCATCAAATAGATATACTCAATTAAGGTACTATTACCACACAATGAAATGCAGAATTTGAATAATTGTAATTTTTAATTGACTATGTCCATATCACATGTTGTAGGTCTACATGCAATTTATTTTCCCTGGCCTCCCTGTCTTTAGCTCATCAGTGGCACTAACCACACCTCATACAAATTTCGTCTCTCTCTCCACCAATGTACAGTTTCATGTGTTTTAAGTTAAATCTAGTTCACCACTGCCCCCTTGTGTTCATAACGCAGACCTGCAACTTTTAACAGCCACAACTCAAACACTATGTTTGTTGATCATTTATTTTCTGATTGAGGAAAACTCCCCCCAACGAAAAAACATACTAAGACAGAGAGTTCTGTATGTGTATGTGTAATATTTTCCATTCATTTTAATTTAATTGTGGTTGTATTTAGTTTATATTTTCATACTGTTCCTATTCTCATTTCATATAGTTTTTTTTTTACTTTCTCTGTTTACCTGTATTTATTTCTGCTTTCATGCTGCAACTTTTCCTCTTGGAATCAATAAAGTCTGTCTTAATTTATATTTGACTGATTACAGATATAAGCTCAAGATACATTTGTCTCTATCCCACACACCTTCAGGATAAATTAATCTATGTAGGAAATTAACAACAACTATGTTTGCAAATTAACCCAAACTGTTATGGTGGCGAATGTGGCTCAGTTGGTAGAGCGGGTCGGCCAATGATCAAAGGGTTGGAGGTTCGATCCCCGCCCTGCCACCTGTATCATAGTTGTTGTGTCCTTGGGCAAGACACTTCACCCACCTTGCCTTGTGTGAATGTCGATAGTTAGCCTGCTATCGGTGTATGAATGGGTGTGTGAATGGTAACGTGGGAAAGGAAAAAGGTAAGGGCAGGCAAGTAGGACCCAAACGCAGACGTTTAAAAGAAAAAGGTAATTTATTGCTCCACCAAAAATACAAAAAACTCAGGACGGCCAAAAGGCAAAAGATAACAGTAGCGGGTAACACGGGTAACATGGAAGACGAGACTCACCAACACGCAACAGGACAAACCAAAATGCAAGGACAAGGAACAAAGGAATGACAAGGGGAATATATACCAGACACAGCAAGGAACAGGTGGGACACAAACAGGAGGGAAACTTGACAGGACACACACACACACACACACACAGGACATGGGGAGGAACAGAACAGACATACTAAACTAAAGCAGGAAACACAGAGACACCACCAAAACAAGACAAGACACAGACAGACCATGACAAAAACTAGAAAGAGAACGTATAGAAGTTAGATAATTACTTAAGGTCATATGACAGACTTTGTGTGGTTCATAATAACAGGCTAACTTTAATGTTTTTATAACCCCTATCATGAATTGCTTTACAAAAGGCATACACAGAACATATGTATACTGCAATGAAATAATAAGGATTTAGATAAAGAGACATCTAACCCACTGAAAACTACAGTTATCCAAGACACAAGTTCTGATTCCAAAGTCCAACTTCATGTGAATACAGCCACGGAAAAAATCAAGAGACCAGTCTGAATTTTTCTTAAATCTTCATCTCTACATTAATTGATGGAAATGCTCTTAATGACAATATATTTATTGTGAATTTGATAGAAATGTTGTCAGTAGTTTATAAATAAAAACAAAATGTTCATTCTACTCAAATATGCCTATAAATAGTAAAACAAGAGACAGTAAACATTGGAGTGGTCTCTGAATTTTTTCCACGGCTGTATATTCTAGTCCAGTGTAATACATAGTGACATTATTCTTGTTCGACACATTATTTTTGTTGATGAAAAGAAAGATCTCAGTGTGTGGCCAGGAGTCATTTCCACTTACTGCTGGAAACCGAGCAAGCAATCAACTATATTCTGAAATTCATATTTCGCTGCTCTACCCTATAATTGAGGCAACCATAGCTGTTCCTTATGTGTGTGTGGGTGTGTGTAGCAGTGTGTGTGTGGGTGTGGGGAGGGGAGGGGAATAGGGGGGGCTTGCATGAGTCATTTTGAGTTTCAGAGCAATAGAGGGAATAACAAAGGGAATAGAAAAGTGAAAAAAAGGTGCCAAGAAAATCATGGCACCTTTTTGGATATAATGTTCCAAAGACAGTGTGAAATATGAGTGTAGTCGTGATAGTAGTGACGAACCTACAGAGATGAATCACCTCGACTTTAAAGGGATAGTTATTACTGAGATTTAATGGCTGTCTGAGTCCGGCGGCAAGCTAAAGCTGTGGGGAAAACGACAGCATACAGGATAGGCTACTAACTAGGTAACATAGTGGAGCATTAACTTGAACGTTTTATCATGCAGACTACAATTAACCTCAGAAGTGTCATGGCAACAGCTGACGTAATAAAAAAGTTAACACAAGTCTGTATTCAAGAAAATTCAAGTTAATTTATCACGTTAGACTAGATATATATTTTTGGAATACATACACTGGAGCATTTAGCTGGTGGTTGTAATGACTTGGGGGGGTTTGGGACACAGGTGCAGGACCAAGGGGTGTCTGAAAGTTATCCCACTAAATCACGAGTATGTGGAAGGGGAGAAAACAAAAACGCACACCCCCTTCCCCCCCTTTTTTCCTCCCCCCCCCCCCCCACCCCCCCCCCCCCAAAAAAGGGGGAGAAAGGAAGAAGGGACGCCCAGAGCTGTAAAGGGCCACACAGGCTACCTTTAATATAACACTCTAAACCACAACAAAACCACCACTGCCAAGCAGCTGAAAGCACAAAGAACTGCCTGACACTAGAGGAAACACAAGAGGACCCTCTCACTATCTCTGAAGGTGAGACAATGAGCAGCACATAGCACTGGGGTCCCAGGGCATATGTAACCTCTTCACACCTGGGCTCACTTAGCCAATCAGTGCCACACACACCTGATTGTAGTGGGTGAATCAGTCACTATTCTCACACAGCTGAAATATTCCGTGTCCTCACAGTGGTGGAGACCAAAATTGGAGCTTCATGAAAAAAAGTATTGGACTGATATTGATCAGTTAGACAAGAAAAACTGCTTCAAATAAATTAAAAATGTTGCTAACTAGTTCACCAAATCTGTGTTTTGTTCACAACATGTTTCCACTGGCCCAATTAAAAAAAATAGATATTTAGAGGGTTATTTTTAACCGTTTTCTTTCTAACCCCATATCCTAACGCAAACCCTACATCTCAAAGCTGATATTTTAAGACCAATTACAGACTATCATGTGATGTTTTGAATCTTAACACGTTGTGCTTTTAGATATTCAGCAGGTTTATTTATAAATCCTGACTGGCAGCTAATAGGCCTAATGTTAATTGGCTCAGAATACACACAGTCAAAACAAGACTTCACTTCACTGGAGGCGGCGTTTTTTGTTGCACCTTATACTACCTACATCTGCTTATAGATGATGACTGCAACTATCCCTGTGTTCCAATCCCCATACTTCCCTACTATTTAGTATGCCAGAAAAAGATGTAGGATGAACCAATACATGCAGGTAAATTGTAGTATGCTGAAAATACATAAATGGCCCATTATCTTCAATAGAATTTGGGAGTATTCGTCTTTATTCTCGACATAATGAAAAAAAAACTTCCTTATTTGATTTTTTTTTCTCTCCTGTGACCCTAAAACTCTTCTGTTCTTTAGTATGTAGTGTAGTGAAAAGAAAGAGTATGTGATTTGGAACGCAGGGTAAGTTTAAAGGAGTCAACAAATAGTAACTAAGTAATTAACAATTAATTAAAACCACATATATATTTGTGATGAGGATTTATTTACATTAAAACAGGAAACACACACATTTTAAGCATCTGTGCTGCTGTGTGTTCAATAATAAATCCAATTCCCATCGCTGGATATTCACACGGGAGTTTGTGTGTTCTCATGGGATTTGGGAATGTTGCCTAGTGACACACACAACAACAATTGAAGAGTTCATTCACATACAGATAAACGGCATTCTTAAAATGAATCAACCAACAACATTTACATTTACCTATTGTTTAAACAATGTCCTTTGAAACCTGTTAAGTAGAGTACGCAGTGTTAATTGTTTGTTTGTTTTTTGTTTTTTTTGTTTGTGTGTTCACTTTTTCAGTTGTCTGTTTGCATTCTAAAAGAAAAAAAGAAAATTAATCAACCAACACCAGGTTGATGGATGATCTCTGAATTGCACACAGACACACAGACACAGACACACACAGCGCACACACACACACACACACACACACACACACACACACACACACACACACCTTTTAATGAATCCGACCCCCTCCCTTATTCTCTGTTTCTCCTAATCCCTCTCAAATTGACTGCTGTATTTGGGCTGAAAAGCACCAATTAAATCGATTCTCGTTGAGTTTGATCAACTTCCTTTAAACACACACACACACACACACACACACACACACACACACACACACACACACACACACACATCCCTTTACTTCTATCTTTGTAAGGAGCAAAGAAGTGAGAACCAGTCAAAATGTCCTCGCTCCGATGGTAAAAAGATATAAATTGGTCCTCACATAGACGCCTGTACAAGTGCTAGTACAAGTACACACACACACATACACACACACACACTCAAGAGAGAAAGGCTCTGCTCCCAGAACAGCAGGGGTGAATACACTTTGCTTCTCTCTCTCTCTCTCCCTCTCTCTCTCTTTCTTTCCTTGGCGTCATATTAATCCTTCGTTCATGTTGAGAGGTACAATAGATAGACAGAGTGGAGAGAGAGAGAGAGAGAACACAGAAAAAAAGGACATTTTCAGCTTGTATTTCCACTGATTTCTTACTATCTTTTACTCATTTGGCGTTTCGATGAGAGATGGGATGTGGAAATTCCTCACCGAGCACAAACAACAACAACAGCAAAGAGAGCAACAGCTCAGCAGGTGAGAGGCATAAAATATTGAAAAGGCATTAGAGGTCCTACATATTGTTAACTTAACTAACTTACTTTACGCTGTGTGTGTGTGTGTGTGTGTGTGTGTGTGTGCGTGTGTGTGTGTGTGTGTGTGTGTGTGTGTGTGTGTGTGTGTGTGTGTGTGTGTGTGTGTGTGTGTGTGTGTGTGTGTGTGTGTGTGTGTGTGTGTTTGCCCATTCTTGACTGATTATCTGTTGAATGATTATCTTTATGAAATTTATAATGTTTGATTGTTTATGAGCTTATTTGGCTAAGCAATTCTGTGTCGTGCCTTTCTTGTTACTGTAGTCTGACGTAGATGACAGCAAAAATATAGTTTTTAAAACGTTACTGTTACAGTTGTACTTGTTCAATTGAGAAAAATAAGCTGTAGGCTACATCAATGGAAACGTAAATTAACATTTGCCAACTAGTCATCTGTTTGTTTGTTACCTCAGATCTTGTTGAGTCAACATCAAAGATGTAAGTTCACACACACACACACACACACACACACACACACACACACACACACACACACACACACACACACACACACACACACACACACACACACACACACACACACATAAAATACCATTTACAGACGCATTTTGATGTTACCGTGTTGTTTGACCTTTCTCTGAGGTTTTTCTGCGAACGTACAGCAACTGACTTCAATACACACAGTGCATTTTAAATGTGTGTGTGTGTGTGTGTGTGTGTGTGTGTGTGTGTGTGTGTGTGTGTGTGTGTGTGTGTGTTAATAGATCAGAGGAGTCTTTGCCAGAAGACGACAAATGGAAGTGAGTCAGTACGATTCAGATTTTCAGTCTATGTTTGCAATATAATGTTTCCATGCATAATAAACAAGTACAGTTTTTTAAATATAGGCCTATTTCTAAACATGTTTGTGTGTGTGTGTTTGTTGGTGTGATTTTGCTTAATGTGTTTTTCTGTACAGGAACTATGGAGGTGTCTATGTGGGTTTTGCTTCAGACTTCAACGTTCCTCAACTACAGATAGGAACACTCAAAGGTAGCACACACACACACACACACACACACACACACACACACACACACACACACACACACACACACACACACACACACACACACACACACACACACACACACACACACACACACACACACACACACACACACACACAGTCAAGTTTCCACATCTGCAAACTTCCCATACATTCCTTATAGACCCTAACTTTATTGGTAATAGTATTAATACTAATGTTTATTTGTAGGGGAGAACGGGGGAATCTGAGGCATCGGGTAATGTGAGCCACCCCCTGTATCTAGGCAACAGAAAACATTTGTGGTCATGTGAGATATATGTTTTCAAGCCCCTCTCATTTCCCCATGGCCCTGAAAGAGAGGACCTCACCGTGCTGTGGCAAGCATGTTTTTTTTACCAAAATAGGTATTTTGCATGTAAAAGTAAATTTACTTGCTGTCAACTTAATCAACTGTTGTGCCAAAGCAAATGTATTCATGTAGAAAAACTTCTATCATACGTGTTGATGAACTACCAACATATGAAACCATGTGATGCTGATAACTGAAGATTAGCCTGAAATGCTAAGAGAGGTAGTTTTTTCTCAAATTGTGGTGGTGGGGGAAAGTGAGCCAAATGCTGTGGGGGAAAGTGAGCCACTGTCTCACTTTCCCCACCATAAGGCACAAGTTAAGTTTAGTCTTAAACATATTTTAATGTATGCCAAGGAAATACACCAGGAAGACGACTTGGGGCAACCACACGGAAAGAGCACCTTCTCATCTTTCCCTGTAACCTTCAGGGCTGGAATGTAGAGTAGGCCTAGTTGTAGAGTATGACAGGCTGACAGGCTCCTGTGTTCTGAGTCCCAGGCTGTTCTCGCTGGTTCTGATTTTCCTATGCTTTGACCCCCAGACACTAGCTGGCTCTAAGGGTCCTGTGTTCTGACCCCCAGACTGTGTTCTAATCTAACTGGTTCTATATTTAATTTGAATCTTATTAAAACCTTTTGAATTATAATATGTTATATTTGATTTTGTATTTTGTTAAGAGTTACTATCAACTGTTTAGAAAATTTGCTTTGCTTAATTGACCAAACCCCATCATTCTTTTGCTAGTCCGACATTAGTTCTGGAATGTGTGGCTAGCTTTCAGGATTCTTACTGTTACAATATGTGTTGTTATGGTAGTTTCAGAGTGGAAAAAGTCAGTTTACCCCACAGCTGGGGTAAAGTGAGCCACATCACAACTTTTTTTTAAACAATCATATTTTCACTGCCCTTTGTCTTGAAAAAATTCTGCTAATGCCCATTTCTAGGAAACATCCTGAATTAATGGGAAATGTGTACATTTGAGTGATAAATCATTTTAGCTGGCTTAGAGGGGAGCAAATGTAAAAAGTGGCTCAGATTACCCCGTTCTCCCCTATATCACCCCTTATACATAAAATGCTATTCAAAGTGCTTTAAATGCACAAAATGAAACAGTAAAATCCTAAACCAGGTCTCCATGCCAAAAATGTAATTATTTATGTTATGGGGACTTATGAAGACACACACACACACAAGTAAACACAGCATCAATTTCCTGTTGCGTCTCCAGGGTCGTGAGAGCATGGGAGACAGAACACTCTGATAATCACTTCATGTCTTTGTGTGGAATTTTATTTATTTATTTTTAATCTTTGTGACCCCAAACATGTAAACGCAAAAGTATGCACGCTCAGTCACTGTTTATGTACCTTATATTTTGTCCATATCTAATAGCATACACGTGTGTGTGTGTGTGTGTGTGTGTTAATTAATGACTCTGTCCCCAGAGAATAACAGAGACTCGCCGTCCCTCAGGAGGCCGCTGTGGGGGAACGGATTTTAATGAAGAGCCAGGTTTGTGCTTCCTGTGTGTGTGTGTGTGTGTGTGTGTGTGTGTGTGTGTGTGAGAGAGTGTGTGAAGACCCCTTTCTGTTCTCTGCCTTTTTATTGTTAATAAGAACCACGCTGTCATGTCAGCGGTTAAAGGAAAATGCCAGTGTTCACACATTTTTCCTCATGGCACCTGCTCTTTAAAGGTGAAGTCAGCGATTCTGGAGAACGCTTGTTGACATAAAGTGATTATCTCAAAATGAGTGATTATATCCTCACAATCCACTACCTGTCCGTAGGCCTACTGTGTGAACTGAAAAGAACATCTGGTGTTAGTTGGATCAGCCAAATCAAACTGATTAGCTTTTAAGTTTTGACCAGAAATTCTTAACTAGATTTTTCCTCTTTATGCCTCTAAAAAAAAAAAAATGCAGCTATTAGAAATTATTTATTTATCTATTATTCATACATCAATTGGAGAAAAATGACAACCTTGGGGAAACACTGCATGAATTGAAAAGTACAGAATACATAATTGAGTATTGTGTCATTGGTGAATATCTGTCAGTTTCCCTCAGTTCTCACGAGTATAAGGTCAAATTGAAAATGAGGGTCACCCCTCAATCGGTCTC
The DNA here is from genome assembly GCA_026929865.2 of Hyperoplus lanceolatus. Taxonomy (NCBI): domain Eukaryota; kingdom Metazoa; phylum Chordata; class Actinopteri; order Uranoscopiformes; family Ammodytidae; genus Hyperoplus; species Hyperoplus lanceolatus. Next base: position 19,871,121 of record CM049416.1, read on the forward strand.
TCGAGGATAAATAAAAGTTAAATGAAATGAAAATGAAAATAAATTTTACCTTTCAATTAATGTTGAAAAAAAACAACTCTTATACTCTTATTAAATACTTTTAATTTGAAACAAAAGTTCTGTTTCGATACAAACATTCGCTTGATCCACTTCACTTCAGCAGAGTAAACCACAAACTGTCAACAAACAGGGAAACTGTTGCACAGGTGCATTTATGCATGTGGGGCATGGAATAACGTAAAGTGCATTGGAACTGTGTGCTTGTGTGTTTGTGTGTGTGTGTGTGTGTGTGTGTTTTTGTGTGCTTGTGTGTGTCAGTTGCTTTAAGCATAGAGGTTTGTGTGGTTTTGCAGTTCGACTGAAGCTTTAGAGGAATATTGTAGCTTCTAAGGCTAATGTGTAACATTGGTACAAACAGGAATGTTATTTAATAGCTAATCTGTTGTCCTTTTTCTTTAGGATCTACTATGTACAAACAAGGAATGTTAAAGTACATTTTTGTATGTCTTTTTCTTTCAGTCTTTCCTGATAAGCACGTCCTCGCCTGACGCCAGCTTCCTGTATAACTGCGACAGCTCTACTTGTCTTGGCGCTTTGGACTCCGGCGTGCACGGGACATCAAAGTCAGACGACACCTGAGAATCCGGGAGCTCCGATTGGTCCTCCTGGCTGTTGCTAAGCATCTCCTGAGACTGTACAGGATTGGTCAAAATATCTCCTTGGTCCCGCCCACTAACCTGCTCTGGATGTAGGATCAAAGTATCGGGCAGAAATGTGTCCAGGTTTTGGGATGAATTATTGGACGCAGAGGCTGATAAAGTTAGTTGGAAGCTTTCATTGTCTATGGGGATTTCTTCCTCTTCTTCTTCTAATTCGCTGAATAGATCCGGAGTCTGTGAACCGGTCATTCTAGAATGTGAAGGCGAGGGGGCGGGGCTTGGAACAGAGCAGCAGGATTGTGATTGGCTGTTGAGGCTGCTCTGACTGTCGGGCAGCGTCTCCATGGTGAAGAAGTCCTCCCATTTAGGAGCCTTGGGAAATAGGATTAAATTAGTAATTGACTTAATGAAAAAATGAAATATTGAAAAAAATCAGATAAAATACGAAAATGATGTTTACGTGTTGAGCTGTATGTACTGATATTTTATCCCATTGAAGAATGTAATAAAAAGGTGAAAAAGATTATATTTGGCAACTTCTTTGATCCTAAGAAGGGCGATTCATATGCATGTTTACCACATCAACAATCACACAAACATTTAAAATGTTACATGTCAAAAACACAATAAATAGTCAACCAAACAGAGGTATGTGGAGGACTGCAAGGTAAAGATAGTAAGGTTAAAATAAATAGCAATAAAATAAAAAGAGCCACTTTCTTAAATGTACATTTACTCATTTAAATAGCACCTTTCTTAACACTGTAAAGAGTGCTTAACAAAGGAAAATAAAGCAGAACCTACAGACAGACAGACAGACAGACAGACAGACCTGAGCACAGAAACATAATAACATCATAAGAAATAACAGAAATAGGCAGGATGCATCGCACTCTTCTACCTTGTTTTCCGTTTTCTGAGTTTCTTCAATCTTTTCAATCTCCGTCGGCGCCCCGGTAACAAGCTCCTCCTCTTTCACTGTACTATCCCCCTTTCCCTCATTCTCCTCTTCCTCCTCATCTTCCTCTTCTTCGTTGGATTCGGTGCAATCCACAAAGTTACGAGCGGCCGACTGTGCGTCTGTGAGCGTCACGGGGAAAGATGCATCCACACACGCAGGGGGCGCTGTTTTCTGAGGACTCGCTAAGAAAAACAGAGGTAAAAATAACTGTTCAATAAATAATAATCAATACAATAAAATGCAGTGGGGAAAGGGTAAGAGGGAGTATTGTGGCCAGGTTGAGGATAAAAAAATAAAAAATTCGATGTATAATTCATGCAAAGGGTAACGCAAGACACAGTTTGAGACATTACAGAAGAAATAAAAGATGAAGTTTAAATATTTACGCACTGTGCTTTATTTCCTGGATGAGTCCCATCTTCTTCCTCACTGGTGCCAAGTCCAGCCTGTCAAACAGCTCGTTATCACTGCTGTCTGAATCTGAGCAGAAAAAAACACAAACTATACTTTTATTTTTTTGATTTTTTCATTTAACTTTTATTTATCCTCGAGAGACCAATTGAGGGGTGACCCTCATTTACAATGATGTCGAGTAAATAAATTCCAAGGAAAAACAACAATACATACACAATATTCAATGCAAATACATCAGGAACTTTGAGTTTCTGTTATTAATCACAAAATGTGTATTTACTTAATATGCCCTATTAAAGTCATATATAGCACACATACCTCATATCATATTCATATTACACAGAGTTGGAATTTAACACACAAACACACACACACACACACACACCATACACACACCAGATATTAAAGTTTAGTGAGTATTTTTCAGACAAATTAAGTTTTTTTTTAACACATCAGAAACCATTCATTTGAATAACACAACACGATGCATCAGGCAAAGGTAGTTTAAACAAAATGCTTCATGAATTGAAACCAAAGTCGAAACAAAACAACAAATTCCTTTAAGCAGTTACGCTAGCGTACGTGCAGCAGACGACTACGACCTACTGTACAGTGTCTGGGCTTATCCACCACCTGCACTGGAAGAGAGGAGTCTTCAGTTTGGAGATGGTGGGACGATTTCTAAAACCTGTGATGAGGATTGTCTTCACGGTGTGTCTCTTAAAACTTAAAAAAATAAAATAAAACTCAGATCTCTGTTTTCAAGTTTATCAGTGAGTAGGTTGTTGTTGTTTTTTTGCTTTTACAGAAATCGGTTCGCAAACGTTGATTTTCCTTTTGTTGTTGCCATTCGAAATGAGTGTGCCCTCTACTGACGTCTTCCAATATTTTTCATTTATAAATTGTATCGATTCATCTTTCAAATGGGTGGCATTAACACACACAATTGCAGGCAAACGGTTTTTCTTCTATTTATCCCAAACTTTTTGCAAATAAAATAATGATTGCTGTTGGACAGAGCTCTCAAACCGTTCACACTGTGGATGCTTTGAACGGACATGAATCTTAGCAAACAATATACACAGACAGAAGTCTCTATGAAGCACACGGTTTATATTATCACCTGTAAACAAGCATCACAGCTATGAAGATGCGTTTTCATTAAAAACACCTGTTATATGTGTGTGTGTGTGTGTGTGTGTGTGTGTGTGTGTGTGTGTGTGTGTGTGTGTGTGTGTGTGTGTGTGTGTGTGTGTGTGTGTGTGTCTCACCATATGTAGGTCGATGCGCCATGCTGCGTTTAAGAACTCCCAGAGGTTTGTAGATGTACGACACATGATCAGACTGGTTTCTGCACATCAGCTTCAACCTGCTCACACACAAACAGGGACAAAGATATAACAATATCAGTAACTACTATCATAATCAATATTACAACTTTGTCCTTTTTTTAAATCAGTGGTGTCACAGATAAAATGACATTCCACAGGCAATTTTACTGTGTTCGCTTGAAATGTTATCAATAGTACTAGTCCTGTCTAGCCTAATGGTCATATAATAAAGATTTTAAAGTATATGTTGGTGTAGATTCGATTCACATTCACTTTACCATCACAGAAGGCATAAAAAAATATTTACCTTAACATAGTTGGTTTACAGGTTGAATAACAAAATAATAATTGATTTATAAAAAAATAAAAACCTAACTCACATCTGTGTAACCTCGGTCAGAGTTCGACCGATAGGGATAACACTGGGGTGGATGTGGACCGGCTTGAGGTAGGAGAGGAAGTCTTTGATCTGGAATTACAGAGGAATATTTTGAGAGTCAATGTACAGTAAGTGGATAAACAAAGAAATGCATTTAATCGAATGAATAAACTGTCTTTGTTTAACCGCAGCCAAATAACTCTTAGTTAAATAAATGAACTTAAAACATTTGATTACCTCTGAGTAGGACGAGTGGAAACTGAAACAGGCTCTGAAGGAACTGGCACCTGTTCTGAAAAAAACAAAAATTTGATTTAGCTAAAGAAGCAAACCTAATGTGCGGTAAAAATGTATTCTTCTTTTCTATTTAAATGCAAACCTTCATAACTTATCATTTGGTAATATAAAGAAAAAAAAACTATTAAATTAGACCTATAAAAAGGAGTTATTTTGACCTTTGCTCTTACTTTATTACTACGTTGGTTTTCCTCATCCTCTCTCCGAACCACATGGTGGAGGGTTTGATGCTGATGATACGGAGCGGCGTCCCGTCATCCGCTGTGCAGCCACATGGCAACCGGTTACCTTGGAAGAACTCCTCAGCCTACACACACACACACACACACACACACACACACACACACACACACACACAACAAACACAAGGAATCAATTAATGTATTTACAAAGGACAATTGAGCCCATAGCTATGAATCTGTAGAAGAGTCAAGACAAGACTGAGTGAGTGAGTGAGCGAGTGAGTGAGCGAGTGAGCGAGTGAGTGAGCGAGTGAGCGAGTGAGTGAGTGAGTGTGCGTGTGTGTGTGTGTAAGTCAGACCTTTGGGTGTCGACAGGCGTGGATCTGTGTCTTGCGGTCCGTCGTCAAGTAGCTCAAGATCTCCGGCATTTTCTTGAACATCGCCAAACTCCGTACATGAATCTGAAAGAATAATTCAACAATAAAAATATGCAAAACATCTTGATGTGTTTCAGCTAGACGTATTTAAAGCCCCTGTAAACCCAAATACACAAAAAATCTAACTGTATGTAAATTGGGGAGTGAGTTGCATGATAGTAAGCGGGGTTTTATGAATGAAAAGGCCTTTGTAATGTGTGTGTGTATGTGTGTGTGTGTGTGTAAAGTAACGTGTAGTGATACCTGTGTGTTGAACTCCTCTCCCAGGTTAGTGAACAGGTATTCATATCCATACGCAGCTTTACAGTTCAGCCAGACGACATGATACGAACTCTGGCTGATCCAGTTTCCTACGAGCTTTGAGATGCCGTCCAGACAAACCTCCTGCAAAAATACACACGATGAAAATAGTTTATTCTATGATAATTACTTTCAAGGCTACATTTAAACACCAAATATATGTATTGATAAAATCACCGAAAAAAACTATACACTTTTCGTATTCTTATGGGGTTTTTCATAGTTAAACTTACACTTAAATGTTAAACTTACCCGAGAAGGAATTTGGTAAAATCTTGGGTCGTAGAAAGTGGAGTCCAGATAGACACTCTGAATATCCATCACTCTGTATGTGAAGCATGAAAAACGGAAATCTTTTCACTTGTAATAAAAACAAGAAATACAGTTTGAAAACACGAGGATAGAACAGAAATGACACCTTTCTGTTGATCGTCCAAGTTGGTTTTAAACGTGGAATCAGCTCATTGTTTTGAAGGAATAAAAGCATCCACAATGATTTCAGTCTGATCATGAAACCAACCTGCTGCCAGAATGCAGATGTTCTATTCTCGACGCGTCTCCAGTTGCAAACCTGAAGTCTCCTGTGTACAATACGTTTCCCTGGCAACCCTCAAACAGGAACCTACACACACACACACATACACACACCGTTTCACATTATCTTACAGGTAAAATGATTTAAATTTATATAAAAAAAGCATTTTTTAAATGATTGACTTGCATGACAGAGCCGGGACAGTGGCCCGCAGTGAGCAACGTGACCACCAGATCTTCTTTCTGTCAAAAAAGCATCAGACAAAATGGTTAAAAAAACGTAACCAAGAAAAATAAAACAAGCTAAATCTATATGTCTGATCAATAGATGTTTGAAAATGTCTGTGAAAATTAAGGCCTATGTTTTTTCCTCGTGTTTAAATGCATAGTTGTTACCTCTCCAGATTCCTCGTCAACCAGAGAAATCTGAGTCGGGCTCTCCAGCTCTAAGGGAAACTACAACAAGAGAGAGAACAAAAAATGAAATCAATGAAAGAAGAGCCAGACATTTTAAGTCCACTACTCAAAACCTTCTTGTTTGAATAAACGGTATTAAAATTCAAAGCTAGCATAATAAGCAAAATTACTGTACAGGCAACTGTAACATTGGAAACAAAAATATAGCTGTTAAGCTTTGATATTTAATAGCATACAATTATCCAATCCAATAATGTTTTTTGTGTAAAAAAGCAACTATATCTATTTTCTTTAAGCAGTACTAGAGAGGGACCTACTCACCAGGTATTCCTCCCAGAAGGCGTACTTGGGATTGCTCAGCAGAAGTTCTTTGGTCACGAAGGAGCAGTACAGCCGGACGGTTCGACTGGAACCAACACAGAAACTTTAAGTTAAACTTTTCAAGTTTTCTTTGTAATTACATTATGAGTTAACTTAACTTTTCATTTTAACTTGTTTTGAGCACCTGTCTATTGCCCTCAAGAAACCATTGAATCTTCACTGAAAATGATAGAGGCTCACTTAAGTAATGCAGGTTACTTACTGTGAAGTACTAGTTCAACACAGTTATGTTAACGTACAAAGGAGGGAATATGATTTACTATACAATATGTCATCTCTGTAACTTTCACAAACAAATGTGCCAAAAGCCAAAATAATGCTTACATTAAAATGTGCAAACTGTGATTGTTTTTATTTGTTATTGTTCAGTATTAGTGTCCTCCTTCATCAGCGACATTATAACATGAGTAGCTTGTGCCAAAAAGGAAAATGACACATTCCCTCATATTTCAACTAAACTTCTGCTCAAAGACACAACCTGTCTTCACCTGAACTGCAGTTTCCTCTTCAGTATTGGTCCTTTCATCCCCTTCATGTGATCTGGCAGACAAAAACACAACATCAGACAATATTAAAACGTGTCAAAATCAGTTGCTAAAAGGTCATTCGAGTTGTAAATGCTGTCAGTTATACTTATACAGTAATTTAACATGATTTTCATTCAGTTGTAGCTGAACCAGACAGGTTGGTGATGCTGGCTTATTGATATCAAAAATGCAATATTAAGATATATCTTTGGAGCCTTACATTTTCTGCTTTAGCCACACAAAGGATAACAACTAACATGATTCTGTATGAATTAAATGATACATTCAAGACATTGAAGCTGGACCATTAACTGTGTGCTATATAGTACACGACTTTACCTTTATGGCAGTGAGAGAGGAAATATGCCCGGGCATGTAGGTTCTCCCTGTCAAAACGGTCCAGAGAAATCCATGGATACTCCTTCATTCTCCCTGCGAACGAACTCATCTTTAAGCCAAGCCTTTTGGAGATATCGTCTAAAGATACATGGAAGAAATTCTCCTTTTTTAGTTGCTATTTCACCGCGGTTGAAGCATATTTTCTGTTTGTTTGGGGTTTTATTTTGTCCCGCCTACAATTTCCTAGTACCCTTTCTTGTTCGCTTCTTTGTTTAAGAGGGGGTTGACCAGCATTTATTGGTGACTACCGCTACCTGCTGTTCATTTATAATACTGCATTATTTTCTTTAATTAATCCCTTTATCTTCATTTCTGGTTTATTTTCCCATGTCCTCTATGAGAACGTTATTAATGACGACACAGTTCATTTTTTTAATAACTTTAATGTAACAAATGAGCAGTACAGTAGAAATTCCTTTAGGAGTGTTACTGTGAACACTTTCGAAGTGACAGGCACCAGTCATCCAGCACAGAAGAAGAAGTGAACGGTTACCAGGCAACCAAGGAGAAGCTCATAAAGGAGAAACAACTGACGTCCGGAAAAAACTACTACTCGTTGAAAACTAATGTAAGTATTTAAAACTTACGCTCCGTTTTAAACGAATTAATTAATTAGTTATAAATTGGTGTTTAGTTGACTGTAAGTGGTTCATATATGACGTTATAATAAAAAAACAGCGCCTATTTAACGACCTCAGCGAAACTGTACTAAAACATAATGTGTTTTAAAGTTGTGCCACTTATCTATTAAAATATTTTTACACGATATAATAACATTTGGGTCTTTTATAGTCATTAATGTCTATTCTTTAGTTCGGCACACTATATAGGCTTTTAGGTCTACATGAAACAGCTGTTGTTTAGACCTATTGTTAAATGTCAATTTATGAATGCAAACTAGACAGACAGATAGACATATAGATATACATATAGATAGATAGATAGATAGATAGATAGATAGATAGATAGATAGATAGATAGATAGATTAGGTTAAGTAAAAGTAACTGATGAGCCACTTATATGAATGATTTATAAGGTGTTTTTTTCTTGCCATGTCTGTTGACCAGCTGTTTAAGTAAACGTGTGTATTTCTGTGACATCTTTCAGAATTGTCACCATTATGTCCTACCTTGGTGATAACAACTCCAAACCGAAGTCCATGAGCAGAGCCAAAGGATGGACGGCAGAGGTGGAAAACCTGTTCCGATTCCAGCAGGCGGGCTACAGGGACGAGCTGGAGTACATTCAAGTCAAACAAGGGAAACTGGTAAATATTCTTCTGATCTGAATATGTTGCAGTGACATACTGTAGATTCAGAAATAAGATCAATGTTATCATTGGACACGACCACATTTAAGCTATAGTGCATTACTTCTGTTGACCACCATAAAATAACTCTGAGTAATTACAAAACTGTGGGTGCATCTACATGAGGTAAGCCTTCAAACATGGATTTTATACCTCCTGCTATACGTCCAGGTTTTTTCTTCGCAGTAGAACTTAAACTTTTTGTTGGAGCTTCTTGAGCTCCTGCGCCAGTGTCGGGGGGGCGACACCAGTTTGTAAACGCTGCCATACTGAGAAATACAGAGAGTTTTGTGGAGCTGAAACGCTTGATCAACTTTGTGTCAACTTGTTTGGCGATTGCTTGAATGTAAGCGACATTCATACAAATTAAAAAGTTACACACTATAGCTTTAATATGATCGATTTCTCTTTTTCTGTGTCTGTCTCAGATTGACAAATGGCCAGAGACCGGCTACGTGAAGAAGCTCCAGCGTCGTGACGACACGTTTTATTACTACAGCAGGAAAAGGGAATGTGAAGACAAGGACGTCCCCAAAGTCAAAGTCTATTATTATGAATGAAACAACAGAAACACACAAACAACCGTCGGACTCTCTGTTTTCAATAAAGGAGTTTTTAAACGGCACTTGAAAATTGTTTTGTAGAGGCCAGAATGTACGATTGTGTTTCTTTTGGACTCGTGAATTGTGTGTGTTTTTTTTTTGCCAGAGAAATAGCTTCTCTAAAAGTTGTTCAAGTATTTGCCTCATTCACTCTCAGTTACTCTGTTAACCTGACTGAAATGTTGCCGCATTAAAATTAGAAATGTTTCATCAATCATTTGTATTATCTAAAGCTTTGAAAACTATTTGTAATACGTGTATATAGCTCAAACTGGAAGGTTGTCTGCTACAGTAAAATAAGAGCATACACAAATATCTGATGATATGAGGTAAAAGTTGGATTTTTGGAGTTGTACACTGAAATAGACGGATTGTAAATGCACTGCTCCCTATCAAACATGTAATAAAATCTGGTTAAACTGTTAAACAATCAGTTTATCTGTTCATTTACTTTGTTTTAAATGCCTTTTCCCCCTTTTTTGGGCTGTGAAGAGATAACAGTTTAAAGGAAAAACTAAGTACTACTACTCTGTAGGGATCCTTTACAAGAGGATAAACAAAGGCTGGATTCACAATTTAGGGTAAAAAATGTTAGTTGTTAATGAATTATATTCAGTTATATTGGGATAGTTAAAACAAATAGCCTAAATAAGTCATGTTGGGAGCTCCGGTGCGTAGTGGACAGAGCGCGTACCATAATTGGCTCCGGCCTTCGTTGCAGTGGTCACGAGTTCAAATCCGACCTGTGGACCTTTACTGCAGGTCAATCCCCCCCTCTCTCTCTCTGTCTCCCCATTTCAACTCTGAGGTCAAATAAAGCTTGAAAATGCAAAAAAATAATAAGTCATTTTATCCTGAGGTTATGCTGTATGTAATGTAATGTTCTAGCAGCACTGAACAAGCTTAAATTACATCATTACAAGACCCAGACATTTTTTTTTATCACTGCACTAAGCTACAGTGTTTAACTAGTTGAGATTCCGTGCACAGTCACTATAATATATGTGACCTGTTGAAAAATGCATCTGAAGTTTTTCTTTCACAGGATTATTCGCCGGCTCTGTCACACTCTCCTCATGTGACGGTTACATGAGTTATGAGAGAGAGAGAGAGATTACATATGTATGGAGGGCCACACTCTCACAACTGTGGTTATTACCGCTGGATCAGGAATGTAGCGCTTTATATAGCCGTCCGGGAATGTGAGATTTGTTGTATGCTTTATTAACTTGTAATTAGTGAGGAAGTTTGCACTGTGGTGCTGTTAGAGGAAGCCCTGAGTGATTGCACCCAGACAAGGCATGTGAAAAAGGCAAAATTACATTATGCTGTAGGCCTACTTTACATAATTTAAAGCTATCCCATTTCTATTTTAATGTATGCCAGGGCCACGTTTATTATTTATATAATATAATGTGGGTTACAGTCCATGTTAGTGCCACTGTGGATGGTTAAATGTAACCTACTTTTGCAAATATCTGCAAAAAAGGGGGAGATGCAATACTATTAAAAAAGAGTTATTGCAATACATCACAAATATAGGTATATAGGAGTGATTCATTTTCTCTTGTAATTTTTTAAAGACACTTAATTTGTCACAGAATAAGAGGGGATAAGATTTGTGGTTCAGAATTATGCAATACTTTAATTGGGTATCACTTACACACAAACTTACTTAGGCTATTATATCCAAACTTTAAAGACTGGTTTCTGTCCTTACGTTTGAGTTATGAATAACATTTTCCTTTTTTTAACTAACTGTCTCTAAAATTTCAAATGTAAGATTATTCTCGGGGCCAAATACAATCTAGTTGTATTTCCCAAAAAATGCGTCTTGATTGATTGATTTAATAATTTATAGACATTCTTCCTTACTGGATTGTTCTAACAAACGCCTTTGTGAATGGTCATTCTGCGCATGCGTATTAAGCGGGGACCTGCCCCGTCGGCTAAATATTAACCCAAACATCCCCTTTAATAGCTTGAACTGGAGCGACCGGGCTTTAACTCCCTTTAATTGCGGCTCGACCCTGCTACTCGTCTTTTTCTTGAAGTTATGTTTCAGCTGGAGTCAACGTTCACGGAGGCTGAGAGGCAAGTGTGCTGCTCAAAATGTGTCTTATATCGCAGGAAACACGGCTTATTGGGCTTGTTTACCAGGTCTTATGAATGTCTTGCTGCTTCTCCACTGTCCTACAGCTGTCTGTATGGTTAGCTTAGCATCGTTAGCATGTTATACAGTTGGCCTTGTTACTGTAAATCTCATGTTAGCTAAAAGTAGTTTAATTATATCCTTTGTATTGGTCTTTTTATACTTTATTAGTGGCGTTAAAATGACAAAATGAGTGTGTTAACGGTGAAATATGGTTGCTAAGGTTGCTGTTTAGTCCCCCTGGCAATAACTTAACGAGGCTAACAAGCTGTTCATATAAAGTTAAAGGTATGTTTTTATGCTGTTACAGGCGTTTTGCTAATCAATATAGTACGTAAAGTTGACGTGAGATGTCACAGAAGGGTCGTGTGTTTGCTTATTGTCATGTTGACATAAATTACATGCAGATCTTATCTCTAAAGTTTTTGAAATAATGTCCACAGCTAGAACAGTAAAGTTGTATTCTCTTCTCATCGATATTTAAACCTTTTACCTATTAATTTGAACCTTTAAAATGAACTGTGGGTCTTTATTGTTGTTTATTGTATTGACAGAACAGTGTGAGGGAAATTCACTTCAAGTTCATTCATTAATCATTCGTCTAATAATATCATAGCACACTGAATATACTAATTTTCTCTTCAAAAACTCCTGTATGATATCTTTTTTTCTATTCTCAAGATTCATGTTAAATGTACTTATCGATATTTGCACTTTAAAATGTAGTTCGTTTTTTTTAAATTATTGCCTAAAATGTATTTACTGTGCTCAGTACATTTGTGGAGTGGAATACAACCTTTATCCAGGTCCTTTAACATGTTATAAAAATAATAATTCCTTTATCAATCTGTAAAAATCACTTATTTGCTCTTATTTTCGACATGGGCCTTCTAAGGTTCCTAACGGTGGGAAAACGACTATTTTCTCAGTCTAATATGTTAGCAAACTGATTATGTTTGAGTTTTGGACTGGTTTGGTGTGTTCCTGTGTGTTTAATGGGACATTTCCTTGACTAAATGATAAATAGATTATCTCAACAACAACAAAATTGTTAAAGTGAAATAATTATTACCTCCACAAAATGTCTTGAGAATTACTGTATTTCTTCAGCAAAACATTGCTATGTTTTTATGATAAATAAGACAGATTCAAAAGTAACCGAAAACACTTCCCATGTTTTAGGTTACTGCCTTACTAACCTGTTGGAAAGTTACTAAATGATTTTATTTTTTTTAATACACATTTTAATTTAATTGTAATGGTTTTTAATCCAGGTGTTGTTATACACTGTTGGCGTTTTAACACAACCGGCCCGCTCACACGTGAACTAAATATCCTTCTTCTTAGCCGGGGTTAAGTCCATGTTTTTAAGGGGCCCAGTGAATCACAAGGTTCTCCGCAGGAATTTATACTTTAGGCGACGGCGCTTTATAATGAAGCTCTTGTTTTCCAGCGTGTGTTTTCTGCTGAGAAAGCTCTGCGAAGGTTTTATTTCCTTTAACTGCTGCCTTCTGACCCAGATAGGAAGTGACTGAGTAGCCTGTAGCTCTATGCTGCAGCTGAATTCTTCTTTGTGGTAAATAGTTGGTTAACGGTGTGGAAAATAGACCTGGTGTGAAACTGCGTTGTAACAGTATGTATTACAGGGTTTTTACAGAGTCTAGAAAGTTTAGAGAAATGCTTAATTTCGTTTTTCTTGTTTTTAAGGTTCAGAATGTGCTTAAAATCTGAACATCTTATTGAAAAATTCTGGATTTTCTATTGTGTATTGACCAGACTTACTAACTGACTTTTTCAATACCTTGACCCAGTGCCTCCAAATTATCCTAAGACATCAGTACAGAACCTACCTCTTTAAATTGGATTTTAGCGCTACTTACATTATATTTTAAATGCATATTTTTATCGAAAATACATGTTTTTTTGTCTTCTTCAATAGCTTTATGTAGTCAATATGCATTATGTGAACAGTCACCCTTCCATTTTACAGATAGGGCAATGTATTAAGTGAAAATTTTTATTGAAAGTGCTTGAATTTTACTCTTAAAAAGCTAAACGATGCCTGATATTAGTTTTCAAGCCTTATCTCCCTTCTCCTGTAAAGTTATGTTCCTAATAATCCTCCCTATGACCAAGAGACTTTTCATTTTGTTGTTTCCGTTATGATGTCAGTCCCTGAACACAAGTTGATGCCTCCAGCTCTGTGACGTCAGTTTGTAATAACCATTCAGTTTCACACATTAGTTGTGTCAAATCAATGCTGTGGTTTCTCCTCATGCGACAGTCTCATTTTCCCTCTGATGATCATCAATGACCTTCTACAGCAAGCGAGACCATCAGAGAAAATGATTATAGTTCTATATACTTATTATTAATGCACTGGTCCGATTTTACCCGGGAACTTCTACAAAATTATTTGAGACCGCAACAACCTGTGTTTAAGAACGGTACTAAATCAAAGTTTACTTTGCTTCACCATCGTCAAATTACCATTATTAATCTGACATAGTCACAAATAAATACATATTTATATTATTTCTCCCATCTTTTTCTTGAAACACCTCTGAATCCATGAAGTATTAATTCAGAAGTGTATTGGTTTGTTTGTAAGCGGTGAATAAGCTTTGTAAATCACCGGTTTAATGATTTAGACTTGTACAGTAAACTGTGGTTGAAATAGTATGAAGTAACATTTAGTTTTGATTTGATCTTCCTCTTTTCAAACCGCTCTCGTCACCATCACTGCTGTTTGTATTTTCTTCTGAAAGATGGAACTGACTTGTGGTCGTTATCGCACCTGGAAATAGAAGAAGTGAAGCAGAACGAGCCTCAATATAAATCTGTCGTCAGGTTTATATCAGCAGCAGTTTGCGAACACACAGCGGAAGCCACTAGTGTAGACTTTTATCTGTCTATGTAGAAAAAAAACAAGAAGTGTGTGAGTGTCGTAATGCTTTTAGTGCATTGTTTAAATGCTGCTGTAGTAGAACTAAAAACTTTTTTATTTGGATCAACATTTACTTCCATAAAGTAGCTGCAAGTCCTCCAATAATTAGTGCTGCATTCAACTATTATCCTTTTATATATTTGTTCTCTCTGTCTTACTCTTTTGGAAGCATTTTCTGTGTAAAAACTGTGTTTATGTACTAGCTATGGTTAAAACTTATGATGTTTGTGTTTCACAGGTAAAGTAACGAACCCACCTGACCAGTCGAAATCCTACCCATAATGCCCTCCTCCTCCTCACCTGTCTGTTGACGGTAACAGTTTCCCTGGCGACTTGTTTTGGGAGGCAGCTGGTTGCTATGCGGCCCCGGCCCTGTGTGTGCATGAGGCGGCGCTGCTGAGAGGCCAACGCTCCATCGGTCGGTCGGTCGGTCGGTCGGTAAGGGGGTCGCGGAGACTGTGTAACAGCTGTTAACCGCCGGAAACAGCTGTGGAGCCACTAGTTACCGCGGGGCCGTCGGCCATGGATGACTTCAGCACCAGGACGTACGGCACCAGCGGCCTGGACAACAGGCCTCTGTTTGGGGAAACATCCGCACGGGTAGGAGCCTCGAGGGAGGGAGGCTGGACTAGGATATAGTTGATGTTTGTTTGTTTATTTAAAGGATTCACATTAAAGGATGCCCATAACTTAACACACACACATATATATACCACTTTAACTTATAAACATAACATTGAGGTAATAAACGTTAAATTACATTAATATACTGTACTATGATTAAACACAATACATGCAAGCCTCTGGACGGGTAGGCGCTTGAAAAAAATGACAGAAAATTAAAGTTCAGACCAAATTAAAATAAAAATATACAAAATCAGAGCTTACTTGTGCAGGATGTGGTTCATGCACACTCCTTATTTGTTGAATATTGTTGTCAGTCTAGAAGATGTTATTTTATAAGGCAGATACATCAGACATCGATGTTGCTTTGTATAAATTGATTGAACTGTCTTTTTCCCTCAGGATCGAATCATCAACATGGCGGTGGGGGGATTCACGTCGCTGGTGGTTTTAGTAAGCACAAACCCTCGACAGCATCTCTGATTCACTGTGTCTATCCGCTGCAGGGCAATATCTTTATCACAACAACCAAAAAAACTTCATGAAGGCCCTGCAGTCAAAATGTTATCAAAGTAAAACAACAAAAGTACTGTATGAGCATCAAAATAAACTTTTAGTACCGAAAGTAGTGATGTGTTCATTCATGTGAACATTACTTAGATGTTTCAGTTAGAAAATGTAGAGCTGATTTAAATGACTTTATGTAAAGCCTTTTATGTAACTTTTGGGGTTAGTTTGTGCAGATCAATCAAGTGATATCTCAATCTAAATAGTATTTCCATAAATTATTTGTTGATCATATTTTATCTTATACATCCTGAACTGCTAAAGAACTGCAGTTATCAAATAAAAGTAGAAAAAAAAGTACGATATTTGTTATAGTAGCTGAAGTATAAAGCAGCAGGAAATTGAAATAGTCAAGTAAAGTACAGCAAGTTCAAAGAGTTCTAGGACAGGACACATAGTTCGAATTGCAGCTATGTGAAGGCATTTATGTTTATCTGTAGGCATGCTTTTCCACTATCTCCATTAGATGAGGTATGTGTGGATCCATTCAAGATCTTTAAAGTCCATAAGGCTGATAAGCGATCAAACGTTTGGCCTTTTAGAGCGATTAAAAAGTCGTACACGTTGATAAAATGCATTTTATTTTCACGTGCTGCATTTCACCGTCATAGCTGCAGCTTGTTCACATCAAGGGCCCTTTTAATTATAAGTTATCTGATGTTTTAGATAACTTTTCAGGTCATTTATAACTGCAAAACATTGATTAGTTTAACGTACTATATAAATTCATCACAAATCTGGTATTTAACTTTGGCTACTGAGTAAACGGTGGAGTCAGCGAACCTGGAGAATGCTTTTAAAATCAGTGAATATCCCCTCACACTCTGCTTGCTGTCTGTATTGTGTGTGCACTGAACGAAAATGTGGTGTTAAATAATACACAGCCTAAGCTCTGTAAACTGGTATGGAAACAGATCGTATAAGAGTTTACAGAACCTAGGCTGTGTATGTATCAACACCTTTCTCCAGAATCACTGACTCCAATTTAAAGAGGAAAAAGCTGTCTGCTTCTAAAAACAATGACTCAACCACTTTTACTTCTCCAAAGTGAAAAGTGTTACTCCACTCGTCTCATGGTGTTTCTCTCTGTTTCCTGACTGTCTGTAGTGAATCAACACACGCCCAGCCCTGCAGCACAGCCATGTTTACTCTTAGAAGCAGTAACATGCTAACAACAAGTTTGAATAAGAACCTGAAATACTTTATACAGCTGCTGTTTCAGTAATCTCGTGACATTTTTGTAAAATTCCCAAGACGCTACAAGTCCAAATCGTACAGCTATTTGTCCATAATGTTGATATTCAAACCAAGCCATTTTAAAAATTAGTTTTGTTAAAGCTGCTCCCAAGGAACTTTAAGTTTGCGTTAATTCTTGCACCTTCTTTGGGCAAAAGCAGTATTGTTTTTACCACACCAGCTGTTGTTCCTTGGTGAGCGTGTACCCATGACAAAGGCATTAAAAAAAAAAACTTATAAAAATAGCATTCTTTGCACTGATGGTCTCGTTTGCTGTTACATCTAATTAATGATCATCAGAGAAAAATGAGACTGTTTCAGAAATATTTAAAAGTTCCTCGTAGCATCTTTTAACTGAAGGTATCTATAGTAACATCTGTCCCGTCTTGTCTCCTAGGTGACTGTGATCTGTTCCTTCATCTTCCCCTCGCTGCCTCCGCGACCGCTCAACGTCTTCTTCGCCGTCTGCATCCTGTTGACCTGCGGATCCTCCATCATGCTGGTAACAAGGAGGACATGTTGCTTCTATATTTCAGATGGTTTCAGATGATGAAATATAAGTATTTATTAGTAATATAAGTATATACTGTTATCAAAGTGTTGTGGCTTGTATGATGATAAACATATCATTTTGACTGGCTATTTGCCTATGTGAAAAATAGGCTCAAGCTAACACACAGCTGACACGCGAGCAGAATGAACAGTCTCATCCATTAGCATTGGAACCTAAAGCTTATTTGAGTGTCAAGAAAAGCGCTATACAAATCCTATCAATTATAATGAATTATCATTCAATTAAAAACACGCAAGCCGAGCTCACACAATGTCTACTGTAAACATAGCCTAAGCCAAACTACTCCTTTTTAGAAATGTTTTTCTTGTGAAATTTGTGTAAAACAACAAAAACCTTTTTATCCTTTTTTCTCCATAGATATTCTGGTACCGGCAGGGCGATCTTGAGCCAAAGTTCCGGAACCTGATTTACTTCATGCTGGCGTCGATCGTGCTGCTGTGTCTATGTGCCAACCTCTACTTCCACGACGTCAGGTAAAGACAGGAACAAGGAAGTGGAACAAGGAAGTGATGTCATCATGGCCTTGATAGACAATAGCAACACGTTATAAAAGACTCCTCCGAGACGCACAGAGAAGGAAACGCATCACACACTAACTTGAAGCAAAACTGAAGAATCTTCCGACCGAAACTTGTGAAGTTTTAATGGTTCCAACGGGGATTTAAAACTGTCGGATTCGCTTGTGCTGGAACATTGATGCGATGCACACACAAGCACACACAGAGATATCACACACACACACACACGCACACAAACACACACACATACACACACACACCCCAACACAGGACACATAAATGTCACTGTGTAGAAATCACAATGCCTGGGGGATGAACTTTGAGTAGAAGCAGGTGTGTTTACATAGAATCATCACTATTCACAGTCGTGTCCTCTTCACAATAACAAGCACTTAAACCTCATAATGTGTTGGACAGTTAAAGGAAAAATCTGCTCTTTGATACTGGTTTGAATTTAATTTGCTTTTGAAAACTGTCAGAAGAAAGGGTCTCATTCCAGAGACATATCGTCAAATGATGTAAACATCTTAATCACGCCACATACACTGGCCTCACCTTCCTCACAAGACACAAGCAGCATCTTTTTCAAACAAATGCATCATTCAATACATCATTTTCCAAGACCAAATTTGTTCCAAACATTCCTCCAAACTCACTACTGCATTGTTGAATACTACATACAATAATCTATGTCAGCTCATGAGTGGAGCATCATAGTGATAGATGTCTTGGACATATTTGAACTTTATGACCTCCTGAATGTACCATTAGGTTTGTGAAATCACTATGATGCTGTAGACTCTGCCATACAGCCAGCAGACTTCAGATCTCCCTTGAATTTAAGTTATGAACCTTATGTTGGACATTTCACTTTTTGAAACTGACCATTGTTTTTTTTCTTTTACTAAAAACACTTGTGCTGTCAAACTGAATTGTTCCTCTGCTGGACATTGACTTGCTCCAAAGCCATTTCCTGTAAGTGTTCAGATTTTAAAGCTATAGTGCGTAACCTTTTGATATAACTGAATGTCATTTACATTCAAGCCATCGCCAAATGAGTTGACACAAAGTTTATTAAGCCTTATCAGCTCCACAAACCTCTCTCTCTTTATTTCTCAGTATGGCAGCATTTACAATCTGGTGTCGCCCCCCTGACACTGGCGCAAGAGCTCAGAAAAATCCCAAGAAGTGCCCAAGAAATGTTTCAGTTGTTGACTCTACTGTTAAGAAAAAATCCTGGAGGTATAGCAGAAGGTATAAAATCCATCTGCTATCACCTGAGGGCTTGACCTCATGTAGACGCACCGACATTGTTGTTGTAATTCCTCATAATTCCTCATGGGGGCGGCAGAAGTTACGCACTATAGCTTTAAATAGGGTGGATTTTTCCTTTAGAAGATTTAGAAAATTATGATTATGGGCATGTAAACACACCGATCAAAGCTAAAGGTTGGGGTTAGTGATGGACCCCCCCCCACACACACACACACACACACACACACACAGTACTGTAGACTGTTGATCAAACTAGCGAACACACAAGCAATAGCACATGCTGTTTCACCGTTCTGTGAGAAATATATGCAACAGTTTGTTTCTCTGCTTCCTCTCTCTTGTTGGGCTTATCTGATTATCATGGTTGGATTTAAAACATTTTCCAAATCAAGTAAGTCTTGCTAAGAGGATATTCTTTTTCCTTTTTTTACTAGAAACTCATTTAAATGCTGTATTACACTGACTCACTGCCAATTCTTGCACTAAGCATTGGTCGACTTCCGCTTTTGTCTAAGCAACACACACGCACGCACGCACACACACACACACTCTAGCAGTAGCGCCAATGAAAATGAATGGGAACACTTCACGTGGCTTCAAACAGCACAACAGATCTTTTCATGGATTTGTACAATTTTCTATATCACATTGATGTGTCTGCAATCATCTGTCTGCAATTTTTGTTTTTGCACTAATTATTCTGCCATTTACAAACATGAGCTTGTCTGTTGCACAAGGTAGCTTTAAACGTCTGTTTTCTACACCAAGAATGAGACTTATACTCCTGAAAAATGTTCGTTGGTGTGTGTGTTAGGTCTGTCTAGCTTAAGCACAATCATTATGTTAAAGCAAGTTTGGTTGAAACACACTGGTTTACCGACTGAAGTATCGGTAGCTGGACCAAAAGGTATATGGCTCTATAAGGAGAAATGTTCAAACTAATTGAAAAACATTTTTTAAAGCTGTTTCCTAAATTTCATTGTGATGTTTTGTTTTGAGTGTCTCACCAAAAGTCAGAAACCCAAAGTCTAGTAAAAATATTCGTCAAATATTCACATTTGAGGTGCTGCAACCAGTTAAGTTTTAGCTTTGCAAAATGGCTTAAACAATAAATATATAGCCATTAATCTCCTGCCAATAGACTTTGTTGATTTCACTATTTTGCCAAATATGAATCCCAAACTATAGGGCTGCAACAGGTAGCCTATTCAAACTGCAGGCTGTTCAAAGCAAACTAGACTCCTCATGTCAAGGAAGATGCAGATTTTATTTTTGTCGAGAAATCCCTTAAAAACCTAAAACTAACAATGATTCTGCAGAACATTGTGCATTTGTTGAGGTAATATCTAATTTTTTTCAGCGGTGCATAGACATGTTCTTAATTTAATAAATGCAATGTTGAGTTGGTGTTTTTCTGGGGTTTCTTGACAGTACACTTACTATAAAACTTCAGGTTATTTGTTAAACATGATTTCTGTGTGTGGAAACGGGATAACTTCAAACTGAACGTGTGTCTGAAGTCTGTTTTTGCGGCTTTATTTACAGACTTTTCGCAGTTAAAACTTGAACATTCTAAACTGTTGTCACGGTGACAAAGCGCTACGTGCTCAACCAACAGTCTTCCACCGGATGATCGAAACCTCGCCACGACTTTAGGATTGTCAAAGCCATGAGTTTCTTTGTGTTATTTCATTTATTTTATGGAATAAATAATTATGTATCCGAACTGCCTCTGTGCCTTTTATTCCACTGGGTGACACAAATATTACAGCATTTAAACTGTAAGATTTAAATGTACATTTTGTTATTCATAAAAACGTTTTTGTACGGAAGCCCATGTATGTCAAAGTACTCACCTGAATGATTTTAACATTTAAAAAATGTTTTCCTTTCCTGTCATCACCCAATTAAGATGAAATTACTTTGTAATTTGGGTAAAACAGGGTTATATGACCATTTCTTACAAAAGGCTCAAGACAAAATCAGTGTACATAATTTTTAGTTTATTTGGCATTGTAAAGATACATTTGAACTGCAGTCATCAAAATATTTGCATAAAACTCGACAGTTCTGCTTTTCATAATAGTAAAAAAAAAAAAGGCATCTTAATGTGCAACTTTAGGAACAAGCAAAATTAAATTAAAAAACAAAACATAAGTCACATGGTAAAACTCAGTTAGATGCAAAAAGCCTGTTTTAATACAGCTCACCACAGGCAAACCAATACATTCTGATTCTACACAAACTGATATTATCCAATGGCAGGAGAGCTGTTAAATTAAAATAGGAGTTATTGGTAGTGATCGTCGATGTCCACCGGAGGGCAGTAGAGTCAATAGCATCTCTTGTTCCAGCCTATCAGCCACTTGCTCTGTATCCAGATTTAAGAGATGAATTCATAACCAAAAACTTAAAATATAACAATATAAACTTCCCTATATTCACTCCCTTTGTAGTGTAAGGTGTCCTATACTCTCACGGGCCAGTGAGACCATCCTGTATGGATCCAAACTACAAGGGAAGAGCGTTTTGATGGTTAAACTCTAAAGCAGCAGGTGGTGAAAGTGAGGCGCGTTGAGTTAAAATAGACGAAGGATGTGTTGTGTTTTTTTTTTTTTTTTTTTTCCTGTGTTGGTGTTTCAGACAAAATCTCTGGATCTCTTGATGGCGCAGCAGAGCATCATGCTGAAGATCATCCCAAAGATCTGAGGAGAGAACGTGAGTGCACTTTAGACCAAAGGGTTTTTTTTATTTTATTTTAGATATATTTTTTTACAGCCCTCATCTTTGGAACCTAAGGGAACTGAGGGTGGAAGAGAGTATTCATATTTTAATTTTTTTTTTTTTTTTTAACTAACGGCATCCCTTTTTAGTTTGGCTTTCAAATTGAATTGTCTTTATCCAACTTGCAAATTAAAACTTGCAATTTTTAAATGCTTCTCCAAATGCCACTTTAAATACTTCAATAGACACAAAGTCTCTTTTACAGTTGTTCTGACTGACTACTGTGCATGTTTGGTCATGAAGTCTCCTTTTTGTGATAGTTTTTATTTTTAAAGATATGGTTAACTATTCATTTCCATTGTTGCTTTTAAGTTATTGCCCTGGAGAAGCGCCATTTCATTCTGTACGGCACAGATTTGCCGTTTCGTTAGAATTTCAATAAAGTTCTAGAATCTTGAATCCCTTCCACATTCTCACCATGATGACTCCGATCCCGATGCCGACCCCGCCGATGATGTGAAGTTTGTTGTTGAACATTTCGTCGATGGCGGCCGGACAACTCTGAGAGGACGGAGAAATGGAAAGGTGACGCTTTACACTGTGTCCTTAGTACAGAGTATTTATGTATCAAGACTTTATTATTATTGTAAATGTAAAAGAAAAGAAAAGTATTCATACATTTTGAAGGATACAGTGTTATTGATGCTTAGTAAAAACACAGTATCAAGTTTTTTTTCTACCTTTTGAAATAAACAACAAACTTAATTGAATTACATTATTATTACAACAATATGACATTAGCCCCTGTATAAGTCCATCAGAAACCCTGTGTGTCCCGACTGCTGTGTTACCGTGGTGATGAGGACTTCTAGTCCTTCCTTCTTGGGACAGACGTCTTTGACGGCGTCGATCACCGTCCCTGTCGGGCCGCAGCAGTTCAGCTGGAGAGGAAACATAACTTTGAGTTTAGACAAAATCATACAAGTTTATAAGCTGCCATTCATTATACACACATTGTTGCATACTACACTAAAGATATAATGTATTACAGGTGAGGCTACTGGTAATTTCGCTAGTATACGATATTTGGTCATAAAAAAGAGCAAAGATATTGGGGTGTGTGTGTGTGTGTGTGCTCACTCCAAAGTGAATGAGTCTCAGGGATTCCTTCAGTGCTTCCTGTCTGGTGTCCTTGTAGTTGTTGTAGGTCTGTTTGTAGAACTCTGTGATGTCCTCCACCACCTGAAACATACAATGAAAATATATTAAAATACTGAGTTGATACCATTGATACTAAGGGGTGTGTGTGTCATACCCGGTCTTTGTTTGAAAAGCCCCAGATTCCAGCAGCCACTTCCACAGCGAAGATGATGAGCAGGAAGAGGAAGAACTGAACGGGTAAACAATGACAATGAGACACTTGCAAAAAAAAAAAAAAAAAAAAATGGTTCCGACTTCTACTTTTACTGAAGCATTTTTACAACATGTTGTGCTTTGAGTCATTATTTTTTTTATATATATATATAAGTTTTTTTTAACAATATACAGAAAGACAAGCTGCTTTGAGTCACTCTAACTCACCAGTCCCAGCATGCACGGTGACTCCTTTATGGCGCCACAGCATCCTAGGAAGCCAACAACCATCATCAGAGCACCCGCAGCAATCAGGATGTACACACCTACTCTCACACACACACACATACATTAGGGACAAGAGATATGACTTTAGATTATGTCATTCAATGTGTTTTCATAATGATGAATGTTGTACAGTAGCCACAAAACATTTTCCTCCTTAAGTGGCTCTGTTTCCAAAGCTGTAATTAAGATGTTTGTCATTTCCAAACTGCCATGGCCTGTCTGCCGATCGCCCACTTCACCGTCAGTTTGATGGAATCGAAACAGAAAGACAGAAAATAGGCCGAGTTTCTGTGCGAGACGGTCGGAGAACACAAGAGTCGAGGGGACAAAGATGTCCCTGTCAAACGGTGAAGAATGGAAGCTCTGTCTGTCTGTCTGTCTGTCTGTCTGTCTGTCTGTCTGTCTGTCTGTCTGTCTGTCTGTCTGTCTGTGCCTCAGCTGCCCTCTGCTTGCCCCAAAAACAAGGCTGTTCCTGTGATTATGAAGCAACTGCTGACAGTCAGCAATTCTGGAAAGTCAGTGAATATCTCCTCATGATCCGTTACCTGTTTGTACTGTGTGCGCACTGAAAAGCAATCTGGTGTTAATACACAGCCTAGGCTCTGTCTGTATACTGGTATCTAAAGACAAGGGGCCCGTTTACAGAGCCTAGGCTGTGTATTAACACTGGATTTGTTTTCTTCTCAGCGAACACGCACAGTAGCCTATGTTCAGGTATCGGATCATGAGGAGATATTCACTGATTTTGACAACAAGCATTCTCTAGAATCGCTGACTGCACCTTTAAGAGCAGCTTTCACACACAGCAACAATCCCTAATGCTAACGGCGTGAAGTGTACTTAACACTAAACTCTGCTCATAACATTTCCTTAAGACAGGAAGTTCCCCTGTGGGATCATTAAAGTTTCCTCCGTGTTAAACAACCGTTAAAAGACAAAAACGCGTTTCTTAAACACATCTAATGATTCTGCTGCTGCAAAAACATATGGTGAGTTCCAGACAACTTGGTAGTTGAATTTTTCGAGCTCTTATCAGGAAAATAAGACCTGTTCCTACTTGTGAGTCTGTGTGAACATGTTATTCCAAATCAAAGTGTTGTTCAGTCATGTATCAAGTTTTAGCTTTCTATTTTGCCTAACATCATTATTTTCTATAGAACAATTTCAGTTTTTAATTTTACATTTTCGAAATACAAATGTCAATCAATCAATCAACTCTGAAGCGAATCCATCTACCCCGACTTCAGGGTGAAACCATAGAAAGTATATTAAAGGGTGAAACATGTTTCTGACGTCACATCAACGGTTTAATGTTTTGCAGCTGGAACTCTTTGAGGTCAGAAACCGGAAATTACAATTGGACAATTCTCCACATTCCGACTTGTATGGAGGAACGCAGTAATCAGCCATAGCCACAAGGGTGACGTGAGAGACTTTTACCCGTGAAGAAGACGGTGGGCGCGTCCTCTCCCTCAAACAGTCCGACCGTCCTGGTGTCAAACCTCAGCCACAGGCCCACGGACAGCACCGCCGTGCCTGCAAGCTGAGAGACGGATAGCGAAAAGGTTAGGAATTAGCCTGGCATCGCCCGCCTACCTACTTCCGCTCAATTTTCATTACAAATGAAATGAAGTATGATGGTCTGGTAGGAGCAGGCTAGTTATGAATGGGTAAAAGAACAACAAAAAAAACACTTAAGGAGAAGTCATGTTATTAAAATCACTTTGTTAAAAGCTTCCCAGAATGTTGTCAAAATATGGGGGGGGTGGGGGAGGGAGGGTGGGATACTTTTGTTGGGAGGGGGGATAATACTTAGCAATGTTCTTTTTGCTACTTTTTTTTATTTTTATTTTTTTTGTTGGTAATATTTTTTATTTGGTTAAGAGAAAATGAAAATGGAGAAGTGTCTTACTTCCTGTACGAGGTAACATGCTTGCTCCTCCAATAAAAAATCACTTTGTTAAAATCAGTGAATATATCCTCATGATCTTCTACCCTTTTGTAATGTACCGTATGTCCACTGAAAAAAAACAGCGTTAATGCACAGCCTAGGCTCCGTGAACTGGTATGTAAACAAAGGGCTCCATCGTAGCTAGCAACATACCATTTAAACAGAGCCTAGGCCGTGAGGAGCTATTCACTGATTTTGACAACAAGTCTTCTCCAGAATCGCTGACTCCACCTTTAAAGTGAAACAGCAAAATAACCCCAACATACAGACTAACAGAAGTCTTCTTGTGTGTTCACCGCAGTGATTAACCACACGGCTGGAATGACTCAATATCTCCTCAGCAACCACAAAACACAGGTTCACATCATCTCTTTGTCACAACACCAAATATTTTCGCTGACGTCTTTGCAACAGGAGATATGAGACACAAACAGCAGCAGATGTATAGAGGACACTTTCTGCCCCAAATCGTCCTGTTACAGTCAGCTGACCCTGAATCAGTGGGAACCCTGATCTCAAGGTCTGAAGTAAGTATTGAGTCATGATGGCTAAAACCAAAAGATTAGTACATACATATTTCCTAGTATATGCACAGTCAGTTTAAAACGTTGCTGAACGTCGCTTTATTTGCATTGGTCACAAGTTAACACTCCTACTCTTGACACTCCTAAGCTTTTTATTTTCATGTATCTGATGTCTTTTTGTTGTACATTTTGTACAGCACTTTGGTCAACTGATGTTTTTAATGTGCTATAGAAATAAATTTGACTTTTTCCCTGCAGAGCCAACTAAATCTTTCCTTTTCCCATTAACAAAAATATTAAAACTTACTCACCGCCACACCTAAACATGTGTCAACACCAAAAATCATTGAGTAACCCCCACCCCCCCGTCTGATTTGTCACTGTGCATGTACATAACTCATAATGTGTCATAGCCTTTATACGTAGCCTTGAGCTTCATCTGTGTCTAAACGCATTCAACTTTAAATTATTGAGCAATCATCATTATCACAACTTATCTTTTCATCTGACGATTATAAAAGCTACAGAAACAGATTCAATCATTGACATCATTCTGTGTGTATTATGAGCCTCTTTACATTAAAGATAAAAAACACAATTAGATACCTGTAAAGTAGAGTACGCAGTGTTAGATGGTTATTTTATTTCATCTTTTGTTTGTGTGTTCACTTTTTCAGTTGTGTGTTTGTTCTTGAAAAAAAATCTGAGAGAAAAAAAGAGAAATCACTATAGCGGAACAATAAGTGTCCTAGATGATGAATGGATTATGTCCAGTGAACACACCCAGGAGAGTTTAGGGTTTTTGTGCGAAACGATATTTAAGCATCCTAACAAAAACAGCTTGAGATTTTCTTTAGCTCTCATTAACCACAAAAATGCACTCTACTTCACCATTAGCAATACAACAGGATAAATAACTTATTGCTGAGAGGCTTGCCAGCTTTTACAGGGATCTGTTTTCAAACTGTCACCACTGCCTTTAAACACAATACTGTAAATAATATAAACTAGTGAATTGAAATATCCTCCAAGGCACTGCATCTTGGGAAATGTAGTGTTGATTCCTAGAAATCTACAGTTATGCGTCTGCTGTGAGCCCATTCAGCAATCAGCCCAGTCATTAAGGACACACACACACACACACACACACACACACACACACACACACACACACGCACACACACACCCCCCCCCCCACACACACACACACACACACACACACACACACACACACACACACACACACACACACACACACACACACACACACACACACAGTGTTTCACCTTCAAATTTGGGATATACAAAAGTAATCTAATTGGATGTTATTCTGTTGTACTGTTGTCATCTTATTTTGTCCACACATAACCATCATTAACACACCGCTTACTGATGACGCGAATTGTCTAAAATAGTCATTTAGCAAAGACAGTCACAATGTGAGCAAACTGGTAATCACAGTAATAGAACGGCAGGTAAATCCATTTTGAATACAACAACTACATAGCTTCCCCACAAAAACAAATGATCATGTACAAAGTGGAAAACACATGTTTGGGGTTTTCAAAAAAAGCTATTTCCTTCACAATTTTTTTTCTTCATTTAAAGTGGATTTCAAACCCATTGTCTTTCAAGCTCTGACTTTGCCTGAAGAGATGTTCAATTACCTGCGACATAGCCAGCATTCCTGTGTGATTGACAAGCTGGAAAGGTGCATCTCTCAGAAACATGCTACAAACATGCAAGTCGTCCTCTTTGATGACTACCCCTGTATTTCACAAAGAAACGCCTACATTGCTACTACACCTACACTGCTCATCAAAGTGGATATATATATATTTTTTTTTAAACTTTAAGAATCACATGTGGGGAATTAACTTTTGAGTAGAGCAATACTGGCTGATCTTCATCTAAGTCGAAGCGCCTGAAAACTTTTGCTTGAAATCAAAGTAATTCTTAAATATTAAAATAAAGTGAACATTTTAAAAAAGGTACCCGTTTTGAGAGTTTAACTCAAAAGGAATTTGTATAGCTAATATACAGTTTAGTTTTGCAGAACAGGCTCTTCTTGAAATGGAACGTTCGTAATATCCGACTCACTGTGAGACCCTTTAATTATCTGTTAACTATTTGTAATGTATGGGCCTATAATTAAGGCAAAAGGTGGGGTCTGTTGAAGTCTTAACATTTTTAAAATCATTGGAATTTTTGGCATTAAAATGTCTAAAATGTGATTTTGACAGGTCTTTACAAAAGTATTTATATTAGGGGGTTAACGCTAATCTTATAAAGTTGGTTTAAATAAAGCCTAAATTATGTTATCAACCAACCAATACCATTTTCCCTTCAATCTAATCCCCCCCCCCGGGCCTATAGTTATCAACCAACCAATACCATGTTCACCATTTAATCTAACTGGGCATTTCATGATTAGCAATTGTTCTTGAAGATCTAATTAAAACAGCTGGCTAAGATAACCACATGGGAATGCTTGCTTTGACTGATAGTCTACTAATAGCTCACTTGAATGTTTGTTTTGTCTGATAGTGTTTTATCAGAGCATTCAGGTATTTACTCATCAAATAATGTACCGTGTTCGACCCCTAAAGCTAGAATATGGGGAAGAATGTTGTTGAACTAGTTCTAACAGACACTATTTACCTAACTATCCCTGAGTTCCAAATCACATATTTTTTCTTCTTACTACACTACATACTAAAGCACAGAAGAGTTTTAGGGCCACGTGAGATAAAAATTAAAATTGCATTTTAGAAGCATGGCATACAGGGTATTTGGCATATACTTTTTTTTAAACTGAAAATTGCAAATGTATATACTTTTTCCTATATTTGTCATATTTGATCTGTACATATTAAATACATATCTTGAATCTTAATTCTTCCTAGATTACTTGACTTATCAGTTCTAAAAAACAACATTTAAGAAATACATTTTAAAAAACTATTTGGACACCATATGTTTTAATTTCATGCCAGGTATGTATTGTATATTGTGATATCACAAATTCTCTTGAAAAATCTAATGGAAAGGTCTGGATAGAATAACCACGTGGGAATGCTTTTCAAAGTCCCCCTCCCTCCAAAATGTGCTCTGCCTGTTAGCTCACTTGAATGTCTGACTGTGGAGAACGCCTCTGTCTGAGAGGGTTTATCAGAGATTTTAGGCATTTACTCAGTCAAAAAAAAAATCAATTATCACTACATTCCAGCTGTATTCTATGTCAGCAGTTTGTAAACCTGGAAGACCCACCTCAAAAAATTGCTTAAACCTTTCTCAAACTCATTTTCAATTTGATTTAAAAAGATGCTTTAAGTTCTATTTTAACCAAAACATATATCCTCAAAATACTAGCATCCAACTTCTATCAAACCATATCAAGTAACACATTTTCTTCAAACTAAACCTAAATGATTCAGATCATTTTCACTGACATTCCTCTCAATTGGCAAAAAATGGATTAAAGCAGATCCTTCCAACACCGGCTTTACAAAACCAACAGTCTCATGTTTCAACCACAACTCACTAACACATGTATATAAATGACAGTATTCTACATACCCAGAAGAGAAAGTTGAACACAAACACCAGGTATTTGACACACTGCATTCCCCCCATGGCTCCTGACTTCAAGATGCTTTTTTTTAAAGAAGAAAATCCAAAATACTCCAAAACTGCTCTAGAGTACAACGTCTTCTTTGACACAGCAAGCCTGAAGAGAAGGGGATTTTTTTGTGTGGACCACACCCTTGCATGTCTCACCTGGGTCTACTTATAGAAGAGAGGGGGAGGGACAGAGAGGTGGGAGGGGGTTGGAGTAATGTCTGATCCAATGGGGATCAAACTGAGGTTGGAATCACAGCAGGTGAATGCAATAAGGAGCAAGTGTATTAGAAAGTACCAAGGCAAGGATACAAGCTTTTTGGTTTATTTTATGATCAATGACGAAATCAATTCAATATACTGTACATAATATAAGTAGTATGACAGTTTTTTGTTTTGTTTTAATAAACTGTGGGCCCTGCTGCTGTAAACAACAACAGTGAAACAGTAGATTTTCAGGAAGCTTTCTAACTTCAAATATTGTTCCAGGGATCCAATTCTCCTTACAAACTCAGCTACAGTAGGTGGCGGCATAATAGCTGGAAGTTGGTTTGCAGCCCGCCATTAAATTGAAGTACACATGTTAGGATCAATGTAATGGTTTGTGTTTGGATTAGATGCCCAGATCGAACAGTCACCACTGCATTTCTTTTCCTATCCCACCCTTATCAAAAACATAGGCTACTTTATTATGGGCTGTGAGCATTCATACATTTAGATTTATTGGTGTCTTACAATTATTTAATTGAAATTCATTGTGTTTTCCTCTGTAAATCAATTTTAATCGATTTTAAAATACTCATTGTGACATCTTCTGTCTTATCATAACTTTGAAATTCAAAATATGTATGTTTACAAAAGAGAAGGCAACGCAAGGCAAGTTTATTTCTATAGCACAATTCAGACACAAGGCCATTCAAAGTGCTTTACAGGGGCAAGATTAAAATACATCAAGTAGACTATAGCATAAAAGAAGCATAAAAATCAGTCAAATAATCCTCACCTTTTAAAGACGGGAAACAAGTGAATAATGGATGTTATTGACCATCTGTCTCTGGGTGAGTAAGACCCCGTTTCCATTTGTCTTTAACATGTGGTTTTTGTGATCCGATCACGTGAATACAGCTCTAACTACAGGTGAAAACCCTCTCAAGACGCATTGAGATCGGATCACAAAAACCACATTCGTAGGTCGTTTACGTCGGATGTGTCGGATGTGTCCGCATTCATTTGGTAGTGGGAACACCAATGTGACTTTTGTCCACATTAGGGACCTCCTACTCAACTGCCGCCACCTGTCTGAGCGGAAATACGTTGAAAATGCATCACTGGCGTTCATGCAGCTTTTATAGAAGCCTCATGAACGTTAGTTGCATCCGCCAGTATTGCAAATGACAAGCTTTCTGTCCTCTGTTTTCATTTCACTGCGTACATTTGAAAACACGAAAATCGTTGCTATTGCTATTGTTCTTATCTGCTTAAAAATAAAAGTCAACTCGCATTTGGCTAGTAACAGGCTTTTAATGTGAAGGCGCACAAGCAATATTCTGTTCGCACGTAAAGTAACTTAACTGCATAAAGCCGTGTACTTTTGAAGAGTATTAGCCGTTAGAAAAGCCGGCCGGCGAGCACACATCTTTCACCAGCCAAAGTGGCGTAATACCTTACTCGCCTCGCCTAAGAGTTTTTACTTGTATATACTATCTATGATATTTAGCCGCATTTGGCGATCTATGATATTTAGCCGCATTTGGCGAGTGTTAATGTAGAGCCCTCTAAGCAGTGTTGTGCATCGCTCCTCCTTGTCTAAATGAGACAGTAGCCTATCTCGTCAACCTAGACTGGTTATTATCTTCGCATGTAGGCCTAATGCATTTTAATAGCAAATGCGATTAAAACTGTGGCACTGTACAGCCCTGTATGTTTACTTGTTTGAACCCCACCGGTTAAAAACAGCAATGTAAACGGAAATGTACGTGTTGATTTAAATACAGCGTGGGTAAATGGAATCGGATCACAAGTAGACAAAGAAGTTACATTTGAAAATACAAGTGTGAACACACGGACTGAGAGCTGGCCACTTGTAACCAGATTCAAAAAGTCAGATGTTAATCCCGGGTGGAAACAGGGTCTAAATTATGCCAAGATGCTAATTTTGAATAATTTAACAACAAACAAGATGTAGAAGATTATGTGTATGAAGTGTATTCAGTATTCAAACATACACACACACACACACACACACACACACACACACACACACACACACACACACACACACACACACACACACACACACACACACACACACACACACACACACGGCTCCTAGGACTGTGGAGCAGTGATGTTTGCTGAGGTAACTGGAGCTGCCCTCTTCTCCCAGCAGACCCAGTGAAACCAACAACACCAGCTTTGTTCCCAAGCTGCAAAAAAGCCCCCACCACACACACACACACACACACACACACACACACACACACACACACACACACACACACACACACACACACACACACACACACACACACACACACACACACACACACACACACACACACACACACACACACACACACACACATCTCTCACACTCTTTCTCTGCTTCTCTCTCTCTCTCTCTCGCTTGTTGCCATTAGTAACACACTATCTGCTTGTTTTACAGGTATGCTACCCTGTCCACGCTGCAACATGTTGGAAATGGAATATTTGTTAATAAAAGTATTTAGAACAATTACGTAAAGGTACAGTGTGTAATATAGGAGTATTTGGCGTCATCTAGTGGTGAGATTTTAGATTGCAACACTCCCTTGCTCACCCCTCCCCTGGTTGCTGCTGTGACAGTACTCAACAAAAATTCTACAAAAACAATTGAATAATTTATCACTGAGCAGATGTCTGTGGTTAGTCAACACACCCAACCAAAATGTTAAAGGTTACAGAAGGTCTAAGCTGTTTGACATAAAGTTGACAACATGAGATGTTAAGGCTATCGACACTGGAGAGTTTAAGAAATGCCAAATTTGTAGGGCCTTTGGAAATGATTTGTACAGATCCAATCAACTTGTTTAACATCTTAAATATTTTTATATTTATATTTATATTGAGTTTTTAAGTTTTTAGTTTTTTCCAGAAAGTAAATCCATCTGAAAAAGCGATCATCTTAATATATAGAGTTATTAATAGATGTTACACAGTAAAAAAAAAAAAACTTGCTAATAATTTTTTTTAAATCTCCCCGACTGCACATGCGCAGTCAGAAGAACATCCGTTGATGCATGAACTTGCACGATGCAAAACTTAATGATGATATCATTTTGTACTGTGAAATAATATACAGTATATGCTAAGCTACTGACAATAACAGATGCAACTTATTGTTTTACTTTCTCAAATCAATCTTGTAAAAAAAAATAACGTTAGGCTATTTGTGAATTATTTTGAGGATTTCTAACTTACCCAGAAGACGAAATTGAAGATGAACAGGGCGTATTTGACGCACATCTCCCAGCTGCTTAGAGCCGTCATCCCTGCTGCCTATTTTCACCGTGTTATCTTCTTAATTTAACTCTGATATATCTGCAAATCTCTCGCTGTGTCTCTGTCTTTAAACGTTCGGCTCTGACACATTCGGCTCTGTTCGGGTAGTTCCGTCGGTTGGAGTGTTCAGACAGAACGCGCGCGTTCAACAGATGCTGCACTGTTTTGTGTCCTCGCGCCTGATGATCAACTGCTCAAGAACACCCACAGAAAAGGAGACAGAAATAGAGAGATATCCGTCTTTCTTTCCCCCCTCTCTCTCTTTTTTTGCTTCTATTGTCTTTCTCACAGATTAACACAAATCCTTTGATTTAGAAAAATGCCAAAATGGTGGCCTATCCTATTGAGACACAAACAAAACATAAATAACATTATACAATTATAATGTCTGGGTGGTTACATTTAGATAACCGAAAAATAAAATACACAATATGAAAACAATATCAAATCCAGTAGGCCTATATATAGCACATTTAAACACAACTAAAATTGACAAAAGTGCTGTACAAATTAAAGTTAAATGAAAAACGTATGAAAATCATGAGCAACACAAATCATGAGATAGGCCTACAATTATTTTATATGTAAAAATCAAAACAATGACAGCCAATACTCAGACAATGGGAGGGGGGAATCTGGCAGCATGCATGGTCACATTTTTAGAGTTTGAACTCTAAACCTCATTATCAGCCTTCAAAATGCCATAACGGTCAACTCCAACCAGAACCAGAGCAGTGTGTGTGTGTGTGTGTGTGTGTGTGTGTGTGTGTGTGTGTGTGTGTGTGTGTGGCATGGGCCCATAGTCTCTCTGTCTCTCTCTCTCTTGTGACTTCAGCTGAACAAAGACGACAGTGTGACCGGTCAGCCCACAACGTTTTGTTTGCAGCTGCACACACACACACACACACACACACACACACACACACACACACACACACACACACACACACACACACACACACACACACACACACACACACACACACACACTGATGGTGATGAGGATGATGATGGAGTACAGTGCGACACAGATGACCAGAATCATAGTTAAAGGGAGTGAGATACCTGAAAACACTAAACTCACCCAAAAGCCAATATATGGGTCTTAATGTACATGCTTTTTCATATTAAAATACTTACATTTCAGTTCTAGTCCTCCTATTGTACTACAAACACTCATTTTAACCTCAGATACAGGAAACACTGACTTGTTATAGTCAAGTGAGAAATAAAATATGCAGAAGTATATGTACTATGAACGTCATTATGATAAGATCCACAAGCCATATAGAGTTGAATAGAATAGTCTTTTTTGACACTGTACATGTACAACAACAGTGGATGCAGTCCTATCAGTGAAAACATAATAAAAGTGCAAAACAGGTAAATAAATATAAAAAAAATACAATAAATATCTTCTATTAAAATGATTAACTTTATGATATAAATGATTTTCTCATTATTTACATATTTTCTGTGTAAGTTCTGCGTCTTCGTTTCCGCATCTACTCCTAGTTATTCTGTAGCCTTCACTGATCATGTTTAAAAAAAAATATATAGAGGCAAAAAACTGTGAACAAGATGCCCTTTCATTGCCGAATTTGGGGTGTTTTGATAAGGGACAATTTACCATAATATATTAACAGCAGCCCGGTCGCACAACCCAGCCCAGATGAGTTGGCGCCCAGTTTGTGTGTCTATAGTGTCTCAGTCTTGTCGCTGAGCTGCATAAAAGACTGAGTGTGTTCCTCTGTAAAACAACACTGCCTTCATCTCCCTCTCGGTGTGTGTGTGTGTGTGTGTGTGTGTGTCTCAAAAACAACTCGGGCGTTCATCTCTGCACCCTTTTACAAAGCTCCCCTTCAAAGCTGCAGCCACCGCCTGTGTGTGTGTGTGTGTGTGTGTGTGTGTGTGTGTGTGTGTGTGTGTGTGTGTGTGTGTGTGTGTGTGTGTGTGTGTGTGTGTGTGTGTGTGTGTTTAGAGTGGAAGGGTCACTAGAAGGAGGATTTTTTAAATTTTTGGAGGATAACATCAACCCAGAATATCTCAGAGTGACACAATGATTTTATTCATTTTATTATTTACCAATAATGTCTATAACATACACAGCTTAACCATGTGAGTGAAAAGGCCT
Organism: Hyperoplus lanceolatus; assembly: GCA_026929865.2. Classification (NCBI taxonomy): domain Eukaryota; kingdom Metazoa; phylum Chordata; class Actinopteri; order Uranoscopiformes; family Ammodytidae; genus Hyperoplus; species Hyperoplus lanceolatus. The sequence continues at coordinate 19,906,279 of CM049416.1, forward strand.
CGTCTATATGATAAATTAACTTAGATCTACTTACGTCAAGAGAGTAATTTAAGATGTCTAGAATAGAACATACCGCCCCTAGTGGTAATTTCCCAAAACTACAACAACACTGATTTTACTTACCAGACTTCGTTTTTGGTTCATATTTTTCTAAAAGCCAGCAACTTACATCTGAAAGGAAGGGAGGTCACACATATTATTTGACTGCAAAAACATTCTTATGATTAAAAAGAAATGCATATACATTGATCTCACACTAACTTTTCTCTGCAAAAAAAAAGGGTTATTGAGAATCCATCTTTGAAGTATCTTGTTTTCCAATAAAGACTGCAGATCCATGGGATAGGCAAATATACTGATGAGCTTAGGCCACATACACATGAACCATCTTTTCATGGTGTTAATGATGGGGTCTCGAAAACTGGAATAAAGATTTACTTCATTGCTTGAGTGCAGTTCCTTAAAGCACCACTAAACGGCGATGTTTACACACAATTATCTGCCTCCACCTCTCAGTATGCTCTCCACACACTGGACTATACACATTTATTTTCTAATGAGCATTTCGAATTTTGGTTCTATCAATTTAATTTAATTTAATTTAATTTAATTTAATTTAATTTAATTTAATTTAATTTAATTTAATTTAATTTAATTTCCCTTATTAAAGTATATGTAATGATAAAGTTATGATCATAATAATGAAAAAAAATCATATCAATAATGTTCTATCTATCCATCTATGTATCTATCTATGTATCTATCTGTCTGTCTGTCTGTCTGTCCGTCCGTCCGTCCGTCCATCCATCCATCCATCCATCCATCCATCCATCCATCCATTCTAGAGACCTGTGCTGCCTCGGTTAATCTTCTGACCAATCAGAAGCGTTACTGACTCTGACCAATCAGAGCGCTGTGCGCGTGGACAGAGGATTCTATCTAGCGGCTGTTGATTACACCTGCTTCAGTGTGAGCTGTGAGGGTGGCTGAGACGGGACGAGGCGAGACAGTGGTTTTTAGTCTCTGTGAAGTGAAAAACTACTTTACGGATGGAAAACGACAGCGGTTCCCGGTTCGCCTCCCGCTCAAAGTGGACTTTAACGTTACCACCGTTTCACTAACCGCTCTGCCGGTGACGCCATGGCTCGGACCGGCTCCGGTGACCTGCTCTGCCGTCAGAACGTGAAGCTGGACTCGTTCCTCAAGCGGAACTCGGAGAGGCACGTGTATGACCGGATACGCGCCTACGAGCCATGCGTGGTGATATCAGAGACCGTTGATAAGGTTTACATGCATGTGGTGATGAGCGACGAGCGCGTGTACCTGACCGAGTACCCGCCGCGCACGCTTACCGCAGCCTTCAGCTTCAGGCGCGTGCGCGACATAGAGCTGGTGAGTGAGTAAGTTCACGTGAGGAGAGAAAAAAGTAAACAAAAAGTCACGTCAGACTTTTTTTAAGTTTACAGTCAAAACCACACTTTGATATTAGTTAATTTATTGTCTAGGCACAAGTACTTTCCTGATTAGCAGATTCATCTTGACTTATTCTAGCAGTTGTCATGGAAACAAGAATGTTGAGACTTCTTGCTTTGTTGTTGGAACGAATAAGCATTTTTCCTTTTGGCATTTTATTAAAAAACTAAGTTATAAAAGTATTCGCAGAAGTTTTTTGCTGTCCTTGAACTCAATTTTTTTTAACTTTCTATAAATTGTTTTAGACATTTTTAAGCCAATGTTTCGTAGCCTACTTCCATTTTACCAGTTTAGGAGATATGCACACTGTTTTTATTTGTATTACTACACAGAAAATTAAAATTTTTTTTTATTTTTGTGGGGTACAAAGCAAACAATTCAATGACGTCCAATTGTGTAATTGGAACTTGCAATTTTTTAAAATATCTAGAACCTCAACTCTTCCTGACATTAGTAGACTTAACAAGGCAATACGCATTAATGATTAGATGAAATAATTTTAGTAGCATCAGACTTGATTTATCATTGCACATGTCACAAGTACAGAGCAACACAATTACGTTTACAGTTACATCCTGTCCAAGAAACATAAAAAGACAGTGACCAATAAAATGGGAGACAGGAGGGAGAAACTGTGTAAGAGTGGAACTAGAGCATATTACATTTCCTATATACATCGCACTGTGTAGGTATTAGCGTCCTGCTCAACCATCGGTCACTTTGACTTACTTCAATAAAGAAATTACCTACTGACCCAGTGTTGACAAGTTGGCACAAGCTGAGCCGTCCAGCTGACATATAGTTCTACAGGTGACATCCTCCTCCTACCAGTTTATTGAGTCTTGAACTATTGTAGAAAGTTACATATTTTCTTCAAAATGCTGTACCTGAAAACATACATGTTTCCTCATGCATAATAGTCAGTGTTTCCCCCAGAAAATGTCTTAGTCAAGGTGGTCACTGGCCAGGGTCACGCCGCGGCGAAAATTTTGTGGGGATTTTGCTCAAAGATGCTAATGCGCAGTAAAGAAATAAACCACTGTTTATTTGATAACAAAAATACAACAGACACTGTCCTTACAGTTGTGCAATTTTGTTTGCTATGTGCAGGTACAAATTATGTGCAAACATGCAGACAGTACAAAGCACAATTAAAGAAAACTTCTACTGTTTGGGTGCAATATTATGCAGACACACTAAATACAAGTAATGGACCATACACTTGACATGTGTATGCACATCAAAGTCCTTTTTGGATGGGGGGCTGTTGTGCGATTATTGTGGACAATAGGCCTTTAACACTAACCAATCAGGAAGCCATTAGATTATACTATCGGGGTGATTGGAAATAGATTTAAGCTCAATGCTACATGATATAACCCTATAGATAACGTGTGTGTAGCGGGTTAAGCCTCTAAGCATGTCCTTATGTCATGAGTTCAGGTTTGACTGTTTCCTAACACAGTTAATCCTGTCTGCTTTACAATGTCTGCCTTGACCTCACTTAGCCTGGTCCTACCAGACCATTGTGCTTCATTTCATTTGTACAGAACTACTGAAGAGAAATGAAAATTGAGAGGAAGTAGGTAGGCGGGCGGTGCCAAGCTAAACCCCACTGTGACTTTATCTGTTTTTAATATAAAGAACAATAGTCTCCATTAAAGCTGCAAGTAAGGACCATGTAAAATATGTATTCATTTGGTCAGACCAAAAAATACACACAAATGCATAATTTTTGTTTTTATCAGCCAATTACAGCCAGGTGTTGATACACAATGCCTCCACCAAGAGAAAGAAAAACAAAAAACAATTACAATAATTTTAGAAACTTCTAAATTAACTTCTAAATTAACTTATAAAAGACGAGATCGATTAATATTTATTAAATAAATATACAAATATTTAAAAAAATTACAGTAAAAAAATCTTTAATTAAATAAATACATTTGTTTAAATAAAAAAAACAGAAAAATAAAAAAAATAGTACATGTATGAATAAATATCTGAATAAATAAAAATTTAACAGTTAAATATTTTAAGAAGTAATGAAAGTACAGAAAAATAAAATGATTAAAGAATATCTCAAATGCGTCTCGTTTTATTTCTGCAGGTGAACGACCTCCCAGACTTCCTCAGTGGTAAAGACAGGGACGTGTGTCAGCACATTAGAATCACGTACGTCACCGTGAAGCCGGCGGTGAGGGGCAGAGACTGGCTGAGGAGAAACAAGGGGGACGGACTTCCTACTTCTCGCAGGAGCAGCCACTGCCCCACTGTAGCACCACTCACCTTAGCAGGTACAGAAGGTTTACATCTTTAAAAACTGTTTAAACCACATATAGCAGTTAGAATATAAGAGATAATGTAGCTTAAAGTGACTAGAAGGAACCTTTAAATGTTCGTGAACAGTCTAATGTTTCCTCTGATGATCATTAATTACCTTTAACAGCAAATAAGACCATCCGTGAAACGGAACTGAACAGTACTTAATCACAAATTTTGCTTTGCTTCAACATGGTCATATTAATCTGACATAGTCACATATAAATACTACATTACCACATGGTCATGCATCCTGCCGTCTCTCTTTCACTCGCCTCCTAAACAAATGCACACACTGCAAGCACAGGCTAGCAAAGACTTTAAGGACAGCAGGCACTGGTGTCTTTAAAAACCCTACCCTTTAGTCCAAAGCGGGTGCTAGAATCAACAAAAACTGAATGTTCCTCTAAGCCACTTTAAAGCTAAAGCTTTGCAGATGGCTCATATTTCTTGGTTCTCTTTGCCCTGATACCTTTAACTGTAACTTTAACCATCCTGTGTTCATTCCCCCCCACAGGATATCCTGCACAGAGGTGAGCATCACACACACACACACACACACACACACACACACACACACACACACACATACACCTATTGAGTCAGGTGATATCCAGGTATGGAAGCAGAGACTGGCTGACACATATAACCATCTTGAAGAAATACTTTATTTGTGCTTCAATACTTCCATACTAGTCGGTTTGCCAGAAAAAAAATAATTATGTTCTGATACATTGTACATTTGGCCTGTGTAAATCTGTGAGGAATATATCCAGATTACAAAATACTAAAAAAACATATTAGGCTTATACATACAGACAGACAGAGACACAGACACAGACACAGACACAGACACAGACACAGACACAGACACAGACAGACAGACAGACTTACAGACATTTCAGCGGCCTGCATGGTGTAACTTTATATCTCTGTGTAAAGTGAGTTTCAGTCAGGGAGTCAGGGAGACAGACAAACTCTTTGAGCTATTAAACTTTTACAAGACAGAGACGGAAAAAGAAGGTGCATGGTTAAACTTTAAGAAGCTTATGATATTTATCTAAGTGCCCATTCCTGTGTTTATACGTGTGTGGTGATGGTAGGACAGGACATAATGGGTTTTTTAGACCGTAATCCTTGACTGAAATGCAAAAAAACTTTGACACAAAGTAAAATATCATCTTCCACTTCCCACTTAGGAAACAACTGAGTAATGTGTCAAGTGAAAGCTGCCTCACTCTGCAGTCTGATTCTCCTCGGAGTCTCATGTCGCTCATCACTTATTTAACCAAGAGAGACGTGTTCAGGTCACATGAGCTCATTCATTAGCATTATTCACTGAGGGAATTTAGATAATTCCAAAAATCTACTACAATCCAAACTAAATGTATTTTATTTGTTCCAGAAATTTAATTAAAAAATAAATAAAAAAGTACGAAAAAAGATGCAACATTTTTACAGTATACAAACTAACATCACAGTATATTTTGCATTTAGGGCTTCAACTAATGATGACTTTCATTGTCAATGTGAGGATTAGATTTTTTAATATTGGAAAAAAAATGTGCATCACAAGTCCTATCATTCAAATTGTTTGTTTTAAAGATAAAGAACCTTCTATCCTATGTGAAACGAAAACCTGAAAAGCATCACATTAAAGAAGCTGAACAAGTAAATATTTGGTATTTAATGATCAACTGTCAAAATTCAAACTATCTTTTCCATTAATTTCATGCATAAACAGTGTTCAATGATAGAGTGAAAAGATTTGTTGTCATTTGTCTCCATGACGTTCTTTGCATCACATAGCTCCCTCTTTAATTCCTCTGCGTTGTGTGCTTTGTACATCAGTTGTTAAACGGTTTGTTGACCTTGAAGCACAAATAGATTTTACTGTCACTGAGCATATAATTGTTGCCTAGTTACAACAAATGACACACTGCTGTAAAACTAATGTGTGTGATGTAAACAGAGGAAAGTGTAAACGCAGCTTCATGCTTATCTGTCTTAACTGCTCAAGTGAAGCTGCCCCCCCATGGGAGGTCATTAAAACACACACACACACACACACACACACACACACACACACACACAGACACTCAGAGAAATAAAGATCCCTCCTTGGGGACATGAGAGCAGTCTAGAGCCATTAAATCGTTATGTTCAAGTTCTTAAAGGAGCCTTTTGGTTCACACTTAGCAGCACTAGAGGTCATTTTTAAAACGGTGCGTAGGATTCACGTCAAAAGGGCGTATGGAAATATCACGGGAAATCGTTTTGGACAAAAAAAAATTCCGGCCAAGATTTCACACGGTGAATGTACTTTTTCCCAACTCATCTCAGTCTCTAACACCTCTCCCTGTGTTTCATCAGAAGCCCTATTGAAAGGGAGCCTGACGAGCTTCACGTGTTGGCTCCGACCCGTTC